>CATQJL010000001.1:49899163-50238354 GCA_958299035.1 Cylicocyclus nassatus
GCTCGTAGGCCTTGACACTCACTCGTAGGCCTTGACACTCATTCGTAGGCCTTGACACTCGCTCGTAGGCCTTGACACTCGCTCGTAGGCCTTGACACTCGCTCGTAGGCCTTGACACTCATTCGTAGGCCTTGACACTCGCTCGTAGGCCTTGACACTCACTCGTAGGCCTTGACACTCACTCGTAGGCCTTGACACTCATTCGTAGGCCTTGACACTCATTCGTAGGCCTTGACACTCATTCGTAGGCCTTGACACTCATTCGTAGGCCTTGACACTCATTCGTAAGCCTTGACACTCGCTCGTAGGCCTTGACACTCATTCGTAGGCCTTGACACTCGCTCGTAGGCCTTGACACTCGCTCGTAGGCCTTGACACTCGCTCGTAGGCCTTGACACTCATTCGTAGGCCTTGACACTCGCCCGTAGGCCTTGACACTCATTCGTAGGCCTTGACACTCATTCGTAGGCCTTGACACTCATTCGTAGGCCTTGACACTCGCTCGTAGGCCTTGACACTCGCTCGTAGGCCTTGACACTCGCTCGTAGGCCTTGACACTCGCTCGTAGGCCTTGACACTCGCCCGTAGACCTCGACACTCATTCGTAGGCCTTGACACTCGCTCGTAGGCCCTGACACTCGCCCGTAGGCCTTGACACTCCCTCGTAGGCCTTGACACTCGCTCGTAGGCCTTGACACTCGCTCGTAGGCCTTGACACTCGCTCGTAGGCCTTGACACTCATTCGTAGGCCTTGACACTCGCTCGTAGGCCTTGACACTCGCTCGTAGGCCTTGACACTCATTCGTAGGCCTTGACACTCGCTCGTAGGCCTTGACACTCACTCGTAGGCCTTGACACTCATTCGTAGGCCTTGACACTCATTCGTAGGCCTTGACACTCATTCGTAGGCCTTGACACTCATTCGTAGGCCTTGACACTCATTCGTAGGCCTTGACACTCATTCGTAGGCCTTGACACTCGCCCGTAGGCCTTGACACTCGCTCGTAGGTCTTGACACTCGCTCGTAGGCCTTGACACTCACTCATAGGCCTTGACACTCGCTCGTAGGCCTTGACACTCATTCGTAGGCCTTGACACTCATTCGCAGGCCTTGACACTCGCTCGTAGGCCTTGACACTCACTCGTAGGCCTTGACACTCGCTCGTAGGCCTTGACACTCATTCGTAGGCCTTGACACTCGCTCGTAGGCCTTGACACTCGCTCGTAGGCCTTGACACTCGCTCGTAGGCCTTGACACTCACTCGTAGGCCTTGACACTCATTCGTAGGCCTTGACACTCGCTCGTAGGCCTTGACACTCGCTCGTAGACCTTGACACTCGCTCGTAGGCCTTGACACTCATTCGTAGGCCTTGACACTCGCTCGTAGGCCTTGACACTCACTCGTAGGCCTTGACACTCGCTCGTAGGCCTTGACACTCATTCGTAGGTTTTGACACTCGCTCGTAGGCCTTGACACTCGCTCGTAGGCCTTGACACTCGCTCGTAGGCCTTGACACTCATTCGTAGGCCTTGACACTCACTCATAGGCCTTGACACTCACTCATAGGCCTTGACACTCGCTCGTAGGCCTTGACACTCATTCGTAGGCCTTGACACTCATTCGTAGGCCTTGACACTCATTCGTAGGCCTTGACACTCGCTCGTAGGCCTTGACACTCACTCGTAGGCCTTGACACTCGCTCGTAGGCCTTGACACTCACTCATAGGCCTTGACACTCGCTCGTAGGCCTTGACACTCATTCGTAGGCCTTGACACTCATTCGTAGGCCTTGACACTCATTCGTAGGCCTTGACACTCGCTCGTAGGCCTTGACACTCACTCGTAGGCCTTGACACTCGCTCGTAGGCCTTGACACTCATTCGTAGGCCTTGACACTCGCTCGTAGGCCTTGACACTCGCTCGTAGGCCTTGACACTCATTCGTAGGCCTTGACACTCGCTCGTAGGCCTTGACACTCGCTCGTAGGCCTTGACACTCACTCGTAGGCCTTGACACTCATTCGTAGGCCTTGACACTCACTCATAGGCCTTGACACTCATTCGTAGGCCTTGACACTCGCTCGTAGGCCTTGACACTCACTCGTAGGCCTTGACACTCGCTCGTAGGCCTTGACACTCACTCGTAGGCCTTGACACTCATTCGTAGGCCTTGACACTCGCTCGTAGGCCTTGACACTCGCTCGTAGGCCTTGACACTCGCTCGTAGGCCTTGACACTCATTCGTAGGCCTTGACACTCGCTCGTAGGCCTGGACACTCATTCGTAGGCCTTGACACTCGCTCGTGGGCCTTGACACTCACTCGTAGGCCTTGACACTCGCTCGTAGGCCTTGACACTCACTCGTAGGCCTTGACACTCATTCGTAGGCCTTGACACTCGCTCGTAGGCCTTGACACTCGCTCGTAGGCCTTGACACTCGCTCGTAGGCCTTGACACTCATTCGTAGGCCTTGACACTCGCTCGTAGGCCTTGACACTCACTCGTAGGCCTTGACACTCATTCGTAGGCCTTGACACTCGCTCGTAGGCCTTGACACTCACTCGTAGGCCTTGACACTCGCTCGTAGGCCTTGACACTCATTCGTAGGCCTTGACACTCGCTCGTAGGCCTTGACACTCGCTCGTAGGCCTTGACACTCGCTCGTAGGCCTTGACACTCACTCGTAGGCCTTGACACTCATTCGTAGGCCTTGACACTCGCTCGTAGGCCTTGACACTCGCTCGTAGACCTTGACACTCGCTCGTAGGCCTTGACACTCATTCGTAGGCCTTGACACTCGCTCGTAGGCCTTGACACTCACTCGTAGGCCTTGACACTCGCTCGTAGGCCTTGACACTCATTCGTAGGTTTTGACACTCGCTCGTAGGCCTTGACACTCGCTCGTAGGCCTTGACACTCGCTCGTAGGCCTTGACACTCATTCGTAGGCCTTGACACTCACTCATAGGCCTTGACACTCACTCATAGGCCTTGACACTCGCTCGTAGGCCTTGACACTCATTCGTAGGCCTTGACACTCATTCGTAGGCCTTGACACTCATTCGTAGGCCTTGACACTCGCTCGTAGGCCTTGACACTCACTCGTAGGCCTTGACACTCGCTCGTAGGCCTTGACACTCACTCATAGGCCTTGACACTCGCTCGTAGGCCTTGACACTCATTCGTAGGCCTTGACACTCATTCGTAGGCCTTGACACTCATTCGTAGGCCTTGACACTCGCTCGTAGGCCTTGACACTCACTCGTAGGCCTTGACACTCGCTCGTAGGCCTTGACACTCATTCGTAGGCCTTGACACTCGCTCGTAGGCCTTGACACTCGCTCGTAGGCCTTGACACTCATTCGTAGGCCTTGACACTCGCTCGTAGGCCTTGACACTCGCTCGTAGGCCTTGACACTCACTCGTAGGCCTTGACACTCATTCGTAGGCCTTGACACTCACTCATAGGCCTTGACACTCATTCGTAGGCCTTGACACTCGCTCGTAGGCCTTGACACTCACTCGTAGGCCTTGACACTCGCTCGTAGGCCTTGACACTCACTCGTAGGCCTTGACACTCATTCGTAGGCCTTGACACTCGCTCGTAGGCCTTGACACTCGCTCGTAGGCCTTGACACTCGCTCGTAGGCCTTGACACTCATTCGTAGGCCTTGACACTCGCTCGTAGGCCTGGACACTCATTCGTAGGCCTTGACACTCGCTCGTGGGCCTTGACACTCACTCGTAGGCCTTGACACTCGCTCGTAGGCCTTGACACTCACTCGTAGGCCTTGACACTCATTCGTAGGCCTTGACACTCGCTCGTAGGCCTTGACACTCGCTCGTAGGCCTTGACACTCGCTCGTAGGCCTTGACACTCATTCGTAGGCCTTGACACTCGCTCGTAGGCCTTGACACTCACTCGTAGGCCTTGACACTCACTCGTAGGCCTTGACACTCATTCGTAGGCCTTGACACTCATTCGTAGGCCTTGACACTCATTCGTAGGCCTTGACACTCATTCGTAGGCCTTGACACTCATTCGTAAGCCTTGACACTCGCTCGTAGGCCTTGACACTCATTCGTAGGCCTTGACACTCGCTCGTAGGCCTTGACACTCATTCGTAGGCCTTGACACTCATTCGTAGGCCTTGACACTCATTCGTAGGCCTTGACACTCATTCGTATTCCTTGACACTCATTCGTAGGCCTTGACACTCATTCGTAGGCCTTGACACTCGCCCGTAGGCCTTGACACTCGCTCGTAGGTCTTGACACTCGCTCGTAGGCCTTGACACTCGCTCGTAGGCCTTGACACTCGCTCGTAGGCCTTGACACTCATTCGTAGGCCTTGACACTCGCCCGTAGGCCTTGACACTCATTCGTAGGCCTTGACACTCATTCGTAGGCCTTGACACTCGCTCGTAGGCCTTGACACTCACTCGTAGGCCTTGACACTCGCTCGTAGGCCTTGACACTCGCTCGCAGGCCTTGACACTCATTCGTAGGCCTTGACACTCGCTCGTAGGCCTTGACACTCACTCGTAGGCCTTGACACTCATTCGTAGGCCTTGACACTCACTCGTAGGCCTTGACACTCGCTCGTAGGCCTTGACACTCATTCGTAGGCCTTGACACTCGCTCGTAGGCCTTGACACTCGCTCGTAGGCCTTGACACTCACTCGTAGGCCTTGACACTCATTCGTAGGCCTTGACACTCGCTCGTAGGCCTTGACACTCACTCGTAGGCCTTGACACTCATTCGTAGGCCTTGACACTCGCTCGTAGGCCTTGACACTCATTCGTAGGCCCTGACACTCGCTCGTAGGCCTTGACACTCACTCGTAGGCCTTGACACTCGCTCGTAGGCCTTGACACTCACTCGTAGGCCTTGACACTCATTCGTAGGCCTTGACACTCGCTCGTAGGCCTTGACACTCGCTCGTAGGCCTTGACACTCGCTCGTAGGCCTTGACACTCATTCGTAGGCCTTGACACTCATTCGTAGGCCTTGACACTCGCTCGTAGGCCTTGACACTCATTCGTAGGCCTTGACACTCGCTCGTAGGCCTTGACACTCACTCGTAGGCCTTGACACTCATTCGTAGGCCTTGACACTCGCTCGTAGGCCTTGACACTCGCTCGTAGGCCTTGACACTCGCTCGTAGGCCTTGACACTCATTCGTAGGCCTTGACACTCGCTCGTAGGCCTTGACACTCACTCGTAGGCCTTGACACTCACTCGTAGGCCTTGACACTCATTCGTAGGCCTTGACACTCATTCGTAGGCCTTGACACTCATTCGTAGGCCTTGACACTCATTCGTAGGCCTTGACACTCATTCGTAAGCCTTGACACTCGCTCGTAGGCCTTGACACTCATTCGTAGGCCTTGACACTCGCTCGTAGGCCTTGACACTCGCTCGTAGGCCTTGACACTCGCTCGTAGGCCTTGACACTCATTCGTAGGCCTTGACACTCGCCCGTAGGCCTTGACACTCATTCGTAGGCCTTGACACTCATTCGTAGGCCTTGACACTCATTCGTAGGCCTTGACACTCGCTCGTAGGCCTTGACACTCGCTCGTAGGCCTTGACACTCGCTCGTAGGCCTTGACACTCGCTCGTAGGCCTTGACACTCGCCCGTAGACCTCGACACTCATTCGTAGGCCTTGACACTCGCTCGTAGGCCCTGACACTCGCCCGTAGGCCTTGACACTCCCTCGTAGGCCTTGACACTCGCTCGTAGGCCTTGACACTCGCTCGTAGGCCTTGACACTCGCTCGTAGGCCTTGACACTCATTCGTAGGCCTTGACACTCGCTCGTAGGCCTTGACACTCGCTCGTAGGCCTTGACACTCATTCGTAGGCCTTGACACTCGCTCGTAGGCCTTGACACTCACTCGTAGGCCTTGACACTCATTCGTAGGCCTTGACACTCATTCGTAGGCCTTGACACTCATTCGTAGGCCTTGACACTCATTCGTAGGCCTTGACACTCATTCGTAGGCCTTGACACTCATTCGTAGGCCTTGACACTCGCCCGTAGGCCTTGACACTCGCTCGTAGGTCTTGACACTCGCTCGTAGGCCTTGACACTCACTCATAGGCCTTGACACTCGCTCGTAGGCCTTGACACTCATTCGTAGGCCTTGACACTCATTCGCAGGCCTTGACACTCGCTCGTAGGCCTTGACACTCACTCGTAGGCCTTGACACTCGCTCGTAGGCCTTGACACTCATTCGTAGGCCTTGACACTCGCTCGTAGGCCTTGACACTCGCTCGTAGGCCTTGACACTCGCTCGTAGGCCTTGACACTCACTCGTAGGCCTTGACACTCATTCGTAGGCCTTGACACTCGCTCGTAGGCCTTGACACTCGCTCGTAGACCTTGACACTCGCTCGTAGGCCTTGACACTCATTCGTAGGCCTTGACACTCGCTCGTAGGCCTTGACACTCACTCGTAGGCCTTGACACTCGCTCGTAGGCCTTGACACTCATTCGTAGGTTTTGACACTCGCTCGTAGGCCTTGACACTCGCTCGTAGGCCTTGACACTCGCTCGTAGGCCTTGACACTCATTCGTAGGCCTTGACACTCACTCATAGGCCTTGACACTCACTCATAGGCCTTGACACTCGCTCGTAGGCCTTGACACTCATTCGTAGGCCTTGACACTCATTCGTAGGCCTTGACACTCATTCGTAGGCCTTGACACTCGCTCGTAGGCCTTGACACTCACTCGTAGGCCTTGACACTCGCTCGTAGGCCTTGACACTCACTCATAGGCCTTGACACTCGCTCGTAGGCCTTGACACTCATTCGTAGGCCTTGACACTCATTCGTAGGCCTTGACACTCATTCGTAGGCCTTGACACTCGCTCGTAGGCCTTGACACTCACTCGTAGGCCTTGACACTCGCTCGTAGGCCTTGACACTCATTCGTAGGCCTTGACACTCGCTCGTAGGCCTTGACACTCGCTCGTAGGCCTTGACACTCATTCGTAGGCCTTGACACTCGCTCGTAGGCCTTGACACTCGCTCGTAGGCCTTGACACTCACTCGTAGGCCTTGACACTCATTCGTAGGCCTTGACACTCGCTCGTAGGCCTTGACACTCATTCGTAGGCCTTGACACTCGCTCGTAGGCCTTGACACTCACTCGTAGGCCTTGACACTCGCTCGTAGGCCTTGACACTCACTCGTAGGCCTTGACACTCATTCGTAGGCCTTGACACTCGCTCGTAGGCCTTGACACTCGCTCGTAGGCCTTGACACTCGCTCGTAGGCCTTGACACTCATTCGTAGGCCTTGACACTCGCTCGTAGGCCTTGACACTCATTCGTAGGCCTTGACACTCGCTCGTAGGCCTTGACACTCACTCGTAGGCCTTGACACTCGCTCGTAGGCCTTGACACTCACTCGTAGGCCTTGACACTCATTCGTAGGCCTTGACACTCGCTCGTAGGCCTTGACACTCGCTCGTAGGCCTTGACACTCGCTCGTAGGCCTTGACACTCATTCGTAGGCCTTGACACTCGCTCGTAGGCCTTGACACTCACTCGTAGGCCTTGACACTCACTCGTAGGCCTTGACACTCATTCGTAGGCCTTGACACTCATTCGTAGGCCTTGACACTCATTCGTAGGCCTTGACACTCATTCGTAGGCCTTGACACTCATTCGTAAGCCTTGACACTCGCTCGTAGGCCTTGACACTCATTCGTAGGCCTTGACACTCGCTCGTAGGCCTTGACACTCATTCGTAGGCCTTGACACTCATTCGTAGGCCTTGACACTCATTCGTAGGCCTTGACACTCATTCGTATTCCTTGACACTCATTCGTAGGCCTTGACACTCATTCGTAGGCCTTGACACTCGCCCGTAGGCCTTGACACTCGCTCGTAGGTCTTGACACTCGCTCGTAGGCCTTGACACTCGCTCGTAGGCCTTGACACTCGCTCGTAGGCCTTGACACTCATTCGTAGGCCTTGACACTCGCCCGTAGGCCTTGACACTCATTCGTAGGCCTTGACACTCATTCGTAGGCCTTGACACTCGCTCGTAGGCCTTGACACTCACTCGTAGGCCTTGACACTCGCTCGTAGGCCTTGACACTCGCTCGCAGGCCTTGACACTCATTCGTAGGCCTTGACACTCGCTCGTAGGCCTTGACACTCACTCGTAGGCCTTGACACTCATTCGTAGGCCTTGACACTCACTCGTAGGCCTTGACACTCGCTCGTAGGCCTTGACACTCGCTCGTAGGCCTTGACACTCGCCCGTAGGCCTTGACACTCATTCGTAGGCCTTGACACTCGCTCGTAGGCCTTGACACTCGCTCGTAGGCCTTGACACTCATTCGTAGGCCTTGACACTCGCTCGTAGGCCTTGACACTCACTCGTAGGCCTTGACACTCATTCGTAGGCCTTGACACTCATTCGTAGGCCTTGACACTCATTCGTAGGCCTTGACACTCGCTCGTAGGCCTTGACACTCGCTCGTAGGCCTTGACACTCATTCGTAGGCCTTGACACTCGCTCGTAGGCCTTGACACTCGCTCGTAGGCCTTGACACTCGCCCGTAGGCCTTGACACTCGCTCGTAGGCCTTGACAGTCACTCGTAGGCCTTGACACTCACTCGTAGGCCTTGACACTCATTCGTAGGCCTTGACAATCATTCGTAGGCCTTGACCCTCACTCGTAGGCCTTGACACTCGCTCGTAGGCCTTGACACTCGCTCGTAGGCCTTGACACTCATTCGTAGGCCTTGACACTCGCTCGTAGGCCTTGACACTCGCTCGTAGGCCTTGACACTCGCTCGTAGGCCTTGACACTCATTCGTAGGCCTTGACACTCGCTCGTAGGCCTTGACACTCATTCGTAGGCCTTGACACTCGCTCGTAGGCCTTGACACTCACTCGTAGGCCTTGACACTCGCTCGTAGGCCTTGACACTCACTCGTAGGCCTTGACACTCATTCGTAGGCCTTGACACTCGCTCGTAGGCCTTGACACTCGCTCGTAGGCCTTGACACTCGCTCGTAGGCCTTGACACTCATTCGTAGGCCTTGACACTCGCTCGTAGGCCTTGACACTCACTCGTAGGCCTTGACACTCACTCGTAGGCCTTGACACTCATTCGTAGGCCTTGACACTCATTCGTAGGCCTTGACACTCATTCGTAGGCCTTGACACTCATTCGTAGGCCTTGACACTCATTCGTAAGCCTTGACACTCGCTCGTAGGCCTTGACACTCATTCGTAGGCCTTGACACTCGCTCGTAGGCCTTGACACTCATTCGTAGGCCTTGACACTCGCTCGTAGGCCTTGACACTCGCTCGTAGGCCTTGACACTCGCTCGTAGGCCTTGACACTCACTCGTAGGCCTTGACACTCATTCGTAGGCCTTGACACTCGCTCGTAGGCCTTGACACTCGCTCGTAGACCTTGACACTCGCTCGTAGGCCTTGACACTCATTCGTAGGCCTTGACACTCGCTCGTAGGCCTTGACACTCACTCGTAGGCCTTGACACTCGCTCGTAGGCCTTGACACTCATTCGTAGGTTTTGACACTCGCTCGTAGGCCTTGACACTCGCTCGTAGGCCTTGACACTCGCTCGTAGGCCTTGACACTCATTCGTAGGCCTTGACACTCACTCATAGGCCTTGACACTCACTCATAGGCCTTGACACTCGCTCGTAGGCCTTGACACTCATTCGTAGGCCTTGACACTCATTCGTAGGCCTTGACACTCATTCGTAGGCCTTGACACTCGCTCGTAGGCCTTGACACTCACTCGTAGGCCTTGACACTCGCTCGTAGGCCTTGACACTCACTCATAGGCCTTGACACTCGCTCGTAGGCCTTGACACTCATTCGTAGGCCTTGACACTCATTCGTAGGCCTTGACACTCATTCGTAGGCCTTGACACTCGCTCGTAGGCCTTGACACTCACTCGTAGGCCTTGACACTCGCTCGTAGGCCTTGACACTCATTCGTAGGCCTTGACACTCGCTCGTAGGCCTTGACACTCGCTCGTAGGCCTTGACACTCATTCGTAGGCCTTGACACTCGCTCGTAGGCCTTGACACTCGCTCGTAGGCCTTGACACTCACTCGTAGGCCTTGACACTCATTCGTAGGCCTTGACACTCGCTCGTAGGCCTTGACACTCATTCGTAGGCCTTGACACTCGCTCGTAGGCCTTGACACTCACTCGTAGGCCTTGACACTCGCTCGTAGGCCTTGACACTCGCTCGTAGGCCTTGACACTCGCTCGTAGGCCTTGACACTCGCTCGTAGGCCTTGACACTCATTCGTAGGCCTTGACACTCGCTCGTAGGCCTTGACACTCATTCGTAGGCCTTGACACTCGCTCGTAGGCCTTGACACTCACTCGTAGGCCTTGACACTCGCTCGTAGGCCTTGACACTCACTCGTAGGCCTTGACACTCATTCGTAGGCCTTGACACTCGCTCGTAGGCCTTGACACTCGCTCGTAGGCCTTGACACTCGCTCGTAGGCCTTGACACTCATTCGTAGGCCTTGACACTCGCTCGTAGGCCTTGACACTCACTCGTAGGCCTTGACACTCACTCGTAGGCCTTGACACTCATTCGTAGGCCTTGACACTCATTCGTAGGCCTTGACACTCATTCGTAGGCCTTGACACTCATTCGTAGGCCTTGACACTCATTCGTAAGCCTTGACACTCGCTCGTAGGCCTTGACACTCATTCGTAGGCCTTGACACTCGCTCGTAGGCCTTGACACTCATTCGTAGGCCTTGACACTCATTCGTAGGCCTTGACACTCATTCGTAGGCCTTGACACTCATTCGTATTCCTTGACACTCATTCGTAGGCCTTGACACTCATTCGTAGGCCTTGACACTCGCCCGTAGGCCTTGACACTCGCTCGTAGGTCTTGACACTCGCTCGTAGGCCTTGACACTCGCTCGTAGGCCTTGACACTCGCTCGTAGGCCTTGACACTCATTCGTAGGCCTTGACACTCGCCCGTAGGCCTTGACACTCATTCGTAGGCCTTGACACTCATTCGTAGGCCTTGACACTCGCTCGTAGGCCTTGACACTCACTCGTAGGCCTTGACACTCGCTCGTAGGCCTTGACACTCGCTCGCAGGCCTTGACACTCATTCGTAGGCCTTGACACTCGCTCGTAGGCCTTGACACTCACTCGTAGGCCTTGACACTCATTCGTAGGCCTTGACACTCACTCGTAGGCCTTGACACTCGCTCGTAGGCCTTGACACTCGCTCGTAGGCCTTGACACTCGCCCGTAGGCCTTGACACTCATTCGTAGGCCTTGACACTCGCTCGTAGGCCTTGACACTCGCTCGTAGGCCTTGACACTCATTCGTAGGCCTTGACACTCGCTCGTAGGCCTTGACACTCACTCGTAGGCCTTGACACTCATTCGTAGGCCTTGACACTCATTCGTAGGCCTTGACACTCATTCGTAGGCCTTGACACTCGCTCGTAGGCCTTGACACTCGCTCGTAGGCCTTGACACTCATTCGTAGGCCTTGACACTCGCTCGTAGGCCTTGACACTCGCTCGTAGGCCTTGACACTCGCCCGTAGGCCTTGACACTCGCTCGTAGGCCTTGACAGTCACTCGTAGGCCTTGACACTCACTCGTAGGCCTTGACACTCATTCGTAGGCCTTGACAATCATTCGTAGGCCTTGACCCTCACTCGTAGGCCTTGACACTCGCTCGTAGGCCTTGACACTCGCTCGTAGGCCTTGACACTCATTCGTAGGCCTTGACACTCGCTCGTAGGCCTTGACACTCGCTCGTAGGCCTTGACACTCGCTCGTAGGCCTTGACACTCATTCGTAGGCCTTGACACTCGCTCGTAGGCCTTGACACTCATTCGTAGGCCTTGACACTCGCTCGTAGGCCTTGACACTCACTCGTAGGCCTTGACACTCGCTCGTAGGCCTTGACACTCACTCGTAGGCCTTGACACTCATTCGTAGGCCTTGACACTCGCTCGTAGGCCTTGACACTCGCTCGTAGGCCTTGACACTCGCTCGTAGGCCTTGACACTCATTCGTAGGCCTTGACACTCGCTCGTAGGCCTTGACACTCACTCGTAGGCCTTGACACTCACTCGTAGGCCTTGACACTCATTCGTAGGCCTTGACACTCATTCGTAGGCCTTGACACTCATTCGTAGGCCTTGACACTCATTCGTAGGCCTTGACACTCATTCGTAAGCCTTGACACTCGCTCGTAGGCCTTGACACTCATTCGTAGGCCTTGACACTCGCTCGTAGGCCTTGACACTCATTCGTAGGCCTTGACACTCATTCGTAGGCCTTGACACTCATTCGTAGGCCTTGACACTCATTCGTATTCCTTGACACTCATTCGTAGGCCTTGACACTCATTCGTAGGCCTTGACACTCGCCCGTAGGCCTTGACACTCGCTCGTAGGTCTTGACACTCGCTCGTAGGCCTTGACACTCGCTCGTAGGCCTTGACACTCGCTCGTAGGCCTTGACACTCATTCGTAGGCCTTGACACTCGCCCGTAGGCCTTGACACTCGCTCGTAGGCCTTGACAGTCACTCGTAGGCCTTGACACTCACTCGTAGGCCTTGACACTCATTCGTAGGCCTTGACAATCATTCGTAGGCCTTGACCCTCACTCGTAGGCCTTGACACTCGCTCGTAGGCCTTGACACTCGCTCGTAGGCCTTGACACTCATTCGTAGGCCTTGACACTCGCTCGTAGGCCTTGACACTCGCTCGTAGGCCTTGACACTCGCTCGTAGGCCTTGACACTCATTCGTAGGCCTTGACACTCGCTCGTAGGCCTTGACACTCATTCGTAGGCCTTGACACTCGCTCGTAGGCCTTGACACTCACTCGTAGGCCTTGACACTCGCTCGTAGGCCTTGACACTCACTCGTAGGCCTTGACACTCATTCGTAGGCCTTGACACTCGCTCGTAGGCCTTGACACTCGCTCGTAGGCCTTGACACTCGCTCGTAGGCCTTGACACTCATTCGTAGGCCTTGACACTCGCTCGTAGGCCTTGACACTCACTCGTAGGCCTTGACACTCACTCGTAGGCCTTGACACTCATTCGTAGGCCTTGACACTCATTCGTAGGCCTTGACACTCATTCGTAGGCCTTGACACTCATTCGTAGGCCTTGACACTCATTCGTAAGCCTTGACACTCGCTCGTAGGCCTTGACACTCATTCGTAGGCCTTGACACTCGCTCGTAGGCCTTGACACTCATTCGTAGGCCTTGACACTCATTCGTAGGCCTTGACACTCATTCGTAGGCCTTGACACTCATTCGTATTCCTTGACACTCATTCGTAGGCCTTGACACTCATTCGTAGGCCTTGACACTCGCCCGTAGGCCTTGACACTCGCTCGTAGGTCTTGACACTCGCTCGTAGGCCTTGACACTCGCTCGTAGGCCTTGACACTCGCTCGTAGGCCTTGACACTCATTCGTAGGCCTTGACACTCGCCCGTAGGCCTTGACACTCATTCGTAGGCCTTGACACTCATTCGTAGGCCTTGACACTCGCTCGTAGGCCTTGACACTCACTCGTAGGCCTTGACACTCGCTCGTAGGCCTTGACACTCGCTCGCAGGCCTTGACACTCATTCGTAGGCCTTGACACTCGCTCGTAGGCCTTGACACTCACTCGTAGGCCTTGACACTCATTCGTAGGCCTTGACACTCATTCGTAGGCCTTGACACTCACTCGTAGGCCTTGACACTCGCTCGTAGGCCTTGACACTCGCTCGTAGGCCTTGACACTCGCCCGTAGGCCTTGACACTCGCTCGTAGGCCTTGACACTCATTCGTAGGCCTTGACACTCACTCGTAGGCCTTGACACTCATTCGTAGGCCTTGACACTCGCTCGTAGGCCTTGACACTCATTCGTAGGCCTTGACACTCGCTCGTAGGCCTTGACACTCGCTCGTAGGCCTTGACACTCGCTCGTAGGCCTTGACACTCATTCGTAGGCCTTGACACTCGCTCGTAGGCCTTGACACTCACTCGTAGGCCTTGACACTCATTCGTAGGCCTTGACACTCATTCGTAGGCCTTGACACTCATTCGTAGGCCTTGACACTCGCTCGTAGGCCTTGACACTCGCTCGTAGGCCTTGACACTCATTCGTAGGCCTTGACACTCGCTCGTAGGCCTTGACACTCGCTCGTAGGCCTTGACACTCGCCCGTAGGCCTTGACACTCGCTCGTAGGCCTTGACAGTCACTCGTAGGCCTTGACACTCACTCGTAGGCCTTGACACTCATTCGTAGGCCTTGACAATCATTCGTAGGCCTTGATCCTCACTCGTAGGCCTTGACACTCGCTCGTAGGCCTTGACAGTCACTCGTAGGCCTTGACACTCACTCGTAGGCCTTGACACTCATTCGTAGGCCTTGACAATCATTCGTAGGCCTTGACCCTCACTCGTAGGCCTTGACACTCGCTCGTAGGCCTTGACACTCGCTCGTAGGCCTTGACACTCATTCGTAGGCCTTGACACTCGCTCGTAGGCCTTGACACTCGCTCGTAGGCCTTGACACTCGCTCGTAGGCCTTGACACTCATTCGTAGGCCTTGACACTCGCTCGTAGGCCTTGACACTCATTCGTAGGCCTTGACACTCGCTCGTAGGCCTTGACACTCACTCGTAGGCCTTGACACTCGCTCGTAGGCCTTGACACTCACTCGTAGGCCTTGACACTCATTCGTAGGCCTTGACACTCGCTCGTAGGCCTTGACACTCGCTCGTAGGCCTTGACACTCGCTCGTAGGCCTTGACACTCATTCGTAGGCCTTGACACTCGCTCGTAGGCCTTGACACTCACTCGTAGGCCTTGACACTCACTCGTAGGCCTTGACACTCATTCGTAGGCCTTGACACTCATTCGTAGGCCTTGACACTCATTCGTAGGCCTTGACACTCATTCGTAGGCCTTGACACTCATTCGTAAGCCTTGACACTCGCTCGTAGGCCTTGACACTCATTCGTAGGCCTTGACACTCGCTCGTAGGCCTTGACACTCATTCGTAGGCCTTGACACTCATTCGTAGGCCTTGACACTCATTCGTAGGCCTTGACACTCATTCGTATTCCTTGACACTCATTCGTAGGCCTTGACACTCATTCGTAGGCCTTGACACTCGCCCGTAGGCCTTGACACTCGCTCGTAGGTCTTGACACTCGCTCGTAGGCCTTGACACTCGCTCGTAGGCCTTGACACTCGCTCGTAGGCCTTGACACTCATTCGTAGGCCTTGACACTCGCCCGTAGGCCTTGACACTCATTCGTAGGCCTTGACACTCATTCGTAGGCCTTGACACTCGCTCGTAGGCCTTGACACTCACTCGTAGGCCTTGACACTCGCTCGTAGGCCTTGACACTCGCTCGCAGGCCTTGACACTCATTCGTAGGCCTTGACACTCGCTCGTAGGCCTTGACACTCACTCGTAGGCCTTGACACTCATTCGTAGGCCTTGACACTCATTCGTAGGCCTTGACACTCACTCGTAGGCCTTGACACTCGCTCGTAGGCCTTGACACTCGCTCGTAGGCCTTGACACTCGCCCGTAGGCCTTGACACTCGCTCGTAGGCCTTGACACTCATTCGTAGGCCTTGACACTCACTCGTAGGCCTTGACACTCATTCGTAGGCCTTGACACTCGCTCGTAGGCCTTGACACTCATTCGTAGGCCTTGACACTCGCTCGTAGGCCTTGACACTCGCTCGTAGGCCTTGACACTCGCTCGTAGGCCTTGACACTCATTCGTAGGCCTTGACACTCGCTCGTAGGCCTTGACACTCACTCGTAGGCCTTGACACTCATTCGTAGGCCTTGACACTCATTCGTAGGCCTTGACACTCATTCGTAGGCCTTGACACTCGCTCGTAGGCCTTGACACTCGCTCGTAGGCCTTGACACTCATTCGTAGGCCTTGACACTCGCTCGTAGGCCTTGACACTCGCTCGTAGGCCTTGACACTCGCCCGTAGGCCTTGACACTCGCTCGTAGGCCTTGACAGTCACTCGTAGGCCTTGACACTCACTCGTAGGCCTTGACACTCATTCGTAGGCCTTGACAATCATTCGTAGGCCTTGATCCTCACTCGTAGGCCTTGACACTCGCTCGTAGGCCTTGACACTCGCTCGTAGGCCTTGACACTCATTCGTAGGCCTTGACACTCGCTCGTAGGCCTTGACACTCGCTCGTAGGCCTTGACACTCACTCGTAGGCCTTGACGCTCATTCGTAGGCCTTGACACTCGCTCGTAGGCCTTGACACTCACTCGTAGGCCTTGACACTCATTCGTAGGCCTTGACACTCGCTCGTAGGCCTTGACACTCATTCGTAGGCCTTGACACTCGCTCGTAGGCCTTGACACTCGCTCGTAGGCCTTGACACTCGCTCGTAGGCCTTGACACTCATTCGTAGGCCTTGACACTCGCTCGTAGGCCTTGACACTCGCTCGTAGGCCTTGACACTCGCTCGTAGGCCTTGACACTCATTCGTAGGCCTTGACACTCGCTCGTAGGCCTTGACACTCATTCGTAGGCCTTGACACTCGCTCGTAGGCCTTGACACTCACTCGTAGGCCTTGACACTCGCTCGTAGGCCTTGACACTCACTCGTAGGCCTTGACACTCATTCGTAGGCCTTGACACTCGCTCGTAGGCCTTGACACTCGCTCGTAGGCCTTGACACTCGCTCGTAGGCCTTGACACTCATTCGTAGGCCTTGACACTCGCTCGTAGGCCTTGACACTCACTCGTAGGCCTTGACACTCACTCGTAGGCCTTGACACTCATTCGTAGGCCTTGACACTCATTCGTAGGCCTTGACACTCATTCGTAGGCCTTGACACTCATTCGTAGGCCTTGACACTCATTCGTAAGCCTTGACACTCGCTCGTAGGCCTTGACACTCATTCGTAGGCCTTGACACTCGCTCGTAGGCCTTGACACTCATTCGTAGGCCTTGACACTCATTCGTAGGCCTTGACACTCATTCGTAGGCCTTGACACTCATTCGTATTCCTTGACACTCATTCGTAGGCCTTGACACTCATTCGTAGGCCTTGACACTCGCCCGTAGGCCTTGACACTCGCTCGTAGGTCTTGACACTCGCTCGTAGGCCTTGACACTCGCTCGTAGGCCTTGACACTCGCTCGTAGGCCTTGACACTCATTCGTAGGCCTTGACACTCGCCCGTAGGCCTTGACACTCATTCGTAGGCCTTGACACTCATTCGTAGGCCTTGACACTCGCTCGTAGGCCTTGACACTCACTCGTAGGCCTTGACACTCGCTCGTAGGCCTTGACACTCGCTCGCAGGCCTTGACACTCATTCGTAGGCCTTGACACTCGCTCGTAGGCCTTGACACTCACTCGTAGGCCTTGACACTCATTCGTAGGCCTTGACACTCATTCGTAGGCCTTGACACTCACTCGTAGGCCTTGACACTCGCTCGTAGGCCTTGACACTCGCTCGTAGGCCTTGACACTCGCCCGTAGGCCTTGACACTCGCTCGTAGGCCTTGACACTCATTCGTAGGCCTTGACACTCACTCGTAGGCCTTGACACTCATTCGTAGGCCTTGACACTCGCTCGTAGGCCTTGACACTCATTCGTAGGCCTTGACACTCGCTCGTAGGCCTTGACACTCGCTCGTAGGCCTTGACACTCGCTCGTAGGCCTTGACACTCATTCGTAGGCCTTGACACTCGCTCGTAGGCCTTGACACTCACTCGTAGGCCTTGACACTCATTCGTAGGCCTTGACACTCATTCGTAGGCCTTGACACTCATTCGTAGGCCTTGACACTCGCTCGTAGGCCTTGACACTCGCTCGTAGGCCTTGACACTCATTCGTAGGCCTTGACACTCGCTCGTAGGCCTTGACACTCGCTCGTAGGCCTTGACACTCGCCCGTAGGCCTTGACACTCGCTCGTAGGCCTTGACAGTCACTCGTAGGCCTTGACACTCACTCGTAGGCCTTGACACTCATTCGTAGGCCTTGACAATCATTCGTAGGCCTTGATCCTCACTCGTAGGCCTTGACACTCGCTCGTAGGCCTTGACACTCGCTCGTAGGCCTTGACACTCATTCGTAGGCCTTGACACTCGCTCGTAGGCCTTGACACTCGCTCGTAGGCCTTGACACTCACTCGTAGGCCTTGACGCTCATTCGTAGGCCTTGACACTCGCTCGTAGGCCTTGACACTCGCTCGTAGGCCTTGACACTCGCTCGTAGGCCTTGACACTCATTCGTAGGCCTTGACACTCGCTCGTAGGCCTTGACACTCATTCGTAGGCCTTGACACTCGCTCGTAGGCCTTGACACTCGCTCGTAGGCCTTGACACTCGCTCGTAGGCCTTGACACTCGCTCGTAGGCCTTGACACTCGCTCGTAGGCCTTGACACTCATTCGTAGGCCTTGACACTCGCTCGTAGGCCTTGACACTCATTCGTAGGCCTTGACACTCGCCCGTAGGCCTTGACACTCGCTCGTAGGCCTTGACAGTCACTCGTAGGCCTTGACACTCACTCGTAGGCCTTGACACTCATTCGTAGGCCTTGACACTCATTCGTAGGCCTTGACCCTCACTCGTAGGCCTTGACACTCGCTCGTAGGCCTTGACACTCGCTCGTAGGCCTTGACACTCATTCGTAGGCCTTGACACTCGCTCGTAGGCCTTGACACTCGCTCGTAGGCCTTGACACTCACTCGTAGGCCTTGACGCTCATTCGTAGGCCTTGACACTCGCTCGTAGGCCTTGACACTCGCTCGTAGGCCTTGACACTCGCTCGTAGGCCTTGACACTCATTCGTAGGCCTTGACACTCGCTCTTAGGCCTTGACACTCATTCGTAGGCCTTGACACTCGCTCGTAGGCCTTGACACTCGCTCGTAGGCCTTGACACTCGCTCGTAGGCCTTGACACTCATTCGTAGGCCTTGACACTCGCTCGTAGGCCTTGACACTCATTCGTAGGCCTTGACACTCGCTCGTAGGCCTTGACACTCACTCGTAGGCCTTGACACTCATTCGTAGGCCTTGACACTCGCTCGTAGGCCTTGACAGTCACTCGTAGGCCTTGACACTCACTCGTAGGCCTTGACACTCATTCGTAGGCCTTGACACTCGCTCGTAGGCCTTGACACTCATTCGTAGGCCTTGACACTCGCTCGTAGGCCTTGACACTCGCTCGTAGGCCTTGACACTCGCTCGTAGGCCTTGACACTCACTCGTAGGCCTTGACGCTCATTCGTAGGCCTTGGCACTCGCTCGTAGGCCTTGACACTCGCTCGTAGGCCTTGACACTCGCTCGTAGGCCTTGACACTCATTCGTAGGCCTTGACACTCGCTCGTAGGCCTTGACACTCATTCGTAGGCCTTGACACTCGCCCGTAGGCCTTGACACTCGCTCGTAGGCCTTGACAGTCACTCGTAGGCCTTGACACTCGCCCGTAGGCCTTGACACTCGCTCGTAGGCCTTGACACTCATTCGTAGGCCTTGACCTTCACTCGTAGGCCTTGACACTCGCTCGTAGGCCTTGACACTCGCTCGTAGGCCTTGACACTCGCTCGTAGGCCTTGACACTCGCCCGTAGGCCTTGACACTCGCTCGTAGGCCTTGAAGTCACTCGTAGGCCTTGACACTCACTCGTAGGCCTTGACACTCATTCGTAGGCCTTGACACTCGCTCGTAGGCCTTGACACTCACTCGTAGGCCTTGACACTCGCTCGTAGGCCTTGACACTCGCTCGCAGGCCTTGACACTCATTCGTAGGCCTTGACAGTCACTCGTAGGCCTTGACACTCATTCGTAGGCCTTGACACTCATTCGTAGGCCTTGACACTCGCTCGTAGGCCTTGACACTCACTCGTAGGCCTTGACACTCGCTCGTAGGCCTTGACACTCGCTCGCAGGCCTTGACACTCATTCGTAGGCCTTGACACCCACTCGTAGGCCTTGACACCCACTCGTAGGCCTTGACACTCGCTCGTAGGCCTTGACACTCATTCGTAGGCCTTGACACTCATTCGTAGGCCTTGACACTCATTCGTAGGCCTTGACACTCATTCGTAGGCCTTGACACTCATTCGTAGGTTTTGACACTCGCTCGTAGGCCTTGACACTCGCTCGTATTCCTTGACACTCGCTCGTAGGCCTTGACACTCATTCGTAGGCCTTGACACTCACTCATAGGCCTTGACACTCACTCATAGGCCTTGACACTCGCTCGTAGGCCTTGACACTCGCTCGTAGGCCTTGACACTCACTCGTAGGCCTTGACACTCGCTCGTAGGCCTTGACACTCATTCGTAGGCCTTGACACTCGCTCGTAGGCCTTGACACTCGCTCGTAGGCCTTGACACTCACTCGTAGGCCTTGACGCTCATTCGTAGGCCTTGACACTCGCTCGTAGGCCTTGACACTCGCTCGTAGGCCTTGACACTCGCTCGTAGGCCTTGACACTCATTCGTAGGCCTTGACACTCGCTCTTAGGCCTTGACACTCATTCGTAGGCCTTGACACTCGCTCGTAGGCCTTGACACTCGCTCGTAGGCCTTGACACTCGCTCGTAGGCCTTGACACTCATTCGTAGGCCTTGACACTCGCTCGTAGGCCTTGACACTCGCTCGTAGGCCTTGACACTCATTCGTAGGCCTTGACACTCACTCGTAGGCCTTGACACTCGCTCGTAGGCCTTGACACTCGCTCGTAGGCCTTGACAGTCACTCGTAGGCCTTGACACTCACTCGTAGGCCTTGACACTCATTCGTAGGCCTTGACACTCGCTCGTAGGCCTTGACACTCATTCGTAGGCCTTGACACTCACTCATAGGCCTTGACACTCACTCATAGGCCTTGACACTCGCTCGTAGGCCTTGACACTCATTCGTAGGCCTTGACACTCATTCGTAGGCCTTGACACTCATTCGTAGGCCTTGACACTCGCTCGTAGGCCTTGACACTCACTCGTAGGCCTTGACACTCGCTCGTAGGCCTTGACACTCACTCATAGGCCTTGACACTCGCTCGTAGGCCTTGACACTCATTCGTAGGCCTTGACACTCGCTCGTAGGCCTTGACACTCGCTCGTAGGCCTTGACACTCACTCGTAGGCCTTGACGCTCATTCGTAGGCCTTGACACTCGCTCGTAGGCCTTGACACTCGCTCGTAGGCCTTGACACTCGCTCGTAGGCCTTGACACTCATTCGTAGGCCTTGACACTCGCTCTTAGGCCTTGACACTCATTCGTAGGCCTTGACACTCGCTCGTAGGCCTTGACACTCGCTCGTAGGCCTTGACACTCGCTCGTAGGCCTTGACACTCATTCGTAGGCCTTGACACTCGCTCGTAGGCCTTGACACTCATTCGTAGGCCTTGACACTCGCTCGTAGGCCTTGACACTCACTCGTAGGCCTTGACACTCGCTCGTAGGCCTTGACACTCGCTCGTAGGCCTTGACACTCACTCGTAGGCCTTGACACTCGCTCGTAGGCCTTGACACTCACTCGTAGGCCTTGACACTCACTCGTAGGCCTTGACACTCATTCGTAGGCCTTGACACTCGCTCGTAGGCCTTGACACTCGCTCGTAGGCCTTGACACTCACTCGTAGGCCTTGACGCTCATTCGTAGGCCTTGACACTCGCTCGTAGGCCTTGACACTCGCTCGTAGGCCTTGACACTCGCTCGTAGGCCTTGACACTCATTCGTAGGCCTTGACACTCGCTCTTAGGCCTTGACACTCATTCGTAGGCCTTGACACTCGCTCGTAGGCCTTGACACTCGCTCGTAGGCCTTGACACTCGCTCGTAGGCCTTGACACTCATTCGTAGGCCTTGACACTCGCTCGTAGGCCTTGACACTCATTCGTAGGCCTTGACACTCGCTCGTAGGCCTTGACACTCACTCGTAGGCCTTGACACTCGCTCGTAGGCCTTGACACTCGCTCGTAGGCCTTGACAGTCACTCGTAGGCCTTGACACTCACTCGTAGGCCTTGACACTCATTCGTAGGCCTTGACACTCGCTCGTAGGCCTTGACACTCATTCGTAGGCCTTGACACTCACTCATAGGCCTTGACACTCACTCATAGGCCTTGACACTCGCTCGTAGGCCTTGACACTCATTCGTAGGCCTTGACACTCATTCGTAGGCCTTGACACTCATTCGTAGGCCTTGACACTCGCTCGTAGGCCTTGACACTCACTCGTAGGCCTTGACACTCGCTCGTAGGCCTTGACACTCACTCATAGGCCTTGACACTCGCTCGTAGGCCTTGACACTCATTCGTAGGCCTTGACACTCGCTCGTAGGCCTTGACACTCGCTCGTAGGCCTTGACACTCACTCGTAGGCCTTGACGCTCATTCGTAGGCCTTGACACTCGCTCGTAGGCCTTGACACTCGCTCGTAGGCCTTGACACTCGCTCGTAGGCCTTGACACTCATTCGTAGGCCTTGACACTCGCTCTTAGGCCTTGACACTCATTCGTAGGCCTTGACACTCGCTCGTAGGCCTTGACACTCGCTCGTAGGCCTTGACACTCGCTCGTAGGCCTTGACACTCATTCGTAGGCCTTGACACTCGCTCGTAGGCCTTGACACTCATTCGTAGGCCTTGACACTCGCTCGTAGGCCTTGACACTCACTCGTAGGCCTTGACACTCGCTCGTAGGCCTTGAAGTCACTCGTAGGCCTTGACACTCACTCGTAGGCCTTGACACTCATTCGTAGGCCTTGACACTCGCTCGTAGGCCTTGACACTCACTCGTAGGCCTTGACACTCGCTCGTAGGCCTTGACACTCGCTCGCAGGCCTTGACACTCATTCGTAGGCCTTGACAGTCACTCGTAGGCCTTGACACTCATTCGTAGGCCTTGACACTCATTCGTAGGCCTTGACACTCGCTCGTAGGCCTTGACACTCACTCGTAGGCCTTGACACTCGCTCGTAGGCCTTGACACTCGCTCGCAGGCCTTGACACTCATTCGTAGGCCTTGACACCCACTCGTAGGCCTTGACACCCACTCGTAGGCCTTGACACTCGCTCGTAGGCCTTGACACTCATTCGTAGGCCTTGACACTCATTCGTAGGCCTTGACACTCATTCGTAGGCCTTGACACTCATTCGTAGGCCTTGACACTCATTCGTAGGTTTTGACACTCGCTCGTAGGCCTTGACACTCGCTCGTCTTCCTTGACACTCGCTCGTAGGCCTTGACACTCATTCGTAGGCCTTGACACTCACTCATAGGCCTTGACACTCACTCATAGGCCTTGACACTCGCTCGTAGGCCTTGACACTCATTCGTAGGCCTTGACACTCATTCGTAGGCCTTGACACTCATTCGTAGGCCTTGACACTCGCTCGTAGGCCTTGACACTCACTCGTAGGCCTTGACACTCGCTCGTAGGCCTTGACACTCACTCATAGGCCTTGACACTCGCTCGTAGGCCTTGACACTCATTCGTAGGCCTTGAACTCGCTCGTAGGCCTTGACACTCGCTCGTAGGCCTTGACACTCACTCGTAGGCCTTGACGCTCATTCGTAGGCCTTGACACTCGCTCGTAGGCCTTGACACTCGCTCGTAGGCCTTGACACTCGCTCGTAGGCCTTGACACTCATTCGTAGGCCTTGACACTCGCTCTTAGGCCTTGACACTCATTCGTAGGCCTTGACACTCGCTCGTAGGCCTTGACACTCGCTCGTAGGCCTTGACACTCGCTCGTAGGCCTTGACACTCATTCGTAGGCCTTGACACTCGCTCGTAGGCCTTGACACTCATTCGTAGGCCTTGACACTCGCTCGTAGGCCTTGACACTCACTCGTAGGCCTTGACACTCGCTCGTAGGCCTTGACACTCGCTCGTAGGCCTTGACAGTCACTCGTAGGCCTTGACACTCACTCGTAGGCCTTGACACTCATTCGTAGGCCTTGACACTCGCTCGTAGGCCTTGACACTCATTCGTAGGCCTTGACACTCACTCATAGGCCTTGACACTCACTCATAGGCCTTGACACTCGCTCGTAGGCCTTGACACTCATTCGTAGGCCTTGACACTCATTCGTAGGCCTTGACACTCATTCGTAGGCCTTGACACTCGCTCGTAGGCCTTGACACTCACTCGTAGGCCTTGACACTCGCTCGTAGGCCTTGACACTCACTCATAGGCCTTGACACTCGCTCGTAGGCCTTGACACTCATTCGTAGGCCTTGACACTCGCTCGTAGGCCTTGACACTCGCTCGTAGGCCTTGACACTCACTCGTAGGCCTTGACGCTCATTCGTAGGCCTTGACACTCGCTCGTAGGCCTTGACACTCGCTCGTAGGCCTTGACACTCGCTCGTAGGCCTTGACACTCATTCGTAGGCCTTGACACTCGCTCTTAGGCCTTGACACTCATTCGTAGGCCTTGACACTCGCTCGTAGGCCTTGACACTCGCTCGTAGGCCTTGACACTCGCTCGTAGGCCTTGACACTCATTCGTAGGCCTTGACACTCGCTCGCAGGCCTTGACACTCACTCGTAGGCCTTGACACTCATTCGTAGGCCTTGACACTCGCTCGTAGGCCATGACACTCATTCGTAGGCCTTGACACTCATTCGTAGGCCTTGACACTCACTCGTAGGCCTTGACACTCATTCGTAGGCCTTGACACTCGCTCGTAGGCCTTGACACTCATTCGTAGGCCTTGACACTCGCTCGTAGGCCTTGACACTCGCTCGTAGGCCTTGACACTCGCTCGTAGGCCTTGACACTCACTCGTAGGCCTTGACGCTCATTCGTAGGCCTTGACACTCGCTCGTAGGCCTTGACACTCGCTCGTAGGCCTTGACACTCGCTCGTAGGCCTTGAAACTCATTCGTAGGCCTTGACACTCGCTCGTAGGCCTTGACACTCATTCGTAGGCCTTGACACTCGCCCGTAGGCCTTGACACTCGCTCGTAGGCCTTGACAGTCACTCGTAGGCCTTGACACTCACTCGTAGGCCTTGACACTCATTCGTAGGCCTTGACACTCATTCGTAGGCCTTGACCCTCACTCGTAGGCCTTGACACTCGCTCGTAGGCCTTGACACTCGCTCGTAGGCCTTGACACTCGCTCGTAGGCCTTGACACTCGCCCGTAGGCCTTGACACTCGCTCGTAGGCCTTGACAGTCACTCGTAGGCCTTGACACTCACTCGTAGGCCTTGACACTCATTCGTAGGCCTTGACACTCGCTCGTAGGCCTTGACACTCACTCGTAGGCCTTGACACTCGCTCGTAGGCCTTGACACTCGCTCGCAGGCCTTGACACTCATTCGTAGGCCTTGACAGTCACTCGTAGGCCTTGACACTCATTCGTAGGCCTTGACACTCATTCGTAGGCCTTGACACTCGCTCGTAGGCCTTGACACTCACTCGTAGGCCTTGACACTCGCTCGTAGGCCTTGACACTCGCTCGCAGGCCTTGACACTCATTCGTAGGCCTTGACACTCATTCGTAGGCCTTGACACTCACTCGTAGGCCTTGACACTCGCTCGTAGGCCTTGACACTCATTCGTAGGCCTTGACACTCGCCCGTAGGCCTTGACACTCGCTCGTAGGCCTTGACACTCATTCGTAGGCCTTGACACTCATTCGTAGGCCTTGACACTCATTCGTAGGCCTTGACACTCATTCGTAGGCCTTGACACTCATTCGTAGGCCTTGACACTCATTCGTAGGCCTTGACACTCGCCCGTAGGCCTTGACACTCGCTCGTAGGTCTTGACACTCGCTCGTAGGCCTTGACACTCGCTCGTAGGCCTTGACACTCGCTCGTAGGCCTTGACACTCATTCGTAGGCCTTGACACTCACTCGTAGGCCTTGACACTCATTCGTAGGCCTTGACACTCATTCGTAGGCCTTGACACTCATTCGTAGGCCTTGACACTCGCTCGTAGGCCTTGACACTCACTCGTAGGCCTTGACACTCGCCCGTAGGCCTTGACACTCATTCGTAGGCCTTGACACTCGCTCGTAGGCCTTGACACTCGCCCGTAGGCCTTGACACTCATTCGTAGGCCTTGACACTCGCCCGTAGGCCTTGACACTCCCTCGTAGGCCTTGACACTCGCTCGTAGGCCTTGACACTCGCTCGTAGGCCTTGACACTCGCTCGTAGGCCTTGACACTCATTCGTAGGCCTTGACACTCGCTCGTAGGCCTTGACACTCGCTCGTAGGCCTTGACACTCATTCGTAGGCCTTGACACTCGCTCGTAGGCCTTGACACTCACTCGTAGGCCTTGACACTCGCTCGTAGGCCTTGACACTCATTCGTAGGTTTTGACACTCGCTCGTAGGCCTTGACACTCGCTCGTAGGCCTTGACACTCGCTCGTAGGCCTTGACACTCACTCGTAGGCCTTGACACTCATTCGTAGGCCTTGACACTCGCTCGTAGGCCTTGACACTCGCTCGTAGGCCTCGACACTCGCTCGTAGGCCTTGACACTCGCTCGTAGGCCTTGACACTCATTCGTAGGCCTTGACACTCGCTCGTAGGCCTTGACACTCGCTCGTAGGCCTTGACACTCATTCGTAGGCCTTGACACTCGCTCGTAGGCCTTGACACTCGCTCGTAGGCCTTGACACTCGCTCGCAGGCCTTGACACTCACTCGTAGGCCTTGACACTCATTCGTAGGCCTTGACACTCGCTCGTAGGCCATGACACTCATTCGTAGGCCTTGTCACTCATTCGTAGGCCTTGACACTCATTCGTAGGCCTTGACACTCGCTCGTAGGCCTTGACACTCACTCGTAGGCCTTGACACTCATTCGTAGGCCTTGACACTCATTCGTAGGCCTTGACACTCACTCGTAGGCCTTGACACTCGCTCGTAGGCCTTGACACTCATTCGTAGGCCTTGACACTCGCTCGTAGGCCTTGACACTCGCTCGTAGGCCTTGACACTCGCCCGTAGGCCTTGACACTCGCTCGTAGGCCTTGACAGTCACTCGTAGGCCTTGACACTCACTCGTAGGCCTTGACACTCATTCGTAGGCCTTGACACTCATTCGTAGGTCTTGACACTCACTCGTAGGCCTTGACACTCGCTCGTAGGCCTTGACACTCGCTCGTAGGCCTTGACACTCATTCGTAGGCCTTGACACTCGCTCGTAGGCCTTGACACTCGCTCGTAGGCCTTGACACTCACTCGTAGGCCTTGACGCTCATTCGTAGGCCTTGACACTCGCTCGTAGGCCTTGACACTCGCTCGTAGGCCTTGACACTCGCTCGTAGGCCTTGACACTCATTCGTAGGCCTTGACACTCGCTCGTAGGCCTTGACACTCATTCGTAGGCCTTGACACTCGCTCGTAGGCCTTGACACTCATTCGTAGGCCTTGACACTCGCTCGTAGGCCTTGACACTCGCTCGTAGGCCTTGACACTCGCTCGTAGGCCTTGACACTCATTCGTAGGCCTTGACACTCGCTCGTAGGCCTTGACACTCGCTCGTAGGCCTTGACACTCATTCGTAGGCCTTGACACTCATTCGTAGGCCTTGACACTCATTCGTAGGCCTTGACACTCATTCGTAGGCCTTGACACTCATTCGTAGGCCTTGACACTCATTCGTAGGCCTTGACACTCGCCCGTAGGCCTTGACACTCGCTCGTAGGTCTTGACACTCGCTCGTAGGCCTTGACACTCGCCCGTAGGCCTTGACACTCATTCGTAGGCCTTGACACTCACTCGTAGGCCTTGACACTCGCTCGTAGGCCTTGACACTCGCTCGTAGGCCTTGACACTCGCTCGTAGGCCTTGACACTCACTCGTAGGCCTTGACACTCATTCGTAGGCCTTGACACTCGCTCGTAGGCCTTGACACTCATTCGTAGGCCTTGACACTCATTCGTAGGCCTTGACACTCATTCGTAGGCCTTGACACTCGCTCGTAGGCCTTGACACTCACTCGTAGGCCTTGACACTCACTCGTAGGCCTTGACACTCATTCGTAGGCCTTGACACTCATTCGTAGGCCTTGACACTCATTCGTAGGCCTTGACACTCATTCGTAGGCCTTGACACTCATTCGTAGGCCTTGACACTCGCCCGTAGGCCTTGACACTCGCTCGTAGGTCTTGACACTCGCTCGTAGGCCTTGACACTCGCTCGTAGGCCTTGACACTCGCTCGTAGGCCTTGACACTCATTCGTAGGCCTTGACACTCGCTCGTAGGCCTTGACACTCATTCGTAGGCCTTGACACTCGCTCGTAGGCCTTGACACTCGCTCGTAGGCCTTGACACTCGCTCGTAGGCCTTGACACTCATTCGTAGGCCTTGACACTCGCTCGTAGGCCTTGACACTCACTCGTAGGCCTTGACACTCATTCGTAGGCCTTGACACTCATTCGTAGGCCTTGACACTCATTCGTAGGCCTTGACACTCATTCGTAGGCCTTGACACTCATTCGTAGGCCTTGACACTCATTCGTAGGCCTTGACACTCGCCCGTAGGCCTTGACACTCGCTCGTAGGTCTTGACACTCGCTCGTAGGCCTTGACACTCGCCCGTAGGCCTTGACACTCATTCGTAGGCCTTGACACTCACTCGTAGGCCTTGACACTCACTCGTAGGCCTTGACACTCACTCGTAGGCCTTGACACTCATTCGTAGGACTTGACACTCATTCGTAGGCCTTGACACTCACTCGTAGGCCTTGACACTCGCTCGTAGGCCTTGACACTCATTCGTAGGCCTTGACACTCGCTCGTAGGCCTTGACACTCGCTCGTAGGCCTTGACACTCGCCCGTAGGCCTTGACACTCGCTCGTAGGCCTTGACAGTCACTCGTAGGCCTTGACACTCATTCGTAGGCCTTGACACTCATTCGTAGGCCTTGACACTCGCTCGTAGGCCTTGACACTCGCTCGTAGGCCTTGACACTCGCTCGTAGGCCTTGACACTCGCCCGTAGGCCTTGACACTCGCTCGTAGGCCTTGACACTCACTCGTAGGCCTTGACACTCGCTCGTAGGCCTTGACACTCACTCGTAGGCCTTGACACTCGCTCGTAGGCCTTGACACTCGCTCGTAGGCCTTGACACTCGCTCGTAGGCCTTGACACTCACTCGTAGGCCTTGACACTCATTCGTAGGCCTTGACACTCGCTCGTAGGCCTTGACACTCATTCGTAGGCCTTGACACTCATTCGTAGGCCTTGACACTCATTCGTAGGCCTTGACACTCGCTCGTAGGCCTTGACACTCACTCGTAGGCCTTGACACTCACTCGTAGGCCTTGACACTCATTCGTAGGCCTTGACACTCATTCGTAGGCCTTGACACTCATTCGTAGGCCTTGACACTCATTCGTAGGCCTTGACACTCATTCGTAGGCCTTGACACTCGCCCGTAGGCCTTGACACTCGCTCGTAGGTCTTGACACTCGCTCGTAGGCCTTGACACTCGCTCGTAGGCCTTGACACTCGCTCGTAGGCCTTGACACTCATTCGTAGGCCTTGACACTCGCCCGTAGGCCTTGACACTCATTCGTAGGCCTTGACACTCATTCGTAGGCCTTGACACTCATTCGTAGGCCTTGACACTCGCTCGTAGGCCTTGACACTCACTCGTAGGCCTTGACACTCGCTCGTAGGCCTTGACACTCGCTCGTAGGCCTTGACACTCGCTCGTAGGCCTTGACACTCGCCCGTAGGCCTTGACACTCGCTCGTAGGCCTCGACACTCACTCGTAGGCCTTGACACTCGCTCGTAGGCCTTGACACTCACTCGTAGGCCTTGACACTCGCTCGTAGGCCTTGACACTCGCTCGTAGGCCTTGACACTCGCTCGTAGGCCTTGACACTCACTCGTAGGCCTTGACACTCATTCGTAGGCCTTGACACTCGCTCGTAGGCCTTGACACTCATTCGTAGGCCTTGACACTCATTCGTAGGCCTTGACACTCATTCGTAGGCCTTGACACTCGCTCGTAGGCCTTGACACTCACTCGTAGGCCTTGACACTCACTCGTAGGCCTTGACACTCATTCGTAGGCCTTGACACTCATTCGTAGGCCTTGACACTCACTCGTAGGCCTTGACACTCGCTCGTAGGCCTTGACACTCATTCGTAGGCCTTGACACTCGCTCGTAGGCCTTGACACTCGCTCGTAGGCCTTGACACTCGCCCGTAGGCCTTGACACTCGCTCGTAGGCCTTGACAGTCACTCGTAGGCCTTGACACTCACTCGTAGGCCTTGACACTCATTCGTAGGCCTTGACACTCATTCGTAGGCCTTGACACTCACTCGTAGGCCTTGACACTCGCTCCTAGGCCTTGACACTCGCTCGTAGGCCTTGACATCGCTCGTAGGCCTTGACACTCACTCGTAGGCCTTGACGCTCATTCGTAGGCCTTGACACTCGCTCGTAGGTCTTGACACTCGCTCGTAGGCCTTGACACTCGCTCGTAGGCCTTGACACTCATTCGTAGGCCTTGACACTCGCTCGTAAGCCTTGACACTCATTCGTAGGCCTTGACACTCGCTCGTAGGCCTTGACACTCATTCGTAGGCCTTGACACTCGCTCGTAGGCCTTGACACTCGCTCGTAGGCCTTGACACTCGCTCGTAGGCCTTGACACTCGCTCGTAGGCCTTGACACTCGCTCGTAGGCCTTGACACTCACTCGTAGGCCTTGACACTCATTGGTAGGCCTTGACACTCACTCGTATTCCTTGACACTCATTCGTAGGCCTTGACACTCGCTCGTAGGCCTTGACACTCATTCGTAATCCTTGACACTCACTCGTAGGCCTTGACACTCATTCGTAGGCCTTGACACTCATTCGTAGGCCTTGACACTCATTCGTAGGCCTTGACACTCATTCGTAGGCCTTGACACTCGCTCGTAGGCCCTGACACTCATTCGTAGGCCTTGACACTCGCTCGTAGGCCTTGACACTCACTCGTAGGCCTTGACACTCATTCGTAGGCCTTGACACTCATTCGTAGGCCTTGACACTCATTCGTAGGCCTTGACACTCGCTCGTAGGCCTTGACACTCACTCGTAGGCCTTGACACTCGCTCGTAGGCCTTGACACTCGCTCGTAGGCCTTGACACTCGCTCGTAAGCCTTGACACTCGCCCGTAGGCCTTGACACTCGCTCGTAGGCCTTGACACTCACTCGTAGGCCTTGACACTCGCTCGTAGGCCTTGACACTCACTCGTAGGCCTTGACACTCGCTCGTAGGCCTTGACACTCGCTCGTAGGCCTTGACACTCATTCGTAGGCCTTGACACTCGCTCGTAGGCCTTGACACTCATTCGTAGGCCTTGACACTCGCTCGTAGGCCTTGACACTCGCTCGTAGGCCTTGACACTCACTCGTAGGCCTTGACACTCATTGGTAGGCCTTGACACTCACTCGTATTCCTTGACACTCATTCGTAGGCCTTGACACTCGCTCGTAGGCCTTGACACTCATTCGTAGGCCTTGACACTCATTCGTAGGCCTTGACACTCGCTCGTAGGCCTTGACACTCACTCGTAGGCCTTGACACTCACTCGTAGGCCTTGACACTCATTCGTAGGCCTTGACACTCATTCGTAGGCCTTGACACTCACTCGTAGGCCTTGACACTCGCTCGTAGGCCTTGACACTCATTCGTAGGCCTTGACACTCGCTCGTAGGCCTTGACACTCGCTCGTAGGCCTTGACACTCGCTCGTAGGCCTTGACACTCGCTCGTAGGCCTTGACACTCGCTCGTAGGCCTTGACACTCACTCGTAGGCCTTGACACTCATTCGTAGGCCTTGACACTCATTCGTAGGCCTTGACACTCATTCGTAGGCCTTGACACTCATTCGTAGGCCTTGACACTCATTCGTAGGCCTTGACACTCATTCGTAGGCCTTGACACTCATTCGTAGGCCTTGACACTCGCCCGTAGGCCTTGACACTCGCTCGTAGGTCTTGACACTCGCTCGTAGGCCTTGACACTCGCCCGTAGGCCTTGACACTCATTCGTAGGCCTTGACACTCACTCGTAGGCCTTGACACTCGCTCGTAGGCCTTGACACTCGCTCGTAGGCCTTGACACTCGCTCGTAGGCCTTGACACTCACTCGTAGGCCTTGATACTCATTCGTAGGCCTTGACACTCGCTCGTAGGCCTTGACACTCATTCGTAGGCCTTGACACTCATTCGTAGGCCTTGACACTCATTCGTAGGCCTTGACACTCGCTCGTAGGCCTTGACACTCACTCGTAGGCCTTGACACTCACTCGTAGGCCTTGACACTCATTCGTAGGCCTTGACACTCATTCGTAGGCCTTGACACTCATTCGTAGGCCTTGACACTCATTCGTAGGCCTTGACACTCATTCGTAGGCCTTGACACTCGCCCGTAGGCCTTGACACTCGCTCGTAGGTCTTGACACTCGCTCGTAGGCCTTGACACTCGCTCGTAGGCCTTGACACTCGCTCGTAGGCCTTGACACTCATTCGTAGGCCTTGACACTCGCTCGTAGGCCTTGACACTCATTCGTAGGCCTTGACACTCGCTCGTAGGTCTTGACACTCGCTCGTAGGCCTTGACACTCGCTCGTAGGCCTTGACACTCATTCGTAGGCCTTGACACTCGCTCGTAGGCCTTGACACTCACTCGTAGGCCTTGACACTCATTCGTAGGCCTTGACACTCATTCGTAGGCCTTGACACTCATTCGTAGGCCTTGACACTCATTCGTAGGCCTTGACACTCATTCGTAGGCCTTGACACTCATTCGTAGGCCTTGACACTCGCCCGTAGGCCTTGACACTCGCTCGTAGGTCTTGACACTCGCTCGTAGGCCTTGACACTCGCCCGTAGGCCTTGACACTCATTCGTAGGCCTTGACACTCACTCGTAGGCCTTGACACTCGCTCGTAGGCCTTGACACTCGCTCGTAGGCCTTGACACTCACTCGTAGGCCTTGACACTCACTCGTAGGCCTTGACACTCATTCGTAGGCCTTGACACTCATTCGTAGGCCTTGACACTCACTCGTAGGCCTTGACACTCGCTCGTAGGCCTTGACACTCATTCGTAGGCCTTGACACTCGCTCGTAGGCCTTGACACTCGCTCGTAGGCCTTGACACTCGCCCGTAGGCCTTGACACTCGCTCGTAGGCCTTGACAGTCACTCGTAGGCCTTGACACTCACTCGTAGGCCTTGACACTCATTCGTAGGCCTTGACACTCATTCGTAGGCCTTGACACTCACTCGTAGGCCTTGACACTCGCTCGTAGGCCTTGACACTCGCTCGTAGGCCTTGACACTCGCTCGTAGGCCTTGACACTCGCCCGTAGGCCTTGACACTCGCTCGTAGGCCTTGACACTCACTCGTAGGCCTTGACACTCGCTCGTAGGCCTTGACACTCACTCGTAGGCCTTGACACTCGCTCGTAGGCCTTGACACTCGCTCGTAGGCCTTGACACTCGCTCGTAGGCCTTGACACTCACTCGTAGGCCTTGACACTCATTCGTAGGCCTTGACACTCGCTCGTAGGCCTTGACACTCATTCGTAGGCCTTGACACTCATTCGTAGGCCTTGACACTCATTCGTAGGCCTTGACACTCGCTCGTAGGCCTTGACACTCACTCGTAGGCCTTGACACTCACTCGTAGGCCTTGACACTCATTCGTAGGCCTTGACACTCATTCGTAGGCCTTGACACTCATTCGTAGGCCTTGACACTCATTCGTAGGCCTTGACACTCATTCGTAGGCCTTGACACTCGCCCGTAGGCCTTGACACTCGCTCGTAGGCCTTGACACCCACTCGTAGGCCTTGACACTCGCTCGTAGGCCTTGACACTCATTCGTAGGCCTTGACACTCATTCGTAGGCCTTGACACTCATTCGTAGGCCTTGACACTCATTCGTAGGCCTTGACACTCATTCGTAGGTTTTGACACTCGCTCGTAGGCCTTGACACTCGCTCGTAGGCCTTGACACTCATTCGTAGGCCTTGACACTCATTCGTAGGCCTTGACACTCATTCGTAGGCCTTGACACTCACTCGTAGGCCTTGACACTCATTCGTAGGCCTTGACACTCATTCGTAGGCCTTGACACTCATTCGTAGGTTTTGACACTCGCTCGTAGGCCTTGACACTCGCTCGTCTTCCTTGACACTCGCTCGTAGGCCTTGACACTCATTCGTAGGCCTTGACACTCACTCATAGGCCTTGACACTCACTCATAGGCCTTGACACTCGCTCGTAGGCCTTGACACTCATTCGTAGGCCTTGACACTCATTCGTAGGCCTTGACACTCATTCGTAGGCCTTGACACTCGCTCGTAGGCCTTGACACTCACTCGTAGGCCTTGACACTCGCTCGTAGGCCTTGACACTCACTCATAGGCCTTGACACTCGCTCGTAGGCCTTGACACTCATTCGTAGGCCTTGACACTCGCTCGTAGGCCTTGACACTCGCTCGTAGGCCTTGACACTCACTCGTAGGCCTTGACGCTCATTCGTAGGCCTTGACACTCGCTCGTAGGCCTTGACACTCGCTCGTAGGCCTTGACACTCGCTCGTAGGCCTTGACACTCATTCGTAGGCCTTGACACTCGCTCTTAGGCCTTGACACTCATTCGTAGGCCTTGACACTCGCTCGTAGGCCTTGACACTCGCTCGTAGGCCTTGACACTCGCTCGTAGGCCTTGACACTCATTCGTAGGCCTTGACACTCGCTCGTAGGCCTTGACACTCATTCGTAGGCCTTGACACTCGCTCGTAGGCCTTGACACTCACTCGTAGGCCTTGACACTCGCTCGTAGGCCTTGACACTCGCTCGTAGGCCTTGACAGTCACTCGTAGGCCTTGACACTCACTCGTAGGCCTTGACACTCATTCGTAGGCCTTGACACTCGCTCGTAGGCCTTGACACTCATTCGTAGGCCTTGACACTCACTCATAGGCCTTGACACTCACTCATAGGCCTTGACACTCGCTCGTAGGCCTTGACACTCATTCGTAGGCCTTGACACTCATTCGTAGGCCTTGACACTCATTCGTAGGCCTTGACACTCGCTCGTAGGCCTTGACACTCACTCGTAGGCCTTGACACTCGCTCGTAGGCCTTGACACTCACTCATAGGCCTTGACACTCACTCATAGGCCTTGACACTCGCTCGTAGGCCTTGACACTCATTCGTAGGCCTTGACACTCATTCGTAGGCCTTGACACTCATTCGTAGGCCTTGACACTCGCTCGTAGGCCTTGACACTCACTCGTAGGCCTTGACACTCGCTCGTAGGCCTTGACACTCACTCATAGGCCTTGACACTCGCTCGTAGGCCTTGACACTCATTCGTAGGCCTTGACACTCGCTCGTAGGCCTTGACACTCGCTCGTAGGCCTTGACACTCACTCGTAGGCCTTGACGCTCATTCGTAGGCCTTGACACTCGCTCGTAGGCCTTGACACTCGCTCGTAGGCCTTGACACTCGCTCGTAGGCCTTGACACTCATTCGTAGGCCTTGACACTCGCTCTTAGGCCTTGACACTCATTCGTAGGCCTTGACACTCGCTCGTAGGCCTTGACACTCGCTCGTAGGCCTTGACACTCGCTCGTAGGCCTTGACACTCATTCGTAGGCCTTGACACTCGCTCGTAGGCCTTGACACTCATTCGTAGGCCTTGACACTCGCTCGTAGGCCTTGACACTCACTCGTAGGCCTTGACACTCGCTCGTAGGCCTTGACACTCGCTCGTAGGCCTTGACAGTCACTCGTAGGCCTTGACACTCACTCGTAGGCCTTGACACTCATTCGTAGGCCTTGACACTCGCTCGTAGGCCTTGACACTCATTCGTAGGCCTTGACACTCACTCATAGGCCTTGACACTCACTCATAGGCCTTGACACTCGCTCGTAGGCCTTGACACTCATTCGTAGGCCTTGACACTCATTCGTAGGCCTTGACACTCATTCGTAGGCCTTGACACTCGCTCGTAGGCCTTGACACTCACTCGTAGGCCTTGACACTCGCTCGTAGGCCTTGACACTCACTCATAGGCCTTGACACTCGCTCGTAGGCCTTGACACTCATTCGTAGGCCTTGACACTCGCTCGTAGGCCTTGACACTCGCTCGTAGGCCTTGACACTCACTCGTAGGCCTTGACGCTCATTCGTAGGCCTTGACACTCGCTCGTAGGCCTTGACACTCGCTCGTAGGCCTTGACACTCGCTCGTAGGCCTTGACACTCATTCGTAGGCCTTGACACTCGCTCTTAGGCCTTGACACTCATTCGTAGGCCTTGACACTCGCTCGTAGGCCTTGACACTCGCTCGTAGGCCTTGACACTCGCTCGTAGGCCTTGACACTCATTCGTAGGCCTTGACACTCGCTCGTAGGCCTTGACACTCATTCGTAGGCCTTGACACTCGCTCGTAGGCCTTGACACTCACTCGTAGGCCTTGACACTCGCTCGTAGGCCTTGACACTCGCTCGTAGGCCTTGACAGTCACTCGTAGGCCTTGACACTCACTCGTAAGCCTTGACACTCATTCGTAGGCCTTGACACTCGCTCGTAGGCCTTGACACTCATTCGTAGGCCTTGACACTCGCTCGTAGGCCTTGACACTCGCTCGTAGGCCTTGACACTCGCTCGTAGGCCTTGACACTCACTCGTAGGCCTTGACGCTCATTCGTAGGCCTTGACACTCGCTCGTAGGCCTTGACACTCGCTCGTAGGCCTTGACACTCGCTCGTAGGCCTTGAAACTCATTCGTAGGCCTTGACACTCGCTCGTAGGCCTTGACACTCATTCGTAGGCCTTGACACTCGCCCGTAGGCCTTGACACTCGCTCGTAGGCCTTGACAGTCACTCGTAGGCCTTGACACTCACTCGTAGGCCTTGACACTCATTCGTAGGCCTTGACACTCATTCGTAGGCCTTGACCCTCACTCGTAGGCCTTGACACTCGCTCGTAGGCCTTGACACTCGCTCGTAGGCCTTGACACTCGCTCGTAGGCCTTGACACTCGCCCGTAGGCCTTGACACTCGCTCGTAGGCCTTGACAGTCACTCGTAGGCCTTGACACTCACTCGTAGGCCTTGACACTCATTCGTAGGCCTTGACACTCGCTCGTAGGCCTTGACACTCACTCGTAGGCCTTGACACTCGCTCGTAGGCCTTGACACTCGCTCGCAGGCCTTGACACTCATTCGTAGGCCTTGACAGTCACTCGTAGGCCTTGACACTCATTCGTAGGCCTTGACACTCATTCGTAGGCCTTGACACTCGCTCGTAGGCCTTGACACTCACTCGTAGGCCTTGACACTCGCTCGTAGGCCTTGACACTCGCTCGCAGGCCTTGACACTCATTCGTAGGCCTTGACACTCATTCGTAGGCCTTGACACTCACTCGTAGGCCTTGACACTCGCTCGTAGGCCTTGACACTCATTCGTAGGCCTTGACACTCGCCCGTAGGCCTTGACACTCGCTCGTAGGCCTTGACACTCATTCGTAGGCCTTGACACTCATTCGTAGGCCTTGACACTCATTCGTAGGCCTTGACACTCATTCGTAGGCCTTGACACTCATTCGTAGGCCTTGACACTCATTCGTAGGCCTTGACACTCGCCCGTAGGCCTTGACACTCGCTCGTAGGTCTTGACACTCGCTCGTAGGCCTTGACACTCGCTCGTAGGCCTTGACACTCGCTCGTAGGCCTTGACACTCATTCGTAGGCCTTGACACTCACTCGTAGGCCTTGACACTCATTCGTAGGCCTTGACACTCATTCGTAGGCCTTGACACTCATTCGTAGGCCTTGACACTCGCTCGTAGGCCTTGACACTCACTCGTAGGCCTTGACACTCGCCCGTAGGCCTTGACACTCATTCGTAGGCCTTGACACTCGCTCGTAGGCCTTGACACTCGCCCGTAGGCCTTGACACTCATTCGTAGGCCTTGACACTCGCCCGTAGGCCTTGACACTCCCTCGTAGGCCTTGACACTCGCTCGTAGGCCTTGACACTCGCTCGTAGGCCTTGACACTCGCTCGTAGGCCTTGACACTCATTCGTAGGCCTTGACACTCGCTCGTAGGCCTTGACACTCGCTCGTAGGCCTTGACACTCATTCGTAGGCCTTGACACTCGCTCGTAGGCCTTGACACTCACTCGTAGGCCTTGACACTCGCTCGTAGGCCTTGACACTCATTCGTAGGTTTTGACACTCGCTCGTAGGCCTTGACACTCGCTCGTAGGCCTTGACACTCGCTCGTAGGCCTTGACACTCACTCGTAGGCCTTGACACTCATTCGTAGGCCTTGACACTCGCTCGTAGGCCTTGACACTCGCTCGTAGGCCTCGACACTCGCTCGTAGGCCTTGACACTCGCTCGTAGGCCTTGACACTCATTCGTAGGCCTTGACACTCGCTCGTAGGCCTTGACACTCGCTCGTAGGCCTTGACACTCATTCGTAGGCCTTGACACTCGCTCGTAGGCCTTGACACTCGCTCGTAGGCCTTGACACTCGCTCGCAGGCCTTGACACTCACTCGTAGGCCTTGACACTCATTCGTAGGCCTTGACACTCGCTCGTAGGCCATGACACTCATTCGTAGGCCTTGACACTCATTCGTAGGCCTTGACACTCATTCGTAGGCCTTGACACTCGCTCGTAGGCCTTGACACTCACTCGTAGGCCTTGACACTCATTCGTAGGCCTTGACACTCATTCGTAGGCCTTGACACTCACTCGTAGGCCTTGACACTCGCTCGTAGGCCTTGACACTCATTCGTAGGCCTTGACACTCGCTCGTAGGCCTTGACACTCGCTCGTAGGCCTTGACACTCGCCCGTAGGCCTTGACACTCGCTCGTAGGCCTTGACAGTCACTCGTAGGCCTTGACACTCACTCGTAGGCCTTGACACTCATTCGTAGGCCTTGACACTCATTCGTAGGTCTTGACACTCACTCGTAGGCCTTGACACTCGCTCGTAGGCCTTGACACTCGCTCGTAGGCCTTGACACTCATTCGTAGGCCTTGACACTCGCTCGTAGGCCTTGACACTCGCTCGTAGGCCTTGACACTCACTCGTAGGCCTTGACGCTCATTCGTAGGCCTTGACACTCGCTCGTAGGCCTTGACACTCGCTCGTAGGCCTTGACACTCGCTCGTAGGCCTTGACACTCATTCGTAGGCCTTGACACTCGCTCGTAGGCCTTGACACTCATTCGTAGGCCTTGACACTCGCTCGTAGGCCTTGACACTCATTCGTAGGCCTTGACACTCGCTCGTAGGCCTTGACACTCGCTCGTAGGCCTTGACACTCGCTCGTAGGCCTTGACACTCATTCGTAGGCCTTGACACTCGCTCGTAGGCCTTGACACTCGCTCGTAGGCCTTGACACTCATTCGTAGGCCTTGACACTCATTCGTAGGCCTTGACACTCATTCGTAGGCCTTGACACTCATTCGTAGGCCTTGACACTCATTCGTAGGCCTTGACACTCATTCGTAGGCCTTGACACTCGCCCGTAGGCCTTGACACTCGCTCGTAGGTCTTGACACTCGCTCGTAGGCCTTGACACTCGCCCGTAGGCCTTGACACTCATTCGTAGGCCTTGACACTCACTCGTAGGCCTTGACACTCGCTCGTAGGCCTTGACACTCGCTCGTAGGCCTTGACACTCGCTCGTAGGCCTTGACACTCACTCGTAGGCCTTGACACTCATTCGTAGGCCTTGACACTCGCTCGTAGGCCTTGACACTCATTCGTAGGCCTTGACACTCATTCGTAGGCCTTGACACTCATTCGTAGGCCTTGACACTCGCTCGTAGGCCTTGACACTCACTCGTAGGCCTTGACACTCACTCGTAGGCCTTGACACTCATTCGTAGGCCTTGACACTCATTCGTAGGCCTTGACACTCATTCGTAGGCCTTGACACTCATTCGTAGGCCTTGACACTCATTCGTAGGCCTTGACACTCGCCCGTAGGCCTTGACACTCGCTCGTAGGTCTTGACACTCGCTCGTAGGCCTTGACACTCGCTCGTAGGCCTTGACACTCGCTCGTAGGCCTTGACACTCATTCGTAGGCCTTGACACTCGCTCGTAGGCCTTGACACTCATTCGTAGGCCTTGACACTCGCTCGTAGGCCTTGACACTCGCTCGTAGGCCTTGACACTCGCTCGTAGGCCTTGACACTCATTCGTAGGCCTTGACACTCGCTCGTAGGCCTTGACACTCACTCGTAGGCCTTGACACTCATTCGTAGGCCTTGACACTCATTCGTAGGCCTTGACACTCATTCGTAGGCCTTGACACTCATTCGTAGGCCTTGACACTCGCTCGTAGGCCTTGACACTCATTCGTAGGCCTTGACACTCGCCCGTAGGCCTTGACACTCATTCGTAGGCCTTGACACTCACTCGTAGGCCTTGACACTCACTCGTAGGCCTTGACACTCACTCGTAGGCCTTGACACTCATTCGTAGGACTTGACACTCATTCGTAGGCCTTGACACTCACTCGTAGGCCTTGACACTCGCTCGTAGGCCTTGACACTCATTCGTAGGCCTTGACACTCGCTCGTAGGCCTTGACACTCGCTCGTAGGCCTTGACACTCGCCCGTAGGCCTTGACACTCGCTCGTAGGCCTTGACAGTCACTCGTAGGCCTTGACACTCATTCGTAGGCCTTGACACTCATTCGTAGGCCTTGACACTCACTCGTAGGCCTTGACACTCGCTCGTAGGCCTTGACACTCGCTCGTAGGCCTTGACACTCGCTCGTAGGCCTTGACACTCGCCCGTAGGCCTTGACACTCGCTCGTAGGCCTTGACACTCACTCGTAGGCCTTGACACTCGCTCGTAGGCCTTGACACTCACTCGTAGGCCTTGACACTCGCTCGTAGGCCTTGACACTCGCTCGTAGGCCTTGACACTCGCTCGTAGGCCTTGACACTCACTCGTAGGCCTTGACACTCATTCGTAGGCCTTGACACTCGCTCGTAGGCCTTGACACTCATTCGTAGGCCTTGACACTCATTCGTAGGCCTTGACACTCATTCGTAGGCCTTGACACTCGCTCGTAGGCCTTGACACTCACTCGTAGGCCTTGACACTCACTCGTAGGCCTTGACACTCATTCGTAGGCCGTGACACTCATTCGTAGGCCTTGACACTCATTCGTAGGCCTTGACACTCATTCGTAGGCCTTGACACTCATTCGTAGGCCTTGACACTCGCCCGTAGGCCTTGACACTCGCTCGTAGGTCTTGACACTCGCTCGTAGGCCTTGACACTCGCTCGTAGGCCTTGACACTCGCTCGTAGGCCTTGACACTCATTCGTAGGCCTTGACACTCGCCCGTAGGCCTTGACACTCATTCGTAGGCCTTGACACTCGCCCGTAGGCCTTGACACTCATTCGTAGGCCTTGACACTCGCTCGTAGGCCTTGACACTCACTCGTAGGCCTTGACACTCGCTCGTAGGCCTTGACACTCGCTCGTAGGCCTTGACACTCGCTCGTAGGCCTTGACACTCGCCCGTAGGCCTTGACACTCGCTCGTAGGCCTCGACACTCACTCGTAGGCCTTGACACTCGCTCGTAGGCCTTGACACTCACTCGTAGGCCTTGACACTCGCTCGTAGGCCTTGACACTCGCTCGTAGGCCTTGACACTCGCTCGTAGGCCTTGACACTCACTCGTAGGCCTTGACACTCATTCGTAGGCCTTGACACTCGCTCGTAGGCCTTGACACTCATTCGTAGGCCTTGACACTCATTCGTAGGCCTTGACACTCATTCGTAGGCCTTGACACTCGCTCGTAGGCCTTGACACTCACTCGTAGGCCTTGACACTCACTCGTAGGCCTTGACACTCATTCGTAGGCCTTGACACTCATTCGTAGGCCTTGACACTCACTCGTAGGCCTTGACACTCGCTCGTAGGCCTTGACACTCATTCGTAGGCCTTGACACTCGCTCGTAGGCCTTGACACTCGCTCGTAGGCCTTGACACTCGCCCGTAGGCCTTGACACTCGCTCGTAGGCCTTGACAGTCACTCGTAGGCCTTGACACTCACTCGTAGGCCTTGACACTCATTCGTAGGCCTTGACACTCATTCGTAGGCCTTGACACTCACTCGTAGGCCTTGACACTCGCTCCTAGGCCTTGACACTCGCTCGTAGGCCTTGACATCGCTCGTAGGCCTTGACACTCACTCGTAGGCCTTGACGCTCATTCGTAGGCCTTGACACTCGCTCGTAGGTCTTGACACTCGCTCGTAGGCCTTGACACTCGCTCGTAGGCCTTGACACTCATTCGTAGGCCTTGACACTCGCTCGTAAGCCTTGACACTCATTCGTAGGCCTTGACACTCGCTCGTAGGCCTTGACACTCATTCGTAGGCCTTGACACTCGCTCGTAGGCCTTGACACTCGCTCGTAGGCCTTGACACTCGCTCGTAGGCCTTGACACTCGCTCGTAGGCCTTGACACTCGCTCGTAGGCCTTGACACTCACTCGTAGGCCTTGACACTCATTGGTAGGCCTTGACACTCACTCGTATTCCTTGACACTCATTCGTAGGCCTTGACACTCGCTCGTAGGCCTTGACACTCATTCGTAATCCTTGACACTCACTCGTAGGCCTTGACACTCATTCGTAGGCCTTGACACTCATTCGTAGGCCTTGACACTCATTCGTAGGCCTTGACACTCATTCGTAGGCCTTGACACTCGCTCGTAGGCCCTGACACTCATTCGTAGGCCTTGACACTCGCTCGTAGGCCTTGACACTCACTCGTAGGCCTTGACACTCATTCGTAGGCCTTGACACTCATTCGTAGGCCTTGACACTCATTCGTAGGCCTTGACACTCGCTCGTAGGCCTTGACACTCACTCGTAGGCCTTGACACTCGCTCGTAGGCCTTGACACTCGCTCGTAGGCCTTGACACTCGCTCGTAAGCCTTGACACTCGCCCGTAGGCCTTGACACTCGCTCGTAGGCCTTGACACTCACTCGTAGGCCTTGACACTCGCTCGTAGGCCTTGACACTCACTCGTAGGCCTTGACACTCGCTCGTAGGCCTTGACACTCGCTCGTAGGCCTTGACACTCATTCGTAGGCCTTGACACTCGCTCGTAGGCCTTGACACTCGCTCGTAGGCCTTGACACTCGCTCGTAGGCCTTGACACTCACTCGTAGGCCTTGACACTCATTGGTAGGCCTTGACACTCACTCGTATTCCTTGACACTCATTCGTAGGCCTTGACACTCGCTCGTAGGCCTTGACACTCATTCGTAGGCCTTGACACTCATTCGTAGGCCTTGACACTCGCTCGTAGGCCTTGACACTCACTCGTAGGCCTTGACACTCACTCGTAGGCCTTGACACTCATTCGTAGGCCTTGACACTCATTCGTAGGCCTTGACACTCACTCGTAGGCCTTGACACTCGCTCGTAGGCCTTGACACTCATTCGTAGGCCTTGACACTCGCTCGTAGGCCTTGACACTCGCTCGTAGGCCTTGACACTCGCTCGTAGGCCTTGACACTCGCTCGTAGGCCTTGACACTCACTCGTAGGCCTTGACACTCATTCGTAGGCCTTGACACTCATTCGTAGGCCTTGACACTCATTCGTAGGCCTTGACACTCATTCGTAGGCCTTGACACTCATTCGTAGGCCTTGACACTCATTCGTAGGCCTTGACACTCATTCGTAGGCCTTGACACTCGCCCGTAGGCCTTGACACTCGCTCGTAGGTCTTGACACTCGCTCGTAGGCCTTGACACTCGCCCGTAGGCCTTGACACTCATTCGTAGGCCTTGACACTCACTCGTAGGCCTTGACACTCGCTCGTAGGCCTTGACACTCGCTCGTAGGCCTTGACACTCGCTCGTAGGCCTTGACACTCACTCGTAGGCCTTGATACTCATTCGTAGGCCTTGACACTCGCTCGTAGGCCTTGACACTCATTCGTAGGCCTTGACACTCATTCGTAGGCCTTGACACTCATTCGTAGGCCTTGACACTCGCTCGTAGGCCTTGACACTCACTCGTAGGCCTTGACACTCACTCGTAGGCCTTGACACTCATTCGTAGGCCTTGACACTCATTCGTAGGCCTTGACACTCATTCGTAGGCCTTGACACTCATTCGTAGGCCTTGACACTCATTCGTAGGCCTTGACACTCGCCCGTAGGCCTTGACACTCGCTCGTAGGTCTTGACACTCGCTCGTAGGCCTTGACACTCGCTCGTAGGCCTTGACACTCGCTCGTAGGCCTTGACACTCATTCGTAGGCCTTGACACTCGCTCGTAGGCCTTGACACTCATTCGTAGGCCTTGACACTCGCTCGTAGGCCTTGACACTCGCTCGTAGGCCTTGACACTCGCTCGTAGGCCTTGACACTCATTCGTAGGCCTTGACACTCGCTCGTAGGCCTTGACACTCACTCGTAGGCCTTGACACTCATTCGTAGGCCTTGACACTCATTCGTAGGCCTTGACACTCATTCGTAGGCCTTGACACTCATTCGTAGGCCTTGACACTCATTCGTAGGCCTTGACACTCATTCGTAGGCCTTGACACTCGCCCGTAGGCCTTGACACTCGCTCGTAGGTCTTGACACTCGCTCGTAGGCCTTGACACTCGCCCGTAGGCCTTGACACTCATTCGTAGGCCTTGACACTCATTCGTAGGCCTTGACACTCATTCGTAGGCCTTGACACTCATTCGTAGGCCTTGACACTCGCCCGTAGGCCTTGACACTCGCTCGTAGGTCTTGACACTCGCTCGTAGGCCTTGACACTCGCCCGTAGGCCTTGACACTCATTCGTAGGCCTTGACACTCACTCGTAGGCCTTGACACTCGCTCGTAGGCCTTGACACTCGCTCGTAGGCCTTGACACTCGCTCGTAGGCCTTGACACTCACTCGTAGGCCTTGATACTCATTCGTAGGCCTTGACACTCGCTCGTAGGCCTTGACACTCATTCGTAGGCCTTGACACTCATTCGTAGGCCTTGACACTCATTCGTAGGCCTTGACACTCGCTCGTAGGCCTTGACACTCACTCGTAGGCCTTGACACTCACTCGTAGGCCTTGACACTCATTCGTAGGCCTTGACACTCATTCGTAGGCCTTGACACTCATTCGTAGGCCTTGACACTCATTCGTAGGCCTTGACACTCATTCGTAGGCCTTGACACTCGCCCGTAGGCCTTGACACTCGCTCGTAGGTCTTGACACTCGCTCGTAGGCCTTGACACTCGCTCGTAGGCCTTGACACTCGCTCGTAGGCCTTGACACTCATTCGTAGGCCTTGACACTCGCTCGTAGGCCTTGACACTCATTCGTAGGCCTTGACACTCGCTCGTAGGCCTTGACACTCGCTCGTAGGCCTTGACACTCGCTCGTAGGCCTTGACACTCATTCGTAGGCCTTGACACTCGCTCGTAGGCCTTGACACTCACTCGTAGGCCTTGACACTCATTCGTAGGCCTTGACACTCATTCGTAGGCCTTGACACTCATTCGTAGGCCTTGACACTCATTCGTAGGCCTTGACACTCATTCGTAGGCCTTGACACTCATTCGTAGGCCTTGACACTCGCCCGTAGGCCTTGACACTCGCTCGTAGGTCTTGACACTCGCTCGTAGGCCTTGACACTCGCCCGTAGGCCTTGACACTCATTCGTAGGCCTTGACACTCACTCGTAGGCCTTGACACTCGCTCGTAGGCCTTGACACTCGCTCGTAGGCCTTGACACTCACTCGTAGGCCTTGACACTCACTCGTAGGCCTTGACACTCATTCGTAGGCCTTGACACTCATTCGTAGGCCTTGACACTCACTCGTAGGCCTTGACACTCGCTCGTAGGCCTTGACACTCATTCGTAGGCCTTGACACTCGCTCGTAAGCCTTGACACTCGCTCGTAGGCCTTGACACTCGCCCGTAGGCCTTGACACTCGCTCGTAGGCCTTGACAGTCACTCGTAGGCCTTGACACTCACTCGTAGGCCTTGACACTCATTCGTAGGCCTTGACACTCATTCGTAGGCCTTGACACTCACTCGTAGGCCTTGACACTCGCTCGTAGGCCTTGACACTCGCTCGTAGGCCTTGACACTCGCTCGTAGGCCTTGACACTCGCCCGTAGGCCTTGACACTCGCTCGTAGGCCTTGACACTCACTCGTAGGCCTTGACACTCGCTCGTAGGCCTTGACACTCACTCGTAGGCCTTGACACTCGCTCGTAGGCCTTGACACTCGCTCGTAGGCCTTGACACTCGCTCGTAGGCCTTGACACTCACTCGTAGGCCTTGACACTCATTCGTAGGCCTTGACACTCGCTCGTAGGCCTTGACACTCATTCGTAGGCCTTGACACTCATTCGTAGGCCTTGACACTCATTCGTAGGCCTTGACACTCGCTCGTAGGCCTTGACACTCACTCGTAGGCCTTGACACTCACTCGTAGGCCTTGACACTCATTCGTAGGCCTTGACACTCATTCGTAGGCCTTGACACTCATTCGTAGGCCTTGACACTCATTCGTAGGCCTTGACACTCATTCGTAGGCCTTGACACTCGCCCGTAGGCCTTGACACTCGCTCGTAGGTCTTGACACTCGCTCGTAGGCCTTGACACTCGCTCGTAGGCCTTGACACTCGCTCGTAGGCCTTGACACTCATTCGTAGGCCTTGACACTCGCCCGTAGGCCTTGACACTCATTCGTAGGCCTTGACACTCATTCGTAGGCCTTGACACTCATTCGTAGGCCTTGACACTCGCTCGTAGGCCTTGACACTCACTCGTAGGCCTTGACACTCGCTCGTAGGCCTTGACACTCGCTCGTAGGCCTTGACACTCGCTCGTAGGCCTTGACACTCGCCCGTAGGCCTTGACACTCGCTCGTAGGCCTCGACACTCACTCGTAGGCCTTGACACTCGCTCGTAGGCCTTGACACTCACTCGTAGGCCTTGACACTCGCTCGTAGGCCTTGACACTCGCTCGTAGGCCTTGACACTCGCTCGTAGGCCTTGACACTCACTCGTAGGCCTTGACACTCATTCGTAGGCCTTGACACTCGCTCGTAGGCCTTGACACTCATTCGTAGGCCTTGACACTCATTCGTAGGCCTTGACACTCATTCGTAGGCCTTGACACTCGCTCGTAGGCCTTGACACTCACTCGTAGGCCTTGACACTCACTCGTAGGCCTTGACACTCATTCGTAGGCCTTGACACTCATTCGTAGGCCTTGACACTCATTCGTAGGCCTTGACACTCATTCGTAGGCCTTGACACTCATTCGTAGGCCTTGACACTCGCCCGTAGGCCTTGACACTCGCTCGTAGGTCTTGACACTCGCTCGTAGGCCTTGACACTCGCTCGTAGGCCTTGACACTCGCTCGTAGGCCTTGACACTCATTCGTAGGCCTTGACACTCGCTCGTAGGCCTTGACACTCATTCGTAGGCCTTGACACTCGCTCGTAGGCCTTGACACTCGCTCGTAGGCCTTGACACTCGCTCGTAGGCCTTGACACTCATTCGTAGGCCTTGACACTCGCTCGTAGGCCTTGACACTCACTCGTAGGCCTTGACACTCATTCGTAGGCCTTGACACTCATTCGTAGGCCTTGACACTCATTCGTAGGCCTTGACACTCATTCGTAGGCCTTGACACTCATTCGTAGGCCTTGACACTCATTCGTAGGCCTTGACACTCGCCCGTAGGCCTTGACACTCGCTCGTAGGTCTTGACACTCGCTCGTAGGCCTTGACACTCGCCCGTAGGCCTTGACACTCATTCGTAGGCCTTGACACTCACTCGTAGGCCTTGACACTCGCTCGTAGGCCTTGACACTCGCTCGTAGGCCTTGACACTCACTCGTAGGCCTTGACACTCACTCGTAGGCCTTGACACTCATTCGTAGGCCTTGACACTCATTCGTAGGCCTTGACACTCACTCGTAGGCCTTGACACTCGCTCGTAGGCCTTGACACTCATTCGTAGGCCTTGACACTCGCTCGTAGGCCTTGACACTCGCTCGTAGGCCTTGACACTCGCCCGTAGGCCTTGACACTCGCTCGTAGGCCTTGACAGTCACTCGTAGGCCTTGACACTCACTCGTAGGCCTTGACACTCATTCGTAGGCCTTGACACTCATTCGTAGGCCTTGACACTCACTCGTAGGCCTTGACACTCGCTCGTAGGCCTTGACACTCGCTCGTAGGCCTTGACACTCACTCGTAGGCCTTGACACTCGCTCGTAGGCCTTGACACTCACTCGTAGGCCTTGACACTCGCTCGTAGGCCTTGACACTCGCTCGTAGGCCTTGACACTCGCTCGTAGGCCTTGACACTCACTCGTAGGCCTTGACACTCATTCGTAGGCCTTGACACTCGCTCGTAGGCCTTGACACTCATTCGTAGGCCTTGACACTCATTCGTAGGCCTTGACACTCATTCGTAGGCCTTGACACTCGCTCGTAGGCCTTGACACTCACTCGTAGGCCTTGACACTCACTCGTAGGCCTTGACACTCATTCGTAGGCCTTGACACTCATTCGTAGGCCTTGACACTCATTCGTAGGCCTTGACACTCATTCGTAGGCCTTGACACTCATTCGTAGGCCTTGACACTCGCCCGTAGGCCTTGACACTCGCTCGTAGGTCTTGACACTCGCTCGTAGGCCTTGACACTCGCTCGTAGGCCTTGACACTCGCTCGTAGGCCTTGACACTCATTCGTAGGCCTTGACACTCGCCCGTAGGCCTTGACACTCATTCGTAGGCCTTGACACTCATTCGTAGGCCTTGACACTCATTCGTAGGCCTTGACACTCGCTCGTAGGCCTTGACACTCACTCGTAGGCCTTGACACTCGCTCGTAGGCCTTGACACTCGCTCGTAGGCCTTGACACTCGCTCGTAGGCCTTGACACTCGCCCGTAGGCCTTGACACTCACTCGTAGGCCTTGACACTCACTCGTAGGCCTTGACACTCATTCGTAGGCCTTGACACTCATTCGTAGGCCTTGACACTCATTCGTAGGCCTTGACACTCATTCGTAGGCCTTGACACTCATTCGTAGGCCTTGACACTCGCCCGTAGGCCTTGACACTCGCTCGTAGGTCTTGACACTCGCTCGTAGGCCTTGACACTCGCTCGTAGGCCTTGACACTCGCTCGTAGGCCTTGACACTCATTCGTAGGCCTTGACACTCGCCCGTAGGCCTTGACACTCATTCGTAGGCCTTGACACTCATTCGTAGGCCTTGACACTCATTCGTAGGCCTTGACACTCGCTCGTAGGCCTTGACACTCACTCGTAGGCCTTGACACTCGCTCGTAGGCCTTGACACTCGCTCGTAGGCCTTGACACTCGCTCGTAGGCCTTGACACTCGCCCGTAGGCCTTGACACTCGCTCGTAGGCCTCGACACTCACTCGTAGGCCTTGACACTCGCTCGTAGGCCTTGACACTCACTCGTAGGCCTTGACACTCGCTCGTAGGCCTTGACACTCGCTCGTAGGCCTTGACACTCGCTCGTAGGCCTTGACACTCACTCGTAGGCCTTGACACTCATTCGTAGGCCTTGACACTCGCTCGTAGGCCTTGACACTCATTCGTAGGCCTTGACACTCATTCGTAGGCCTTGACACTCATTCGTAGGCCTTGACACTCGCTCGTAGGCCTTGACACTCACTCGTAGGCCTTGACACTCACTCGTAGGCCTTGACACTCATTCGTAGGCCTTGACACTCATTCGTAGGCCTTGACACTCACTCGTAGGCCTTGACACTCGCTCGTAGGCCTTGACACTCATTCGTAGGCCTTGACACTCGCTCGTAGGCCTTGACACTCGCTCGTAGGCCTTGACACTCGCCCGTAGGCCTTGACACTCGCTCGTAGGCCTTGACAGTCACTCGTAGGCCTTGACACTCACTCGTAGGCCTTGACACTCATTCGTAGGCCTTGACACTCATTCGTAGGCCTTGACACTCACTCGTAGGCCTTGACACTCGCTCCTAGGCCTTGACACTCGCTCGTAGGCCTTGACATCGCTCGTAGGCCTTGACACTCACTCGTAGGCCTTGACGCTCATTCGTAGGCCTTGACACTCGCTCGTAGGTCTTGACACTCGCTCGTAGGCCTTGACACTCGCTCGTAGGCCTTGACACTCATTCGTAGGCCTTGACACTCGCTCGTAAGCCTTGACACTCATTCGTAGGCCTTGACACTCGCTCGTAGTCCTTGACACTCATTCGTAGGCCTTGACACTCGCTCGTAGGCCTTGACACTCGCTCGTAGGCCTTGACACTCGCTCGTAGGCCTTGACACTCGCTCGTAGGCCTTGACACTCGCTCGTAGGCCTTGACACTCACTCGTAGGCCTTGACACTCATTGGTAGGCCTTGACACTCACTCGTATTCCTTGACACTCATTCGTAGGCCTTGACACTCGCTCGTAGGTCTGACACTCATTCGTAATCCTTGACACTCACTCGTAGGCCTTGACACTCATTCGTAGGCCTTGACACTCATTCGTAGGCCTTGACACTCATTCGTAGGCCTTGACACTCATTCGTAGGCCTTGACACTCGCTCGTAGGCCCTGACACTCATTCGTAGGCCTTGACACTCGCTCGTAGGCCTTGACACTCACTCGTAGGCCTTGACACTCATTCGTAGGCCTTGACACTCATTCGTAGGCCTTGACACTCATTCGTAGGCCTTGACACTCGCTCGTAGGCCTTGACACTCACTCGTAGGCCTTGACACTCGCTCGTAGGCCTTGACACTCGCTCGTAGGCCTTGACACTCGCTCGTAAGCCTTGACACTCGCCCGTAGGCCTTGACACTCACTCGTAGGCCTTGACACTCATTCGTAGGCCTTGACACTCATTCGTAGGCCTTGACACTCATTCGTAGGCCTTGACACTCATTCGTAGGCCTTGACACTCATTCGTAGGCCTTGACACTCGCCCGTAGGCCTTGACACTCACTCGTAGGCCTTGACACTCATTCGTAGGCCTTGACACTCATTCGTAGGCCTTGACACTCATTCGTAGGCCTTGACACTCATTCGTAGGCCTTGACACTCATTCGTAGGCCTTGACACTCGCCCGTAGGCCTTGACACTCGCTCGTAGGTCTTGACACTCGCTCGTAGGCCTTGACACTCGCTCGTAGGCCTTGACACTCGCTCGTAGGCCTTGACACTCATTCGTAGGCCTTGACACTCGCCCGTAGGCCTTGACACTCATTCGTAGGCCTTGACACTCATTCGTAGGCCTTGACACTCATTCGTAGGCCTTGACACTCGCTCGTAGGCCTTGACACTCACTCGTAGGCCTTGACACTCGCTCGTAGGCCTTGACACTCGCTCGTAGGCCTTGACACTCGCTCGTAGGCCTTGACACTCGCCCGTAGGCCTTGACACTCACTCGTAGGCCTTGACACTCGCTCGTAGGCCTTGACACTCACTCGTAGGCCTTGACACTCATTGGTAGGCCTTGACACTCACTCGTATTCCTTGACACTCATTCGTAGGCCTTGACATTCGCTCGTAGGTCTGACACTCATTCGTAATCCTTGACACTCACTCGTAGGCCTTGACACTCATTCGTAGGCCTTGACACTCATTCGTAGGCCTTGACACTCATTCGTAGGCCTTGACACTCATTCGTAGGCCTTGACACTCGCTCGTAGGCCTTGACACTCACTCGTAGGCCTTGACACTCGCTCGTAGGCCTTGACACTCGCTCGTAGGCCTTGACACTCGCTCGTAAGCCTTGACACTCGCCCGTAGGCCTTGACACTCACTCGTAGGCCTTGACACTCATTCGTAGGCCTTGACACTCATTCGTAGGCCTTGACACTCATTCGTAGGCCTTGACACTCATTCGTAGGCCTTGACACTCATTCGTAGGCCTTGACACTCGCCCGTAGGCCTTGACACTCACTCGTAGGCCTTGACACTCATTCGTAGGCCTTGACACTCATTCGTAGGCCTTGACACTCATTCGTAGGCCTTGACACTCATTCGTAGGCCTTGACACTCATTCGTAGGCCTTGACACTCGCCCGTAGGCCTTGACACTCGCTCGTAGGTCTTGACACTCGCTCGTAGGCCTTGACACTCGCTCGTAGGCCTTGACACTCGCTCGTAGGCCTTGACACTCATTCGTAGGCCTTGACACTCGCCCGTAGGCCTTGACACTCATTCGTAGGCCTTGACACTCATTCGTAGGCCTTGACACTCATTCGTAGGCCTTGACACTCGCTCGTAGGCCTTGACACTCACTCGTAGGCCTTGACACTCGCTCGTAGGCCTTGACACTCGCTCGTAGGCCTTGACACTCGCTCGTAGGCCTTGACACTCGCCCGTAGGCCTTGACACTCACTCGTAGGCCTTGACACTCACTCGTAGGCCTTGACACTCATTCGTAGGCCTTGACACTCATTCGTAGGCCTTGACACTCATTCGTAGGCCTTGACACTCATTCGTAGGCCTTGACACTCATTCGTAGGCCTTGACACTCGCCCGTAGGCCTTGACACTCGCTCGTAGGTCTTGACACTCGCTCGTAGGCCTTGACACTCGCTCGTAGGCCTTGACACTCGCTCGTAGGCCTTGACACTCATTCGTAGGCCTTGACACTCGCCCGTAGGCCTTGACACTCATTCGTAGGCCTTGACACTCATTCGTAGGCCTTGACACTCATTCGTAGGCCTTGACACTCGCTCGTAGGCCTTGACACTCACTCGTAGGCCTTGACACTCGCTCGTAGGCCTTGACACTCGCTCGTAGGCCTTGACACTCGCTCGTAGGCCTTGACACTCGCCCGTAGGCCTTGACACTCGCTCGTAGGCCTCGACACTCACTCGTAGGCCTTGACACTCGCTCGTAGGCCTTGACACTCACTCGTAGGCCTTGACACTCGCTCGTAGGCCTTGACACTCGCTCGTAGGCCTTGACACTCGCTCGTAGGCCTTGACACTCACTCGTAGGCCTTGACACTCATTCGTAGGCCTTGACACTCGCTCGTAGGCCTTGACACTCATTCGTAGGCCTTGACACTCATTCGTAGGCCTTGACACTCATTCGTAGGCCTTGACACTCGCTCGTAGGCCTTGACACTCACTCGTAGGCCTTGACACTCACTCGTAGGCCTTGACACTCATTCGTAGGCCTTGACACTCATTCGTAGGCCTTGACACTCACTCGTAGGCCTTGACACTCGCTCGTAGGCCTTGACACTCATTCGTAGGCCTTGACACTCGCTCGTAGGCCTTGACACTCGCTCGTAGGCCTTGACACTCGCCCGTAGGCCTTGACACTCGCTCGTAGGCCTTGACAGTCACTCGTAGGCCTTGACACTCACTCGTAGGCCTTGACACTCATTCGTAGGCCTTGACACTCATTCGTAGGCCTTGACACTCACTCGTAGGCCTTGACACTCGCTCCTAGGCCTTGACACTCGCTCGTAGGCCTTGACATCGCTCGTAGGCCTTGACACTCACTCGTAGGCCTTGACGCTCATTCGTAGGCCTTGACACTCGCTCGTAGGTCTTGACACTCGCTCGTAGGCCTTGACACTCGCTCGTAGGCCTTGACACTCATTCGTAGGCCTTGACACTCGCTCGTAAGCCTTGACACTCATTCGTAGGCCTTGACACTCGCTCGTAGGCCTTGACACTCATTCGTAGGCCTTGACACTCATTCGTAGGCCTTGACACTCATTCGTAGGCCTTGACACTCATTCGTAGGCCTTGACACTCGCTCGTAGGCCTTGACACTCACTCGTAGGCCTTGACACTCATTGGTAGGCCTTGACACTCACTCGTATTCCTTGACACTCATTCGTAGGCCTTGACACTCATTCGTAGGCCTTGACACTCACTCGTAGGCCTTGACACTCGCTCGTAGGCCTTGACACTCGCTCGTAGGCCTTGACACTCGCTCGTAGGCCTTGACACTCACTCGTAGGCCTTGATACTCATTCGTAGGCCTTGACACTCGCTCGTAGGCCTTGACACTCATTCGTAGGCCTTGACACTCATTCGTAGGCCTTGACACTCATTCGTAGGCCTTGACACTCGCTCGTAGGCCTTGACACTCACTCGTAGGCCTTGACACTCACTCGTAGGCCTTGACACTCATTCGTAGGCCTTGACACTCATTCGTAGGCCTTGACACTCATTCGTAGGCCTTGACACTCATTCGTAGGCCTTGACACTCATTCGTAGGCCTTGACACTCGCCCGTAGGCCTTGACACTCGCTCGTAGGTCTTGACACTCGCTCGTAGGCCTTGACACTCGCTCGTAGGCCTTGACACTCGCTCGTAGGCCTTGACACTCATTCGTAGGCCTTGACACTCGCTCGTAGGCCTTGACACTCATTCGTAGGCCTTGACACTCGCTCGTAGGCCTTGACACTCGCTCGTAGGCCTTGACACTCGCTCGTAGGCCTTGACACTCATTCGTAGGCCTTGACACTCGCTCGTAGGCCTTGACACTCACTCGTAGGCCTTGACACTCATTCGTAGGCCTTGACACTCATTCGTAGGCCTTGACACTCATTCGTAGGCCTTGACACTCATTCGTAGGCCTTGACACTCATTCGTAGGCCTTGACACTCATTCGTAGGCCTTGACACTCGCCCGTAGGCCTTGACACTCGCTCGTAGGTCTTGACACTCGCTCGTAGGCCTTGACACTCGCCCGTAGGCCTTGACACTCATTCGTAGGCCTTGACACTCACTCGTAGGCCTTGACACTCGCTCGTAGGCCTTGACACTCGCTCGTAGGCCTTGACACTCACTCGTAGGCCTTGACACTCACTCGTAGGCCTTGACACTCATTCGTAGGCCTTGACACTCATTCGTAGGCCTTGACACTCACTCGTAGGCCTTGACACTCGCTCGTAGGCCTTGACACTCATTCGTAGGCCTTGACACTCGCTCGTAGGCCTTGACACTCGCTCGTAGGCCTTGACACTCGCCCGTAGGCCTTGACACTCGCTCGTAGGCCTTGACAGTCACTCGTAGGCCTTGACACTCACTCGTAGGCCTTGACACTCATTCGTAGGCCTTGACACTCATTCGTAGGCCTTGACACTCACTCGTAGGCCTTGACACTCGCTCGTAGGCCTTGACACTCGCTCGTAGGCCTTGACACTCGCTCGTAGGCCTTGACACTCGCCCGTAGGCCTTGACACTCGCTCGTAGGCCTTGACACTCACTCGTAGGCCTTGACACTCGCTCGTAGGCCTTGACACTCACTCGTAGGCCTTGACACTCGCTCGTAGGCCTTGACACTCGCTCGTAGGCCTTGACACTCGCTCGTAGGCCTTGACACTCACTCGTAGGCCTTGACACTCATTCGTAGGCCTTGACACTCGCTCGTAGGCCTTGACACTCATTCGTAGGCCTTGACACTCATTCGTAGGCCTTGACACTCATTCGTAGGCCTTGACACTCGCTCGTAGGCCTTGACACTCACTCGTAGGCCTTGACACTCATTCGTAGGCCTTGACACTCACTCGTAGGCCTTGACACTCATTCGTAGGCCTTGACACTCGCTCGTAGGCCTTGACACTCATTCGTAGGCCTTGACACTCATTCGTAGGCCTTGACACTCGCCCGTAGGCCTTGACACTCGCTCGTAGGTCTTGACACTCGCTCGTAGGCCTTGACACTCGCTCGTAGGCCTTGACACTCGCTCGTAGGCCTTGACACTCATTCGTAGGCCTTGACACTCGCCCGTAGGCCTTGACACTCATTCGTAGGCCTTGACACTCATTCGTAGGCCTTGACACTCATTCGTAGGCCTTGACACTCGCTCGTAGGCCTTGACACTCACTCGTAGGCCTTGACACTCGCTCGTAGGCCTTGACACTCGCTCGTAGGCCTTGACACTCGCTCGTAGGCCTTGACACTCGCCCGTAGGCCTTGACACTCGCTCGTAGGCCTCGACACTCACTCGTAGGCCTTGACACTCGCTCGTAGGCCTTGACACTCACTCGTAGGCCTTGACACTCGCTCGTAGGCCTTGACACTCGCTCGTAGGCCTTGACACTCGCTCGTAGGCCTTGACACTCACTCGTAGGCCTTGACACTCATTCGTAGGCCTTGACACTCGCTCGTAGGCCTTGACACTCATTCGTAGGCCTTGACACTCATTCGTAGGCCTTGACACTCATTCGTAGGCCTTGACACTCGCTCGTAGGCCTTGACACTCACTCGTAGGCCTTGACACTCACTCGTAGGCCTTGACACTCATTCGTAGGCCTTGACACTCATTCGTAGGCCTTGACACTCATTCGTAGGCCTTGACACTCATTCGTAGGCCTTGACACTCATTCGTAGGCCTTGACACTCGCCCGTAGGCCTTGACACTCGCTCGTAGGTCTTGACACTCGCTCGTAGGCCTTGACACTCGCTCGTAGGCCTTGACACTCGCTCGTAGGCCTTGACACTCATTCGTAGGCCTTGACACTCGCTCGTAGGCCTTGACACTCATTCGTAGGCCTTGACACTCGCTCGTAGGCCTTGACACTCGCTCGTAGGCCTTGACACTCGCTCGTAGGCCTTGACACTCATTCGTAGGCCTTGACACTCGCTCGTAGGCCTTGACACTCACTCGTAGGCCTTGACACTCATTCGTAGGCCTTGACACTCATTCGTAGGCCTTGACACTCATTCGTAGGCCTTGACACTCATTCGTAGGCCTTGACACTCATTCGTAGGCCTTGACACTCATTCGTAGGCCTTGACACTCGCCCGTAGGCCTTGACACTCGCTCGTAGGTCTTGACACTCGCTCGTAGGCCTTGACACTCGCCCGTAGGCCTTGACACTCATTCGTAGGCCTTGACACTCACTCGTAGGCCTTGACACTCGCTCGTAGGCCTTGACACTCGCTCGTAGGCCTTGACACTCACTCGTAGGCCTTGACACTCACTCGTAGGCCTTGACACTCATTCGTAGGCCTTGACACTCATTCGTAGGCCTTGACACTCACTCGTAGGCCTTGACACTCGCTCGTAGGCCTTGACACTCATTCGTAGGCCTTGACACTCGCTCGTAGGCCTTGACACTCGCTCGTAGGCCTTGACACTCGCCCGTAGGCCTTGACACTCGCTCGTAGGCCTTGACAGTCACTCGTAGGCCTTGACACTCACTCGTAGGCCTTGACACTCATTCGTAGGCCTTGACACTCATTCGTAGGCCTTGACACTCACTCGTAGGCCTTGACACTCGCTCGTAGGCCTTGACACTCGCTCGTAGGCCTTGACACTCACTCGTAGGCCTTGACACTCGCTCGTAGGCCTTGACACTCACTCGTAGGCCTTGACACTCGCTCGTAGGCCTTGACACTCGCTCGTAGGCCTTGACACTCGCTCGTAGGCCTTGACACTCACTCGTAGGCCTTGACACTCATTCGTAGGCCTTGACACTCGCTCGTAGGCCTTGACACTCATTCGTAGGCCTTGACACTCATTCGTAGGCCTTGACACTCATTCGTAGGCCTTGACACTCGCTCGTAGGCCTTGACACTCACTCGTAGGCCTTGACACTCACTCGTAGGCCTTGACACTCATTCGTAGGCCTTGACACTCATTCGTAGGCCTTGACACTCATTCGTAGGCCTTGACACTCATTCGTAGGCCTTGACACTCATTCGTAGGCCTTGACACTCGCCCGTAGGCCTTGACACTCGCTCGTAGGTCTTGACACTCGCTCGTAGGCCTTGACACTCGCTCGTAGGCCTTGACACTCGCTCGTAGGCCTTGACACTCATTCGTAGGCCTTGACACTCGCCCGTAGGCCTTGACACTCATTCGTAGGCCTTGACACTCATTCGTAGGCCTTGACACTCATTCGTAGGCCTTGACACTCGCTCGTAGGCCTTGACACTCACTCGTAGGCCTTGACACTCGCTCGTAGGCCTTGACACTCGCTCGTAGGCCTTGACACTCGCTCGTAGGCCTTGACACTCGCCCGTAGGCCTTGACACTCACTCGTAGGCCTTGACACTCACTCGTAGGCCTTGACACTCATTCGTAGGCCTTGACACTCATTCGTAGGCCTTGACACTCATTCGTAGGCCTTGACACTCATTCGTAGGCCTTGACACTCATTCGTAGGCCTTGACACTCGCCCGTAGGCCTTGACACTCGCTCGTAGGTCTTGACACTCGCTCGTAGGCCTTGACACTCGCTCGTAGGCCTTGACACTCGCTCGTAGGCCTTGACACTCATTCGTAGGCCTTGACACTCGCCCGTAGGCCTTGACACTCATTCGTAGGCCTTGACACTCATTCGTAGGCCTTGACACTCATTCGTAGGCCTTGACACTCGCTCGTAGGCCTTGACACTCACTCGTAGGCCTTGACACTCGCTCGTAGGCCTTGACACTCGCTCGTAGGCCTTGACACTCGCTCGTAGGCCTTGACACTCGCCCGTAGGCCTTGACACTCGCTCGTAGGCCTCGACACTCACTCGTAGGCCTTGACACTCGCTCGTAGGCCTTGACACTCACTCGTAGGCCTTGACACTCGCTCGTAGGCCTTGACACTCGCTCGTAGGCCTTGACACTCGCTCGTAGGCCTTGACACTCACTCGTAGGCCTTGACACTCATTCGTAGGCCTTGACACTCGCTCGTAGGCCTTGACACTCACTCGTAGGCCTTGACACTCACTCGTAGGCCTTGACACTCATTCGTAGGCCTTGACACTCATTCGTAGGCCTTGACACTCACTCGTAGGCCTTGACACTCGCTCGTAGGCCTTGACACTCATTCGTAGGCCTTGACACTCGCTCGTAGGCCTTGACACTCGCTCGTAGGCCTTGACACTCGCCCGTAGGCCTTGACACTCGCTCGTAGGCCTTGACAGTCACTCGTAGGCCTTGACACTCACTCGTAGGCCTTGACACTCATTCGTAGGCCTTGACACTCATTCGTAGGCCTTGACACTCACTCGTAGGCCTTGACACTCGCTCCTAGGCCTTGACACTCGCTCGTAGGCCTTGACATCGCTCGTAGGCCTTGACACTCACTCGTAGGCCTTGACGCTCATTCGTAGGCCTTGACACTCGCTCGTAGGTCTTGACACTCGCTCGTAGGCCTTGACACTCGCTCGTAGGCCTTGACACTCATTCGTAGGCCTTGACACTCGCTCGTAAGCCTTGACACTCATTCGTAGGCCTTGACACTCGCTCGTAGGCCTTGACACTCATTCGTAGGCCTTGACACTCGCTCGTAGGCCTTGACACTCGCTCGTAGGCCTTGACACTCGCTCGTAGGCCTTGACACTCGCTCGTAGGCCTTGACACTCGCTCGTAGGCCTTGACACTCACTCGTAGGCCTTGACACTCATTGGTAGGCCTTGACACTCACTCGTATTCCTTGACACTCATTCGTAGGCCTTGACACTCGCTCGTAGGTCTGACACTCATTCGTAATCCTTGACACTCACTCGTAGGCCTTGACACTCATTCGTAGGCCTTGACACTCATTCGTAGGCCTTGACACTCATTCGTAGGCCTTGACACTCATTCGTAGGCCTTGACACTCGCTCGTAGGCCCTGACACTCATTCGTAGGCCTTGACACTCGCTCGTAGGCCTTGACACTCACTCGTAGGCCTTGACACTCATTCGTAGGCCTTGACACTCATTCGTAGGCCTTGACACTCATTCGTAGGCCTTGACACTCGCTCGTAGGCCTTGACACTCACTCGTAGGCCTTGACACTCGCTCGTAGGCCTTGACACTCGCTCGTAGGCCTTGACACTCGCTCGTAAGCCTTGACACTCGCCCGTAGGCCTTGACACTCACTCGTAGGCCTTGACACTCATTCGTAGGCCTTGACACTCATTCGTAGGCCTTGACACTCATTCGTAGGCCTTGACACTCATTCGTAGGCCTTGACACTCATTCGTAGGCCTTGACACTCGCCCGTAGGCCTTGACACTCACTCGTAGGCCTTGACACTCATTCGTAGGCCTTGACACTCATTCGTAGGCCTTGACACTCATTCGTAGGCCTTGACACTCATTCGTAGGCCTTGACACTCATTCGTAGGCCTTGACACTCGCCCGTAGGCCTTGACACTCGCTCGTAGGTCTTGACACTCGCTCGTAGGCCTTGACACTCGCTCGTAGGCCTTGACACTCGCTCGTAGGCCTTGACACTCATTCGTAGGCCTTGACACTCGCCCGTAGGCCTTGACACTCATTCGTAGGCCTTGACACTCATTCGTAGGCCTTGACACTCATTCGTAGGCCTTGACACTCGCTCGTAGGCCTTGACACTCACTCGTAGGCCTTGACACTCGCTCGTAGGCCTTGACACTCGCTCGTAGGCCTTGACACTCGCTCGTAGGCCTTGACACTCGCCCGTAGGCCTTGACACTCACTCGTAGGCCTTGACACTCACTCGTAGGCCTTGACACTCATTCGTAGGCCTTGACACTCATTCGTAGGCCTTGACACTCATTCGTAGGCCTTGACACTCATTCGTAGGCCTTGACACTCATTCGTAGGCCTTGACACTCGCCCGTAGGCCTTGACACTCGCTCGTAGGTCTTGACACTCGCTCGTAGGCCTTGACACTCGCTCGTAGGCCTTGACACTCGCTCGTAGGCCTTGACACTCATTCGTAGGCCTTGACACTCGCCCGTAGGCCTTGACACTCATTCGTAGGCCTTGACACTCATTCGTAGGCCTTGACACTCATTCGTAGGCCTTGACACTCGCTCGTAGGCCTTGACACTCACTCGTAGGCCTTGACACTCGCTCGTAGGCCTTGACACTCGCTCGTAGGCCTTGACACTCGCTCGTAGGCCTTGACACTCGCCCGTAGGCCTTGACACTCGCTCGTAGGCCTCGACACTCACTCGTAGGCCTTGACACTCGCTCGTAGGCCTTGACACTCACTCGTAGGCCTTGACACTCGCTCGTAGGCCTTGACACTCGCTCGTAGGCCTTGACACTCGCTCGTAGGCCTTGACACTCACTCGTAGGCCTTGACACTCATTCGTAGGCCTTGACACTCGCTCGTAGGCCTTGACACTCATTCGTAGGCCTTGACACTCATTCGTAGGCCTTGACACTCATTCGTAGGCCTTGACACTCGCTCGTAGGCCTTGACACTCACTCGTAGGCCTTGACACTCACTCGTAGGCCTTGACACTCATTCGTAGGCCTTGACACTCATTCGTAGGCCTTGACACTCACTCGTAGGCCTTGACACTCGCTCGTAGGCCTTGACACTCATTCGTAGGCCTTGACACTCGCTCGTAGGCCTTGACACTCGCTCGTAGGCCTTGACACTCGCCCGTAGGCCTTGACACTCGCTCGTAGGCCTTGACAGTCACTCGTAGGCCTTGACACTCACTCGTAGGCCTTGACACTCATTCGTAGGCCTTGACACTCATTCGTAGGCCTTGACACTCACTCGTAGGCCTTGACACTCGCTCCTAGGCCTTGACACTCGCTCGTAGGCCTTGACATCGCTCGTAGGCCTTGACACTCACTCGTAGGCCTTGACGCTCATTCGTAGGCCTTGACACTCGCTCGTAGGTCTTGACACTCGCTCGTAGGCCTTGACACTCGCTCGTAGGCCTTGACACTCATTCGTAGGCCTTGACACTCGCTCGTAAGCCTTGACACTCATTCGTAGGCCTTGACACTCGCTCGTAGGCCTTGACACTCATTCGTAGGCCTTGACACTCGCTCGTAGGCCTTGACACTCGCTCGTAGGCCTTGACACTCGCTCGTAGGCCTTGACACTCGCTCGTAGGCCTTGACACTCACTCGTAGGCCTTGACACTCATTGGTAGGCCTTGACACTCACTCGTATTCCTTGACACTCATTCGTAGGCCTTGACACTCGCTCGTAGGCCTTGACACTCATTCGTAATCCTTGACACTCACTCGTAGGCCTTGACACTCATTCGTAGGCCTTGACACTCATTCGTAGGCCTTGACACTCATTCGTAGGCCTTGACACTCATTCGTAGGCCTTGACACTCACTCGTAGGCCTTGACACTCGCTCCTAGGCCTTGACACTCGCTCGTAGGCCTTGACATCGCTCGTAGGCCTTGACACTCACTCGTAGGCCTTGACGCTCATTCGTAGGCCTTGACACTCGCTCGTAGGTCTTGACACTCGCTCGTAGGCCTTGACACTCGCTCGTAGGCCTTGACACTCATTCGTAGGCCTTGACACTCGCTCGTAAGCCTTGACACTCATTCGTAGGCCTTGACACTCGCTCGTAGGCCTTGACACTCATTCGTAGGCCTTGACACTCGCTCGTAGGCCTTGACACTCGCTCGTAGGCCTTGACACTCGCTCGTAGGCCTTGACACTCGCTCGTAGGCCTTGACACTCGCTCGTAGGCCTTGACACTCACTCGTAGGCCTTGACACTCATTGGTAGGCCTTGACACTCACTCGTATTCCTTGACACTCATTCGTAGGCCTTGACACTCGCTCGTAGGCCTTGACACTCATTCGTAATCCTTGACACTCACTCGTAGGCCTTGACACTCATTCGTAGGCCTTGACACTCATTCGTAGGCCTTGACACTCATTCGTAGGCCTTGACACTCATTCGTAGGCCTTGACACTCGCTCGTAGGCCCTGACACTCATTCGTAGGCCTTGACACTCGCTCGTAGGCCTTGACACTCACTCGTAGGCCTTGACACTCATTCGTAGGCCTTGACACTCATTCGTAGGCCTTGACACTCATTCGTAGGCCTTGACACTCGCTCGTAGGCCTTGACACTCACTCGTAGGCCTTGACACTCGCTCGTAGGCCTTGACACTCGCTCGTAGGCCTTGACACTCGCTCGTAAGCCTTGACACTCGCCCGTAGGCCTTGACACTCGCTCGTAGGCCTTGACACTCACTCGTAGGCCTTGACACTCGCTCGTAGGCCTTGACACTCACTCGTAGGCCTTGACACTCGCTCGTAGGCCTTGACACTCGCTCGTAGGCCTTGACACTCATTCGTAGGCCTTGACACTCGCTCGTAGGCCTTGACACTCATTCGTAGGCCTTGACACTCGCTCGTAGGCCTTGACACTCATTCGTAGGCCTTGACACTCGCTCGTAGGCCTTGACACTCGCTCGTAGGCCTTGACACTCGCTCGTAGGCCTTGACACTCACTCGTAGGCCTTGACACTCATTGGTAGGCCTTGACACTCACTCGTATTCCTTGACACTCATTCGTAGGCCTTGACACTCGCTCGTAGGCCTTGACACTCATTCGTAGGCCTTGACACTCATTCGTAGGCCTTGACACTCGCTCGTAGGCCTTGACACTCACTCGTAGGCCTTGACACTCACTCGTAGGCCTTGACACTCATTCGTAGGCCTTGACACTCATTCGTAGGCCTTGACACTCACTCGTAGGCCTTGACACTCGCTCGTAGGCCTTGACACTCATTCGTAGGCCTTGACACTCGCTCGTAGGCCTTGACACTCGCTCGTAGGCCTTGACACTCGCCCGTAGGCCTTGACACTCGCTCGTAGGCCTTGACAGTCACTCGTAGGCCTTGACACTCACTCGTAGGCCTTGACACTCATTCGTAGGCCTTGACACTCATTCGTAGGCCTTGACACTCACTCGTAGGCCTTGACACTCGCTCCTAGGCCTTGACACTCGCTCGTAGGCCTTGACACTCGCTCGTAGGCCTTGACACTCACTCGTAGGCCTTGACGCTCATTCGTAGGCCTTGACACTCGCTCGTAGGTCTTGACACTCGCTCGTAGGCCTTGACACTCGCTCGTAGGCCTTGACACTCATTCGTAGGCCTTGACACTCGCTCGTAGGCCTTGACACTCGCTCGTAGGCCTTGACACTCGCTCGTAGGCCTTGACACTCATTCGTAGGCCTTGACACTCGCTCGTAGGCCTTGACACTCGCTCGTAGGCCTTGACACTCATTGGTAGGCCTTGACACTCATTCGTAGGCCTTGACACTCATTCGTAGGCCTTGACACTCGCTCGTAGGCCTTGACACTCATTCGTAGGCCTTGACACTCATTCGTAGGCCTTGACACTCATTCGTAGACCTTGACACTCACTCGTAGGCCTTGACACTCGCTCCTAGGCCTTGACACTCGCTCGTAGGCCTTGACACTCACTCGTAGGCCTTGACGCTCATTCGTAGGCCTTGACACTCGCTCGTAGGTCTTGACACTCGCTCGTAGGCCTTGACACTCGCTCGTAGGCCTTGACACTCGCTCGTAGGCCTTGACACTCGCTCGTAGGCCTTGACACTCACTCGTAGGCCTTGACACTCATTGGTAGGCCTTGACACTCACTCGTATTCCTTGACACTCATTCGTAGGCCTTGACACTCGCTCGTAGGCCTTGACACTCATTCGTAGGCCTTGACACTCATTCGTAGGCCTTGACACTCGCTCGTAGGCCTTGACACTCACTCGTAGGCCTTGACACTCACTCGTAGGCCTTGACACTCATTCGTAGGCCTTGACACTCATTCGTAGGCCTTGACACTCACTCGTAGGCCTTGACACTCGCTCGTAGGCCTTGACACTCATTCGTAGGCCTTGACACTCGCTCGTAGGCCTTGACACTCGCTCGTAGGCCTTGACACTCGCCCGTAGGCCTTGACACTCGCTCGTAGGCCTTGACAGTCACTCGTAGGCCTTGACACTCACTCGTAGGCCTTGACACTCATTCGTAGGCCTTGACACTCATTCGTAGGCCTTGACACTCACTCGTAGGCCTTGACACTCGCTCCTAGGCCTTGACACTCGCTCGTAGGCCTTGACACTCGCTCGTAGGCCTTGACACTCACTCGTAGGCCTTGACGCTCATTCGTAGGCCTTGACACTCGCTCGTAGGTCTTGACACTCGCTCGTAGGCCTTGACACTCGCTCGTAGGCCTTGACACTCATTCGTAGGCCTTGACACTCGCTCGTAGGCCTTGACACTCGCTCGTAGGCCTTGACACTCGCTCGTAGGCCTTGACACTCATTCGTAGGCCTTGACACTCGCTCGTAGGCCTTGACACTCGCTCGTAGGCCTTGACACTCGCTCGTAGGCCTTGACACTCGCTCGTAGGCCTTGACACTCGCTCGTAGGCCTTGACACTCACTCGTAGGCCTTGACACTCATTGGTAGGCCTTGACACTCATTCGTAGGCCTTGACACTCATTCGTAGGCCTTGACACTCGCTCGTAGGCCTTGACACTCATTCGTAGGCCTTGACACTCATTCGTAGGCCTTGACACTCATTCGTAGGCCTTGACACTCACTCGTAGGCCTTGACACTCGCTCCTAGGCCTTGACACTCGCTCGTAGGCCTTGACACTCACTCGTAGGCCTTGACGCTCATTCGTAGGCCTTGACACTCGCTCGTAGGTCTTGACACTCGCTCGTAGGCCTTGACACTCGCTCGTAGGCCTTGACACTCATTCGTAGGCCTTGACACTCGCTCGTAAGCCTTGACACTCATTCGTAGGCCTTGACACTCGCTCGTAGGCCTTGACACTCATTCGTAGGCCTTGACACTCGCTCGTAGGCCTTGACACTCATTCGTAGGCCTTGAAACTCGCCCGTAGGCCTTGACACTCGCTCGTAGGCCTTGACAGTCACTCGTAGGCCTTGACACTCACTCGTAGGCCTTGACACTCATTCGTAGGCCTTGACACTCATTCGTAGGCCTTGACACTCACTCGTAGGCCTTGACACTCGCTCCTAGGCCTTGACACTCGCTCGTAGGCCTTGACACTCGCTCGTAGGCCTTGACACTCACTCGTAGGCCTTGACGCTCATTCGTAGGCCTTGACACTCGCTCGTAGGCCCTGACACTCATTCGTAGGCCTTGACACTCGCTCGTAGGCCTTGACACTCACTCGTAGGCCTTGACACTCATTCGTAGGCCTTGACACTCATTCGTAGGCCTTGACACTCATTCGTAGGCCTTGACACTCGCTCGTAGGCCTTGACACTCACTCGTAGGCCTTGACACTCGCTCGTAGGCCTTGACACTCGCTCGTAGGCCTTGACACTCGCTCGTAAGCCTTGACACTCGCCCGTAGGCCTTGACACTCGCTCGTAGGCCTTGACACTCACTCGTAGGCCTTGACACTCGCTCGTAGGCCTTGACACTCACTCGTAGGCCTTGACACTCGCTCGTAGGCCTTGACACTCGCTCGTAGGCCTTGACACTCATTCGTAGGCCTTGACACTCGCTCGTAAGCCTTGACACTCATTCGTAGGCCTTGACACTCGCTCGTAGGCCTTGACACTCATTCGTAGGCCTTGACACTCGCTCGTAGGCCTTGACACTCGCTCGTAGGCCTTGACACTCGCTCGTAGGCCTTGACACTCGCTCGTAGGCCCTGACACTCATTCGTAGGCCTTGACACTCGCTCGTAGGCCTTGACACTCACTCGTAGGCCTTGACACTCATTCGTAGGCCTTGACACTCATTCGTAGGCCTTGACACTCATTCGTAGGCCTTGACACTCACTCGTAGGCCTTGACACTCGCTCCTAGGCCTTGACACTCGCTCGTAGGCCTTGACACTCACTCGTAGGCCTTGACGCTCATTCGTAGGCCTTGACACTCGCTCGTAGGTCTTGACACTCGCTCGTAGGCCTTGACACTCGCTCGTAGGCCTTGACACTCATTCGTAGGCCTTGACACTCGCTCGTAAGCCTTGACACTCATTCGTAGGCCTTGACACTCGCTCGTAGGCCTTGACACTCATTCGTAGGCCTTGACACTCGCTCGTAGGCCTTGACACTCATTCGTAGGCCTTGAAACTCGCCCGTAGGCCTTGACACTCGCTCGTAGGCCTTGACAGTCACTCGTAGGCCTTGACACTCACTCGTAGGCCTTGACACTCATTCGTAGGCCTTGACACTCATTCGTAGGCCTTGACACTCACTCGTAGGCCTTGACACTCGCTCCTAGGCCTTGACACTCGCTCGTAGGCCTTGACACTCGCTCGTAGGCCTTGACACTCACTCGTAGGCCTTGACGCTCATTCGTAGGCCTTGACACTCGCTCGTAGGCCCTGACACTCATTCGTAGGCCTTGACACTCGCTCGTAGGCCTTGACACTCACTCGTAGGCCTTGACACTCATTCGTAGGCCTTGACACTCATTCGTAGGCCTTGACACTCATTCGTAGGCCTTGACACTCGCTCGTAGGCCTTGACACTCACTCGTAGGCCTTGACACTCGCTCGTAGGCCTTGACACTCGCTCGTAGGCCTTGACACTCGCTCGTAAGCCTTGACACTCGCCCGTAGGCCTTGACACTCGCTCGTAGGCCTTGACACTCACTCGTAGGCCTTGACACTCGCTCGTAGGCCTTGACACTCACTCGTAGGCCTTGACACTCGCTCGTAGGCCTTGACACTCGCTCGTAGGCCTTGACACTCATTCGTAGGCCTTGACACTCGCTCGTAAGCCTTGACACTCATTCGTAGGCCTTGACACTCGCTCGTAGGCCTTGACACTCATTCGTAGGCCTTGACACTCGCTCGTAGGCCTTGACACTCGCTCGTAGGCCTTGACACTCGCTCGTAGGCCTTGACACTCGCTCGTAGGCCCTGACACTCATTCGTAGGCCTTGACACTCGCTCGTAGGCCTTGACACTCACTCGTAGGCCTTGACACTCATTCGTAGGCCTTGACACTCATTCGTAGGCCTTGACACTCATTCGTAGGCCTTGACACTCGCTCGTAGGCCTTGACACTCGCCCGTAGGCCTTGACACTCGCTCGTAGGCCTTGACAGTCACTCGTAGGCCTTGACACTCACTCGTAGGCCTTGACACTCATTCGTAGGCCTTGACACTCACTCGTAGGCCTTGACACTCGCTCGTAGGCCTTGACACTCGCTCGTAGGCCTTGACACTCGCTCGTAGGCCTTGACACTCGCTCGTAGGCCTTGACACTCATTCGTAGGCCTTGACACTCGCTCGTAAGCCTTGACACTCATTCGTAGGCCTTGACACTCGCTCGTAGGCCTTGACACTCATTCGTAGGCCTTGACACTCGCTCGTAGGCCTTGACACTCGCTCGTAGGCCTTGACACTCGCTCGTAGGCCTTGACACTCGCTCGTAGGCCCTGACACTCATTCGTAGGCCTTGACACTCGCTCGTAGGCCTTGACACTCACTCGTAGGCCTTGACACTCATTCGTAGGCCTTGACACTCATTCGTAGGCCTTGACACTCGCTCGTAGGCCTTGACACTCGCCCGTAGGCCTTGACACTCGCTCGTAGGCCTTGACAGTCACTCGTAGGCCTTGACACTCACTCGTAGGCCTTGACACTCACTCGTAGGCCTTGACACTCGCTCGTAGGCCTTGACACTCACTCGTAGGCCTTGACACTCGCTCGTAGGCCTTGACACTCGCTCGTAGGCCTTGACACTCATTCGTAGGCCTTGACACTCGCTCGTAAGCCTTGACACTCATTCGTAGGCCTTGACACTCGCTCGTAGGCCTTGACACTCATTCGTAGGCCTTGACACTCGCTCGTAGGCCTTGACACTCGCTCGTAGGCCTTGACACTCGCTCGTAGGCCTTGACACTCGCTCGTAGGCCCTGACACTCACTCGTAGGCCTTGACACTCACTCGTAGGCCTTGACACTCGCTCGTAGGCCTTGACACTCATTCGTAGGCCTTGACACTCGCTCGTAGGCCTTGACACTCGCTCGTAGGCCTTGACACTCGCCCGTAGGCCTTGACACTCGCTCGTAGGCCTTGACAGTCACTCGTAGGCCTTGACACTCACTCGTAGGCCTTGACACTCATTCGTAGGCCTTGACACTCATTCGTAGGCCTTGACACTCACTCGTAGGCCTTGACACTCGCTCCTAGGCCTTGACACTCGCTCGTAGGCCTTGACACTCGCTCGTAGGCCTTGACACTCACTCGTAGGCCTTGACGCTCATTCGTAGGCCTTGACACTCGCTCGTAGGTCTTGACACTCGCTCGTAGGCCTTGACACTCGCTCGTAGGCCTTGACACTCATTCGTAGGCCTTGACACTCGCTCGTAAGCCTTGACACTCATTCGTAGGCCTTGACACTCGCTCGTAGGCCTTGACACTCATTCGTAGGCCTTGACACTCGCTCGTAGGCCTTGACACTCGCTCGTAGGCCTTGACACTCGCTCGTAGGCCTTGACACTCGCTCGTAGGCCCTGACACTCATTCGTAGGCCTTGACACTCGCTCGTAGGCCTTGACACTCACTCGTAGGCCTTGACACTCATTCGTAGGCCTTGACACTCATTCGTAGGCCTTGACACTCATTCGTAGGCCTTGACACTCGCTCGTAGGCCTTGACACTCACTCGTAGGCCTTGACACTCGCTCGTAAGCCTTGACACTCGCCCGTAGGCCTTGACACTCGCTCGTAGGCCTTGACACTCACTCGTAGGCCTTGACACTCGCTCGTAGGCCTTGACACTCACTCGTAGGCCTTGACACTCGCTCGTAGGCCTTGACACTCGCTCGTAGGCCTTGACACTCGCTCGTAGGCCTTGACACTCGCTCGTAGGCCTTGACACTCATTCGTAGGCCTTGACACTCGCTCGTAGGCCTTGACACTCATTCGTAGGCCTTGACACTCGCTCGTAAGCCTTGACACTCATTCGTAGGCCTTGACACTCGCTCGTAGGCCTTGACACTCGCTCGTAGGCCTTGACACTCGCTCGTAGGCCTTGACACTCGCTCGTAGGCCCTGACACTCATTCGTAGGCCTTGACACTCGCTCGTAGGCCTTGACACTCACTCGTAGGCCTTGACACTCATTCGTAGGCCTTGACACTCATTCGTAGGCCTTGACACTCATTCGTAGGCCTTGACACTCGCTCGTAGGCCTTGACACTCACTCGTAGGCCTTGACACTCGCTCGTAGGCCTTGACACTCGCTCGTAGGCCTTGACACTCGCTCGTAAGCCTTGACACTCGCCCGTAGGCCTTGACACTCGCTCGTAGGCCTTGACACTCACTCGTAGGCCTTGACACTCGCTCGTAGGCCTTGACACTCACTCGTAGGCCTTGACACTCGCTCGTAGGCCTTGACACTCGCTCGTAGGCCTTGACACTCATTCGTAGGCCTTGACACTCGCTCGTAGGCCTTGACACTCATTCGTAGGCCTTGACACTCGCTCGTAGGCCTTGACACTCATTCGTAGGCCTTGACACTCGCTCGTAGGCCTTGACACTCGCTCGTAGGCCTTGACACTCGCTCGTAGGCCTTGACACTCACTCGTAGGCCTTGACACTCATTGGTAGGCCTTGACACTCACTCGTATTCCTTGACACTCATTCGTAGGCCTTGACACTCGCTCGTAGGCCTTGACACTCATTCGTAGGCCTTGACACTCATTCGTAGGCCTTGACACTCGCTCGTAGGCCTTGACACTCACTCGTAGGCCTTGACACTCACTCGTAGGCCTTGACACTCATTCGTAGGCCTTGACACTCACTCGTAGGCCTTGACACTCGCTCGTAGGCCTTGACACTCATTCGTAGGCCTTGACACTCGCTCGTAGGCCTTGACACTCGCTCGTAGGCCTTGACACTCGCCCGTAGGCCTTGACACTCGCTCGTAGGCCTTGACAGTCACTCGTAGGCCTTGACACTCACTCGTAGGCCTTGACACTCATTCGTAGGCCTTGACACTCATTCGTAGGCCTTGACACTCACTCGTAGGCCTTGACACTCGCTCCTAGGCCTTGACACTCGCTCGTAGGCCTTGACACTCGCTCGTAGGCCTTGACACTCACTCGTAGGCCTTGACGCTCATTCGTAGGCCTTGACACTCGCTCGTAGGTCTTGACACTCGCTCGTAGGCCTTGACACTCGCTCGTAAGCCTTGACACTCATTCGTAGGCCTTGACACTCGCTCGTAGGCCTTGACACTCATTCGTAGGCCTTGACACTCGCTCGTAGGCCTTGACACTCGCTCGTAGGCCTTGACACTCGCTCGTAGGCCTTGACACTCGCTCGTAGGCCTTGACACTCGCTCGTAGGCCTTGACACTCACTCGTAGGCCTTGACACTCATTGGTAGGCCTTGACACTCATTCGTAGGCCTTGACACTCATTCGTAGGCCTTGACACTCGCTCGTAGGCCTTGACACTCATTCGTAGGCAGTGACACTCATTCGTAGGCCTTGACACTCACTCGTAGGCCTTGACACTCGCTCGTAGGCCTTGACACTCATTCGTAGGCCTTGACACTCGCTCGTAGGCCTTGACACTCGCTCGTAGGCCTTGACACTCGCCCGTAGGCCTTGACACTCGCTCGTAGGCCTTGACAGTCACTCGTAGGCCTTGACACTCACTCGTAGGCCTTGACACTCATTCGTAGGCCTTGACACTCATTCGTAGGCCTTGACACTCACTCGTAGGCCTTGACACTCGCTCCTAGGCCTTGACACTCGCTCGTAGGCCTTGACACTCGCTCGTAGGCCTTGACACTCACTCGTAGGCCTTGACGCTCATTCGTAGGCCTTGACACTCGCTCGTAGGTCTTGACACTCGCTCGTAGGCCTTGACACTCGCTCGTAGGCCTTGACACTCATTCGTAGGCCTTGACACTCGCTCGTAAGCCTTGACACTCATTCGTAGGCCTTGACACTCGCTCGTAGGCCTTGACACTCATTCGTAGGCCTTGACACTCGCTCGTAGGCCTTGACACTCGCTCGTAGGCCTTGACACTCGCTCGTAGGCCTTGACACTCGCTCGTAGGCCTTGACACTCGCTCGTAGGCCTTGACACTCACTCGTAGGCCTTGACACTCATTGGTAGGCCTTGACACTCATTCGTAGGCCTTGACACTCATTCGTAGGCCTTGACACTCGCTCGTAGGCCTTGACACTCACTCGTAGGCCTTGACACTCGCTCGTAGGCCTTGACACTCGCTCGTAGGCCTTGACACTCGCTCGTAGGCCTTGACACTCACTCGTAGGCCTTGACACTCATTCGTAGGCCTTGACACTCGCTCGTAGGCCTTGACACTCATTCGTAGGCCTTGACACTCACTCGTAGGCCTTGACACTCATTCGTAGGCCTTGACACTCATTCGTAGGCCTTGACACTCATTCGTAGGCCTTGACACTCATTCGTAGGCCTTGACACTCGCTCGTAGGCCTTGACACTCATTCGTAGGCCTTGACACTCGCTCGTAGGCCTTGACACTCACTCGTAGGCCTTGACACTCATTCGTAGGCCTTGACACTCATTCGTAGGCCTTGACACTCATTCGTAGGCCTTGACACTCATTCGTAGGCCTTGACACTCGCTCGTAGGCCTTGACACTCACTCGTAGGCCTTGACACTCGCTCGTAGGCCTTGACACTCGCTCGTAGGCCTTGACACTCGCTCGTAGGCCTTGACACTCACTCGTAGGCCTTGACACTCATTCGTAGGCCTTGACACTCGCTCGTAGGCCTTGACACTCATTCGTAGGCCTTGACACTCATTCGTAGGCCTTGACACTCATTCGTAGGCCTTGACACTCGCTCGTAGGCCTTGACACTCACTCGTAGGCCTTGACACTCGCTCGTAGGCCTTGACACTCGCTCGTAGGCCTTGACACTCGCTCGTAAGCCTTGACACTCGCCCGTAGGCCTTGACACTCGCTCGTAGGCCTTGACACTCACTCGTAGGCCTTGACACTCGCTCGTAGGCCTTGACACTCACTCGTAGGCCTTGACACTCGCTCGTAGGCCTTGACACTCGCTCGTAGGCCTTGACACTCATTCGTAGGCCTTGACACTCGCTCGTAGGCCTTGACACTCATTCGTAGGCCTTGACACTCGCTCGTAGGCCTTGACACTCATTCGTAGGCCTTGACACTCGCTCGTAGGCCTTGACACTCGCTCGTAGGCCTTGACACTCGCTCGTAGGCCTTGACACTCACTCGTAGGCCTTGACACTCATTGGTAGGCCTTGACACTCACTCGTATTCCTTGACACTCATTCGTAGGCCTTGACACTCGCTCGTAGGCCTTGACACTCATTCGTAGGCCTTGACACTCATTCGTAGGCCTTGACACTCGCTCGTAGGCCTTGACACTCACTCGTAGGCCTTGACACTCACTCGTAGGCCTTGACACTCATTCGTAGGCCTTGACACTCATTCGTAGGCCTTGACACTCACTCGTAGGCCTTGACACTCGCTCGTAGGCCTTGACACTCATTCGTAGGCCTTGACACTCGCTCGTAAGCCTTGACACTCATTCGTAGGCCTTGACACTCGCTCGTAGGCCTTGACACTCATTCGTAGGCCTTGACACTCGCTCGTAGGCCTTGACACTCGCTCGTAGGCCTTGACACTCGCTCGTAGGCCTTGACACTCGCTCGTAGGCCTTGACACTCGCTCGTAGGCCTTGACACTCACTCGTAGGCCTTGACACTCATTGGTAGGCCTTGACACTCATTCGTAGGCCTTGACACTCGCTCGTAGGCCTTGACACTCGCTCGTAGGCCTTGACACTCATTCGTAGGCCTTGACACTCATTCGTAGGCCTTGACACTCACTCGTAGGCCTTGACACTCGCTCGTAGGCCTTGACACTCATTCGTAGGCCTTGACACTCGCTCGTAGGCCTTGACACTCGCTCGTAGGCCTTGACACTCGCCCGTAGGCCTTGACACTCGCTCGTAGGCCTTGACAGTCACTCGTAGGCCTTGACACTCACTCGTAGGCCTTGACACTCATTCGTAGGCCTTGACACTCATTCGTAGGCCTTGACACTCACTCGTAGGCCTTGACACTCGCTCCTAGGCCTTGACACTCGCTCGTAGGCCTTGACACTCGCTCGTAGGCCTTGACACTCACTCGTAGGCCTTGACGCTCATTCGTAGGCCTTGACACTCGCTCGTAGGTCTTGACACTCGCTCGTAGGCCTTGACACTCGCTCGTAGGCCTTGACACTCATTCGTAGGCCTTGACACTCGCTCGTAAGCCTTGACACTCATTCGTAGGCCTTGACACTCGCTCGTAGGCCTTGACACTCATTCGTAGGCCTTGACACTCGCTCGTAGGCCTTGACACTCGCTCGTAGGCCTTGACACTCGCTCGTAGGCCTTGACACTCGCTCGTAGGCCTTGACACTCGCTCGTAGGCCTTGACACTCGCTCGTAGGCCTTGACACTCACTCGTAGGCCTTGACACTCATTGGTAGGCCTTGACACTCATTCGTAGGCCTTGACACTCATTCGTAGGCCTTGACACTCGCTCGTAGGCCTTGACACTCACTCGTAGGCCTTGACACTCGCTCGTAGGCCTTGACACTCGCTCGTAGGCCTTGACACTCACTCGTAGGCCTTGACACTCATTCGTAGGCCTTGACACTCGCTCGTAGGCCTTGACACTCATTCGTAGGCCTTGACACTCACTCGTAGGCCTTGACACTCATTCGTAGGCCTTGACACTCATTCGTAGGCCTTGACACTCATTCGTAGGCCTTGACACTCATTCGTAGGCCTTGACACTCGCTCGTAGGCCTTGACACTCATTCGTAGGCCTTGACACTCGCTCGTAGGCCTTGACACTCACTCGTAGGCCTTGACACTCATTCGTAGGCCTTGACACTCATTCGTAGGCCTTGACACTCATTCGTAGGCCTTGACACTCGCCCGTAGGCCTTGACACTCACTCGTAGGCCTTGACACTCGCTCGTAGGCCTTGACACTCGCTCGTAGGCCTTGACACTCGCTCGTAGGCCTTGACACTCGCCCGTAGGCCTTGACACTCGCTCGTAGGCCTTGACACTCACTCGTAGGCCTTGACACTCGCTCGTAGGCCTTGACACTCACTCGTAGGCCTTGACACTCATTCGTAGGCCTTGACACTCATTCGTAGGCCTTGACACTCATTCGTAGGCCTTGACACTCGCTCGTAGGCCTTGACACTCACTCGTAGGCCTTGACACTCACTCGTAGGCCTTGACACTCATTGGTAGGCCTTGACACTCACTCGTATTCCTTGACACTCATTCGTAGGCCTTGACACTCGCTCGTAGGCCTTGACACTCATTCGTAGGCCTTGACACTCTCTCGTAGGCCTTGACACTCACTCGTAGGCCTTGACACTCATTCGTAGGCCTTGACACTCATTCGTAGGCCTTGACACTCATTCGTAGGCCTTGACACTCATTCGTAGGCCTTGACACTCATTCGTAGGCCTTGACACTCATTCGTAGGCCTTGACACTCATTCGTAGGCCTTGACACTCGCTCGTAGGCCTTGACACTCACTCGTAGGCCTTGACACTCGCTCGTAGGCCTTGACACTCGCTCGTAGGCCTTGACACTCGCTCGTAAGCCTTGACACTCGCCCGTAGGCCTTGACACTCGCTCGTAGGCCTTGACACTCACTCGTAGGCCTTGACACTCGCTCGTAGGCCTTGACACTCACTCGTAGGCCTTGACACTCGCTCGTAGGCCTTGACACTCGCTCGTAGGCCTTGACACTCATTCGTAGGCCTTGACACTCGCTCGTAGGCCTTGACACTCATTCGTAGGCCTTGACACTCGCTCGTAGGCCTTGACACTCATTCGTAGGCCTTGACACTCGCTCGTAGGCCTTGACACTCATTCGTAGGCCTTGACACTCATTCGTAGGCCTTGACACTCGCTCGTAGGCCTTGACACTCATTCGTAGGCCTTGACACTCATTCGTAGGCCTTGACACTCACTCGTAGGCCTTGACACTCGCTCGTAGGCCTTGACACTCATTCGTAGGCCTTGACACTCGCTCGTAGGCCTTGACACTCGCTCGTAGGCCTTGACACTCGCCCGTAGGCCTTGACACTCGCTCGTAGGCCTTGACAGTCACTCGTAGGCCTTGACACTCACTCGTAGGCCTTGACACTCATTCGTAGGCCTTGACACTCATTCGTAGGCCTTGACACTCACTCGTAGGCCTTGACACTCGCTCCTAGGCCTTGACACTCGCTCGTAGGCCTTGACACTCGCTCGTAGGCCTTGACACTCACTCGTAGGCCTTGACGCTCATTCGTAGGCCTTGACACTCGCTCGTAGGTCTTGACACTCGCTCGTAGGCCTTGACACTCGCTCGTAGGCCTTGACACTCATTCGTAGGCCTTGACACTCGCTCGTAAGCCTTGACACTCATTCGTAGGCCTTGACACTCGCTCGTAGGCCTTGACACTCATTCGTAGGCCTTGACACTCGCTCGTAGGCCTTGACACTCGCTCGTAGGCCTTGACACTCGCTCGTAGGCCTTGACACTCGCTCGTAGGCCTTGACACTCGCTCGTAGGCCTTGACACTCACTCGTAGGCCTTGACACTCATTGGTAGGCCTTGACACTCATTCGTAGGCCTTGACACTCATTCGTAGGCCTTGACACTCGCTCGTAAGCCTTGACACTCGCCCGTAGGCCTTGACACTCGCTCGTAGGCCTTGACACTCGCTCGTAAGCCTTGACACTCATTCGTAGGCCTTGACACTCGCTCGTAGGCCTTGACACTCATTCGTAGGCCTTGACACTCGCTCGTAGGCCTTGACACTCGCTCGTAGGCCTTGACACTCGCTCGTAGGCCTTGACACTCGCTCGTAGGCCTTGACACTCGCTCGTAGGCCTTGACACTCACTCGTAGGCCTTGACACTCATTGGTAGGCCTTGACACTCATTCGTAGGCCTTGACACTCATTCGTAGGCCTTGACACTCGCTCGTAGGCCTTGACACTCATTCGTAGGCCTTGACACTCATTCGTAGGCCTTGACACTCACTCGTAGGCCTTGACACTCGCTCGTAGGCCTTGACACTCATTCGTAGGCCTTGACACTCGCTCGTAGGCCTTGACACTCGCTCGTAGGCCTTGACACTCGCCCGTAGGCCTTGACACTCGCTCGTAGGCCTTGACAGTCACTCGTAGGCCTTGACACTCACTCGTAGGCCTTGACACTCATTCGTAGGCCTTGACACTCATTCGTAGGCCTTGACACTCACTCGTAGGCCTTGACACTCGCTCCTAGGCCTTGACACTCGCTCGTAGGCCTTGACACTCGCTCGTAGGCCTTGACACTCACTCGTAGGCCTTGACGCTCATTCGTAGGCCTTGACACTCGCTCGTAGGTCTTGACACTCGCTCGTAGGCCTTGACACTCGCTCGTAGGCCTTGACACTCATTCGTAGGCCTTGACACTCGCTCGTAAGCCTTGACACTCATTCGTAGGCCTTGACACTCGCTCGTAGGCCTTGACACTCATTCGTAGGCCTTGACACTCGCTCGTAGGCCTTGACACTCGCTCGTAGGCCTTGACACTCGCTCGTAGGCCTTGACACTCGCTCGTAGGCCTTGACACTCGCTCGTAGGCCTTGACACTCACTCGTAGGCCTTGACACTCATTGGTAGGCCTTGACACTCATTCGTAGGCCTTGACACTCATTCGTAGGCCTTGACACTCGCTCGTAGGCCTTGACACTCACTCGTAGGCCTTGACACTCGCTCGTAGGCCTTGACACTCGCTCGTAGGCCTTGACACTCGCTCGTAGGCCTTGACACTCACTCGTAGGCCTTGACACTCATTCGTAGGCCTTGACACTCGCTCGTAGGCCTTGACACTCATTCGTAGGCCTTGACACTCACTCGTAGGCCTTGACACTCATTCGTAGGCCTTGACACTCATTCGTAGGCCTTGACACTCATTCGTAGGCCTTGACACTCATTCGTAGGCCTTGACACTCGCTCGTAGGCCTTGACACTCATTCGTAGGCCTTGACACTCGCTCGTAGGCCTTGACACTCACTCGTAGGCCTTGACACTCATTCGTAGGCCTTGACACTCATTCGTAGGCCTTGACACTCATTCGTAGGCCTTGACACTCATTCGTAGGCCTTGACACTCGCCCGTAGGCCTTGACACTCACTCGTAGGCCTTGACACTCGCTCGTAGGCCTTGACACTCGCTCGTAGGCCTTGACACTCGCTCGTAGGCCTTGACACTCGCCCGTAGGCCTTGACACTCGCTCGTAGGCCTTGACACTCACTCGTAGGCCTTGACACTCGCTCGTAGGCCTTGACACTCACTCGTAGGCCTTGACACTCATTCGTAGGCCTTGACACTCATTCGTAGGCCTTGACACTCATTCGTAGGCCTTGACACTCGCTCGTAGGCCTTGACACTCACTCGTAGGCCTTGACACTCATTGGTAGGCCTTGACACTCACTCGTATTCCTTGACACTCATTCGTAGGCCTTGACACTCGCTCGTAGGCCTTGACACTCATTCGTAGGCCTTGACACTCTCTCGTAGGCCTTGACACTCACTCGTAGGCCTTGACACTCATTCGTAGGCCTTGACACTCATTCGTAGGCCTTGACACTCATTCGTAGGCCTTGACACTCATTCGTAGGCCTTGACACTCATTCGTAGGCCTTGACACTCATTCGTAGGCCTTGACACTCATTCGTAGGCCTTGACACTCGCTCGTAGGCCTTGACACTCACTCGTAGGCCTTGACACTCGCTCGTAGGCCTTGACACTCGCTCGTAGGCCTTGACACTCGCTCGTAAGCCTTGACACTCGCCCGTAGGCCTTGACACTCGCTCGTAGGCCTTGACACTCACTCGTAGGCCTTGACACTCGCTCGTAGGCCTTGACACTCACTCGTAGGCCTTGACACTCGCTCGTAGGCCTTGACACTCACTCGTAGGCCTTGACACTCATTCGTAGGCCTTGACACTCATTCGTAGGCCTTGACACTCATTCGTAGGCCTTGACACTCATTCGTAGGCCTTGACACTCGCCCGTAGGCCTTGACACTCACTCGTAGGCCTTGACACTCGCTCGTAGGCCTTGACACTCGCTCGTAGGCCTTGACACTCGCTCGTAGGCCTTGACACTCGCCCGTAGGCCTTGACACTCGCTCGTAGGCCTTGACACTCACTCGTAGGCCTTGACACTCGCTCGTAGGCCTTGACACTCACTCGTAGGCCTTGACACTCATTCGTAGGCCTTGACACTCATTCGTAGGCCTTGACACTCATTCGTAGGCCTTGACACTCGCTCGTAGGCCTTGACACTCACTCGTAGGCCTTGACACTCACTCGTAGGCCTTGACACTCATTGGTAGGCCTTGACACTCACTCGTATTCCTTGACACTCATTCGTAGGCCTTGACACTCGCTCGTAGGCCTTGACACTCATTCGTAGGCCTTGACACTCTCTCGTAGGCCTTGACACTCACTCGTAGGCCTTGACACTCATTCGTAGGCCTTGACACTCATTCGTAGGCCTTGACACTCATTCGTAGGCCTTGACACTCATTCGTAGGCCTTGACACTCATTCGTAGGCCTTGACACTCATTCGTAGGCCTTGACACTCATTCGTAGGCCTTGACACTCGCTCGTAGGCCTTGACACTCACTCGTAGGCCTTGACACTCGCTCGTAGGCCTTGACACTCGCTCGTAGGCCTTGACACTCGCTCGTAAGCCTTGACACTCGCCCGTAGGCCTTGACACTCGCTCGTAGGCCTTGACACTCACTCGTAGGCCTTGACACTCGCTCGTAGGCCTTGACACTCACTCGTAGGCCTTGACACTCGCTCGTAGGCCTTGACACTCGCTCGTAGGCCTTGACACTCATTCGTAGGCCTTGACACTCGCTCGTAGGCCTTGACACTCATTCGTAGGCCTTGACACTCGCTCGTAGGCCTTGACACTCATTCGTAGGCCTTGACACTCGCTCGTAGGCCTTGACACTCGCTCGTAGGCCTTGACACTCGCTCGTAGGCCTTGACACTCACTCGTAGGCCTTGACACTCATTGGTAGGCCTTGACACTCACTCGTATTCCTTGACACTCATTCGTAGGCCTTGACACGCACTCGTAGGTCTTGACCCGCACTCGTAGGCCTTGACACGCACTCGTAGGCCTTGACACGCATTCGTAGGCCTTGACACGCACTCGTAGGCCTTGACACGCACTCGTAGGCCTTGATTCACACTCGTAATCAAGAACTGCCCCAATCACACAAGAATCTGTTTCCCTGCGCGATCGAGTTGCCCTACGTGCCGCTTACAGACCGATAGTAATTATTCAAAAAAGAAATTTATGCCCTATGTGCCGCTTGAAGACCGTTTAAAAATTGTAAGAACTGCCCCAAACACACAAAAATCTGTTTCTCTGCCCGATCGAGTTGCCCTACGTGCCACTTACAGACCGATAGTAAGTATTCAAAAAGGAAATTTTGCCCTATATGCCGCTTGAAGACCGTTCAAAAATTATAAGAGCTGCCCCAAACGTACAAAAATCTATTTCCCTGCCCGATCGAGTTGCCCTACGTGCCGCTTACAGACGATAGTAACTATTCAAAAAAGAAATTTATGCCCTATGTGCCGCTTGAAGACCGTTTGAAAATTGTAAGAACTGCCCCAAAGTACACAAATTTATTTCCCTGCCCGATCGAGTTGCCCTACGTGCCGCTTACAGACCGATAGTAAGTATTCAAAAAGGAAATTTTGCCCTATATGCCGCTTGTTGACCGTTTAAAAATTGTAAGAGCTGCCCCAAACACGCAAGAATCTGTTTCCCTGCGCGATCGAGTTGCCCTACGTGCCGCTTACAGACCGATAGTAACTATTCAAAAAAGAAATTTATGCCCTATGTGCCGCTTGAAGACCGTTTGAAAATTGTAAGAACTGCCCCAAACACACAAAAATCTGTTTCTCTGCCCGATCGAGTTGCCCTACGTGCCGCTTACAGACCGATAGTAACTATTCAAAAAAGAAATCTATGCCCTATGTGCCGCTTGAAGACCGTTCAAAAATTATAAGAACTGCCCCAAACGTACAAAAATCTATTTCCCTGCAAACGAACAATAAAGGCTTGCCAGAAATAGGTTTTTCTAAGAAACGAATAATAAAGTTTTGTCAGAAATAGGTTATCAATCAAGAAAAGTCAGCAGAGTGGCTCAAAGCCGACAGAAAGGGAGCCTCAACCAGCGATCTGCCTTGAACCATCAACAAGTTACTGCTAATCAAAAAGGCGACAATATAGCACAAAAACAAGCACGAAGAAAAGTTAGACAAATACATATCAGGCTCCCGCACGATCTTGCAGAAAAATGGGATTCCGCTTACCATTGTTTTCATGTAATAGGAATTTTCGAACTAGATGCATCCGAGTTCTTATCAAAAGAATCTCTTTTTGTTTCTAATGTGTGATGTGCATGCGTTTCCATCCAACGGCGCCCTATCGAGCTGTGCAGTTGGTTTCAAAACTCTGTAAATGTCAATCCTTTGATGCAGTAGCTTAAATAGCGTCGACACTGGCAATGGAAACATGTGTCATGTATGTACGGTCTTCTTTCCATGTTCAAACCGGATATGTACTTTGTTTTTTTTTGCTTGCGAGGTTTTTTCAAGTTTTCACTTGCATTTTGTGCATGCTGCATGTATTATTCACTAGATGTTGCAAACTGCCGCCTTCAGTTTCTTCACTTAAAGGGTGACTACCTCAAATGTATTTTCTCTTTTTTCTTGTATTGTTGAAGTCAGATGTGCATCCAAGTATGGTACAAGATTTTTTTCTATTTTTGATGTTTGGCTGTCTGCATGCGCTCTCCCTCCCCATCCTCCTCCCTTCCTCCCCCCCCCCCTCCCCACCCACCTCCTTTCATACTTCCCGCGCCTTCTCTTCCTCCCCCTTCTCTTGTCTCAAAGCGCCTTATTGAGCTGTAATCCTGGGCTAGGCTGTGTCTTAAATGAAGCTTCTTAGACCTTTACTATCATTCTCTCAGCGGTAATGTGTCGCGTAATGTACTCCATCATACGGCATTAAGCTGCCCCAAACCCCATTTTGTTTACGTTTTTTACTGCATGTACATTTTTGCGAAGTTTTTATGACTTTAACACTTAATGACGGCACTATCCTGAAATCGATATTACCAGTTTGATAAGATGACTAAGAAGAATCTTAAACTTGACGACAATTGAGATCTTCTGTCACACTTGAAATGACATGAAATTTAGTTCAAGAGGTACGCAAAAAAGTTGATAATTAACAGATATATTTAATGTAGCCAAACAAAAATTGGCTATATATTCAACATTCTTCTGGACCCAAATCATGTTGCCCTTATATATGTTTGAAAGACGAATTTGGGGAAGCGCATCATCTTGCTGCTAGTGAATCGAATGAAACCCTTACAACTTACCCCAACTTCTAAGTCGCCTCCGCGCTCGTCGCGTAGGTCTTCATCTTCCATATCGTCAGACATAGGCAAATGTATATGTTGGAAGCAGGTGTATTGGTAGTAATATCGGTAAAATCCGCCCAACCAAACTCTCGGGAGAGAACAGAACTCCGAAGGGATTACACAATGCAAAAGCTCCAAGCCCAAACAAGCTAACCCAAGCATCAACGGAAGTGATGAGATGGAACCAGACCCAAACTAACGCGTGAGGTATAAACGTTGAAAAAAAGAAACCAAAGAACGGATGGCAATGATGTGTAGCAATGAAGTGGTGGAATCTGATCCAACATTATAAAACATTCATTTTTCGCACTTCCTTGACCACAATCAGCACAGAGTAAACACTAGGGCTGCACGAGTCGCTTTCTAAGGTTTCTGAAAACGAAGTCTTTCCTGACTTTCGGAAATTTTACGAAGTCCCCTTTGACCTACCTGCTTAGGAGACGATGAAAACAAGAAACTAGTCTGAAAGAAAAGACATAAGATAAGGGTGAAAATCCAAATTGGAGCTGAATACTACGCATGCGCAAGACTTTGGCATTGAAGCACGATATTCAATAAAGCGAGAAGAAATGAAGGCAAAAACAAAGGAAAGGCAGTGATATGAAAAGGTCTTCATGCAGGGATAGATTTTTGACCGGGGAATCCGTCCATGCTAAAAAAGACCGAAACTTATGTGAAGTGACGAAAATATATGCTCACACAGCGTTTCCTACACTACTTTTCCTACCATATGCCAAAAATGATCCAAAAATGTGGTATTATCAGTGATAAATGATAAAATGCTTAGATCAGTGATATGGGTAAATAAAAACTGCCCAATTTTTCGCGATAGTTTTCGATAGTGAGAACTTCGTACCAGAACCTCCTATTCGCGATTTACACTGTGATAGATGTTCACAAAAGCCTTAACATAGAAAATAATAAGGTATCACCATACGTCTACCGTGTCACTGTGAACTACTGACATATTGTATACCAGAAGATTCGTCTCATCAAGCTGAAGCCAAATCTTTCCGCAGATTACAAATAAAGTTTTGAAAGAAGTTATAGCTAAATCCCGCTTATCCCGTAAATCCCGCGAATCCCGCGAATCCCGTGAAGTCGCGAATCCCGCGAATCCCGACAATCCCGCAGTTTTGGACAAATTATACCGCTGCAACTGTAAGTGAGCACGCTGACCATGAAAATATACTAGTATATAGAAGACTGGAACAGAAATATTGTGCAAACTTAGAGCAGGGTGAGTATATCATAGTGTATGACAGGGTCGAGCGGAGCAGAGTATGGCAGTCAGTTATACATAAGTGCGACAAAAGTATATTTCGAAGCGCAGTCATAAAATGCTAATATCGCTGTTTGACATAATTCTCAATTAATTTGCAAATAAAACGCAAAAGCGAGGGGTACCCAATGTGAATCCGGCATTTTTCTAGTTGAAAGAATGCCCTAATCTCCGTACATTTAGAAACCCCTTTCGATGAGTTATGAGATGTTGGATTATTGCCAAAGCTTGCATGCAGCTCTAAATATACATTGACAGTTAACATAGCACACAAAAATATCTCGTGAAGCGAGAAATTACACAAGGGAACACCCAATAGCGTTGTCGAACTTGGAAGACTAATGATCACAACGTGAAGCATCTCTCTAATTGAAAACAAGTTAACAATCGACTCGGAAAGCGAGGTGATGCTATTGCTTCGACATCTTTCAATTACGATAGCACAGCGCCCAAATTGTGTTTATTCTGCAACCACGGCTGGTCGCAACAAACTGCCCATGGGGAGGGGGGAGGGGCAGGGACAACCTTGCTGGATATCACCTCCCAGAAAAGCCATTTTGAGATGTTGAAAGTGTGTACGGCAAGGTCAACAACACCACTTTGTTAAAATTTCGTGAAAAATTCGGTTGCTAGTACAATGTGGGGCATTCACAAAATCGTGACGACGATTTGACTGCCCTTGCTGCGCCCGCATGAGCATAAAAGACTCACACAAAAAGATCACCGTATGGTAGATGGTCATGGTATGGTAGTTGAGGCACATTGAAATTTACTTTGATATTTGTTACGGAATTTCTTCAGCATGTCGGTTACATGTATAGAGGCTTTCAGTCTGAGTGTCACGGTCGACGTGGTTCACTCCCTCGCGAGCCGCCTCGCTTGGATCTTTCACGTTGTACAATACCGCGTTCTCCAAGGCATTCGCGTTATCGGATGCGCTATTGTACCACGTGAAAGACCCAAGCGAGGCGGCCCACGAGGAGCTGAACCACGTCGGTGGTGACATCAGATTGAAAGCTCCTGGATCATTAACATCACAGATGTTTTACGGTTAATTACGGTATTCTTGGTTAGCTGGATGTTCAGTTCAAAACTCTTTGACATGAACAAAGCCAGCGTAGACAAACTTGAATAATAACTTTGCATCGCAGGATTCTGAAGAATTGTTCTCATCCAGACCTGCTAATGGTTTGTTGCTACTTAGAGTATATTTGGGGAAACTTCTTTCCAAACATTCGACATTCGGATGTTACGCTAATATAAAAACTTGTATGTATATTCAGTTTATGAGTTTTTAAGACCTTAAACTTTATTTCGAGCACTCGAGTTTTCTCGACTAGATTGATCGAATTAGCCTACGTCTAATTTTCGTTTCTAATAATGGGAGGATACGTGGTCGAAGTGGCGTTCCAACATGAAATGGCACTGTCTTATGAATCATGGAGCTCTGATGTCAAATAATGGGAGTTTTCGAGGCAGAAATTCAGCTTTTGATCCTTTTCAGCACATGGAAGGAGGAATAATGACTAGCATAAGTTCATTAGACTAAATTTATGAACTGCACAAAGCGTAGTAACGGCCAGCGTAATTTCATGAGAATGAGGGTACTGAGTGCATAAAAGGCCATGGCAGTAATCATGGCCCTATTTGAGCACACAGACTACAGTTCTGAATGATTTGATTGTAGCTGCTCATTGAAGCCGCTTCAAAAATTTTTCCGATAACTCCCCTCTTAGAAGCACTGTGCAGGTGTCGAAAGCAGATTTGGAATCAGAGTTCCATGCGGTATAAAACGGTTTACCCTTCAAATGGAATCGCCACATTAAGTATTGTAAGCATGATACTATCCTGACTATTCGAGACTCTTAAATATATCACAGAGGGTGTTCTAAACAAGACCACCTTGTTCAGTCATCAATAACTCTTTTGCTTCAAAATCCAACCGCAACTCTTGTTGCTTCAGAGAGCTTTCATTTAGACTTAGGGTACAAAATGAGTCACAGGTCGCCCGTTATCTTGTGCGGTTAGGAACAGGGCCCGGCAGGAGGTGTTCAGAATTTTGAAAACGATATCCCCTTTGAAGCCAAAATTTCTTACGACTTCCAATTTGACCCTATTTTTGAGCTCCGTAAGTCCCTGACAAACAGATATACACATATAATAAGATGGGCGGCCTCAGCGCTTAGTATAGTAGTACTATCTGGCTTTCCTGGTCCAGCCCGGGTCATCAAGGTTTCAGCTCAATGGGTTCATCCGCAAAGGTCAAGATTTGCACAAACTTTGACGTTTATATATCTAAGATACTACTCATTTATTAGTCAGCTGCGAAACTTTACAATTTACAATAACCGATTGCGATTGGAGCGCGCTTTCCGAGGCCGATCATAACACTGTGAACCCTATTTGGGGCTGTATCGAAGCGGTGCCTTGGTGGTTTTGGAAGCGGATTTGAACATATAGTAATACTCTCGACCTAGTCCACAATTATGTAGAGAAATCCGGGAAATTATGTGAAGGGAAGCAGGGGGCCATCCCAGGTGGCTCCCAGGTGGCGCGGGAGCCACCTAATTTCGAAAAACATTTACCATTTCTTAAATTCACATAAGTTTTTCATAATTCTTCATACTTTTTTTGTGCTCATGGTCCTCCAACTACACAGCAAATTTGGTGCCATATCGTTACTTGTGCATTGAAAACGAGCCTATTTTGTTATTTTCCTCTTACAAGAATTACGATTTGAATTCCCGCCTGCAGGCAAGCTAGCGATCGGAGCACAGAATCTTCACATTGCTGGAATCTAAGTTCATAGGACAGTAGCATCAACAAGGAATGATGAATAAAGAATGATATGTGCATTGTTTATCGGTAAACAAAGGAGAAGTCGTATTTTGGGGTCCCCAAAATACGACTTCCCCTTTGCTTTTTCGGGCCAAAAACGATATCCAGCTTGTGAAAGCGCCACCCTCGCCGGGCTCTGGTTAGAAACTTTCAGCACGATAGCTTTGTCGTGAGTTAGCTACCATTTCGGAAGAATTCTCACAGACTTGAGAACATTTTCGATAAGCTTTCAAGCTCTTCGAATTTATCAGAATTTTGTATAATTTCCACAGTAGTTAGATAGTGTCAAATTTCTAGAGTTTTATGGATGCTGATACGACGTACTCGGCGCATTTCAACCAAAGGATACGATTGTGTGGGATGTCTATATTATAAATCAATAATCCTAAACTACTTTTGAAGATCTGTGAAGATATGCATGTCTTATCCTCTTAAAATAACTAAAATAAAATTACTGTGATCAGAGAAATCAGACCATGGATAGGCATGTTAACTCAGATAAACTATGAAGATTGGAATTCCGGCAAAGATGCAGAGAAAAATTCTGCCAAGTTACGATTATGTTGGCGTGAATCGTATTATGAAGTCCTGCAATCATCGATTTGCTGGAAAAAAATCACATCCTCATAAAGCTTAGGACAGTAAGAAACACTTGCTTTTATTCTCACTTACGATAAGACGTGGAAGGAGAAAGAAAAAAAACAGATTGTGAAAACATGTGAAATTTTCTTCTTTTATTCCAGCGCAAGTAATCTGTCTTACATATCGAAATGCAGCGTTCGGAAGTATAGTAGGGTGACAGCGCTGTCCACAAATGTACTCTTCACTGGTTTTCATCTTGTGTTCCTTATCCTCTTAATAAATCCCATATTATCTCTTTTTTTGCATCGAGAAAAGCAAGTGACATATTTTGGACAGGACTTCATTTTATGTTAAGTTGTTGTTACTAATCGTAAGAATAAACTTGTAATTATATAAAATTGATTGCAACAAAAATTGAGTTTTGACCTTCTGCGAGATTAGCTACGAATCATTGCTGCTTTTGGCATTATTTAGTTTTCGAATAAATTATCAGGTTTGATTGGTTTTACTTTTTGTAGATGAAAGACCGAAAAATCTCAAAAGCGCTTATGTTGAGTAAAACGATATGTTTGATGAAGGTAATCTGCCTCCATCTGATCGCTCTTGCCAAGCTGAGGTGATTTGTATGGTAATTTAGAATGTGTATTTTGATTGTTTCAACCCTAGGGCGACAAGTTGAAGGTGACATAAAGTTCACCAATTTATGTACCGTCTGCACCCCAGAGAGGTTCCCATGTGAACCAGCGTGCGTACGTGGTGCGACGCTGCCTTTCGCTTTTTTTGACACGTTTCTCCTGAGATTTCAACGGAAGTGCCCGAGGTTAACACGTTCAAAAGTGCAAAAGGCAGCGAGATGACGTGGTATCTATGGGAAGAACCATACCTTCGATACATAGAGCCACGTACTCTGGTGACCTTCACTCTGAGCGTCATGATAGAACACGACCTTCACCTAGAGGGAAATCATCCGGGGCGAAGCACAGGATATCATGGCATAACTAATGACATATCCATATAGGGAGAGATGTGAATGAGGTAAATATAGTAGTGACATCCAAAAGAAGCTCAAAAAACCGAAGGATTACGTTTTTATGGCCTTTTTTGCCAAAAAGACTTTTATTTAAAAATTCAATGAGGAACTGGAGCAAAATTTCTCAATTAATCTTTCTCTAGATTTCGATTGAGCGTTGGAAGTTCATGAAAGCCGCTGGAGTTCAATAGAAACGAGGAACTGCGCTCAAATCTTGCGCAGAGAGTCGCTACTCAAATGCTGGTCTATCTCGTTATGGAGTGATTCTCAAGACCCGCGACGTTGTCAGTGCTCCTGGACGTCTCATGAGGATCACAACGATATATAATGTTACAGGGTTTCGTTATGATCCCGCGGAGATCAATGACCAGAGCCAAATGCCCCGCCGGCTCTGGTCTGTCTCCGCTGCTCGTCTGCGTCTCCGCGACTTGCGCGCTACCTCTACCCAAAAGCGGGGCGCGGGGCATTTGGCTCTGGTACCCTTTTCTTCGTTGTTGGGGGCCCAATTTCGACAATCTATATATCCTATTAAAGCTCTTGATCTCTATTTTCACGCTGACAACGTCGCAAGACTCCTTTTTATGATTTAAACGAGAAATATAGGAAAAACGGAGTTTTCGTAAATCTCTTGTTTTTTCTTCAGTTCAACTCTTTTCACTCGGTTTTTTTGTGTATTCAATAGGTCTTGTTTCTGTCTACGATGTAGACAACGTCGCCGAGCTTACTTCTCTGCTTATGCCGGTTTTTTTGTAAAAATTACCAAAAAGAAGTGCGTTTTTCTTTACCTTGTTCTTTTTCAATGCTTTTGCAACGAATTTTCTCCAGCTTGGACGTTACTTGCTCAGAATGATGAGCGGAAGAATCCAGACAACGTCGCAGGATACGAAACGACCATGCGGGGGTGAAAATTCAAAGGACGCGTCAAAAATCAGATTGGCGTCGATGTGCAGCATAACTTTTCAAACATGTTTAACATGTTCAGTTCAGTTGTTGCTCTTTTCTAATTGAAAAAAAGCGTTAGCTGTGGCGGTAGTTGGGAGACCGAAAGAAGGCAAACTTGTCAACATTCTTGCTAACTTGATGTTCTTTACTGTGTAATGTTCTTTGGACAAGGTTTCGGTTGGATTGTTTGTGATTTGAACATGTTAAACTGTGCCTTAACAAAAAGTGAGCAACCACACATTTTTTAAGCGAAAGCCATAGCATCTCTTGCTGACTGTCTTGCCTTTGACACAAATCTTTTCCATCATTCGATGGCTGCTTTAGGTGAGTAAGGCTTCTGATGAGTGTGTATTGATTCTAGGGTGTTTGCGGTAATGAGATCATCGCTTTTTATTGAACTGGATTTGAATTAGGCGAGCGAAAAAATTTTGCTCAAACTCTCGGGGGGTACCATAGACTCTGTGGATGAGAATAATCGATTACTTAGACTTTTTTGAAAAATTCGGCGAAATTGCTTTATTTTCGCCATCATCTCATCATTTCCTATCATTTCTCAATCTCCAGAGAATCAATGATTGCATGGATAAGCGACTTGACATCATTACATACAACAACTCCCACATCAAGATTCTTCGAGAACTTTTTCTTCTCACCAAACTTCGCCTGACAACATCTGCTTTCTTCAGGAGCAAAGAACTTCATTGTTGCTAGAGATTTGCATAAAGGAAGGCTGGTCAAATACCGTTACCCAGGTGCTGTGGTGACGAACCTCTCTGCCAAAGCATGCTCTAGTGACTTCACTTAAATGCTTAGGCGTCGGCGTGCTTTAATGGTCTGTTTTATGATGTTTTGCACTTTTTGAAAGCAAAGTAAGCTGAAGGCTGCCGACACCCGGATGTGTGAAAGTATGGTGGGGCAGATGAAGGCTTCGCCGGTCGTTCCGCAAACTAACTTTTGGTGTTGAGTTCACGCTTGTCTTATAGTCATGCCTATAAAAATCTATACACTTTTATTCTTCTTTCGAATAACTCATCATCTCTCACAAACTAGCCATCATCTTCCTTATGAGCGTTAACAGAAATCTCAGGTTTAGTAAGGTGGTAGAGAAGCATTTTTCTTCTGTAAGAAGGAGAAGCATTGCCTTCTTTGCTTTTTTCGTACGCGAGCTACGCTTCGGGTACAGAACGGGTCCTGCGGAAATACCGGGCGACTAGTTTTTCACACTGATTGTAAATAGTAAAGATGCCAGAGTGAAAATAAAATATTACTGTGTAGAATTGAGTTTTCCTCGCGCTTTGTCGCATAGCTAAGCGAGGAAAAGGGGGTCCCTGAATCTGTCCTACGTATGTCGGCTGATGGACGGCTAGGGAACAATCGCTCAGTAAATTGTCTTTTGGTGGCAGCTGCGGAGTGGTGGATGTGCTGCTGCTAATAAGAAAAAAATAAAGCACTTGAGTTTGAGACGCTTTCCTTCCCATGTGTTCTTGTCAGTAGAAGCCTGCAAATAAACCGCAAAATTGAAAACAAGCGAATGATGCAAGATAAGGTGGAGTAGACGTTTCAAGTAGAACATAGCTTCGTGTCCTGGCCCAATACAGAAAACTCAAATTACCAGGGCGTGAGAAGTCCCAATAATGCGCCCGCACTTAATCCTGCGCCTCACCCAATTTTAGACTAGACTCCTCTTCACAAACGTGTGCTCGCCACCTGAAAAGAGAAGAAGGCGTGAAATGAAAAGAAAAACGAAAAGAACTCACCCTATTTAGCCTTAATCCAGCGCCGACGGCTATATCGATCGCCGCCAGCACCTACGATTTAGTGACATCGGGCGTGGCCATACGCGCGTCCTATTCTCGCGACCATGCAGCCCTATGCATCCCCCAAAACTCATCTAACATCTTTCACTGTGAAAAGAATTTCAATGGAAAATCTCGATTCAGACATTGTAAAAGAACTCACCCTATTTAAGTTACCGCATAAAGAACAAAGAAATTGATATCAAGAATATTAGCGTTTGCGGAGCTTTTGAAGTCTGGTGGCGAGCAAGAGGAACGATAGCTGACGGGTATTAATAACCAGCGATCTCTCATACTCTTTTATAATCATCCAAACGCAAAAATTCAAAGCATTTCCTTATTTCAAGCTTTTGATTAGAATGAAGGGATTAGCTGAAATTATTATTATAGATGGAAAATGATTGCGAAAACGCGTCAAATCAGTAAAAAAGTGTCCCAAAAGTGAAACTTCGCGTAGTTTGTTTTTTCTTGCAGCAGCATTATCAAATTGCACATATCATCGGGCTCCAAATTAAGATTATTCAATATAGCATTAAATTTAACTTTACTCATATTCACGAGTCTGTTCGCGTTTTGTGAGAAAAATAGTGCATTGCCATGCGTTGGCAGTGGCGGCTGGCAATTTCCTCTTGCACCACACCCTTGCTCGTGAGAGTGGAAATTAGGAATCGCCGCAACGCGACATTACCAGGGCCCGGCACGAGGTCGGCAAATGACAAACTGGAAATCGTTTCGGGGCCAAAAAGCAAAGGGGAAATCGTTTTTGCGGGGTTCGGGGCGGAACCCCGGAAAAAAATTGGTAGTTCATGCTCGCTACTTATCTTGACATGTTATGTGCCTCAACTGGCGAACACTGGAGTTCGCGCGCGTCAAACCGCGCCGTCGCTAATTGCCGCACGCGCGACGTCGCCCAAGCGATGCTATTTGTAACTGCATACATGACTAGTTCTCAATGTATGTGTAACGATATGGCACCAAATTTTGTATGCGAACGGAGAGAGGCTAGTGGAAACACAGTATGAAAAATTATGAAAAACTTATGTGAACGGAACGAGTAATTAGCATTTTTTCCGAGAATTTCGCAAAACTGGTAAATGAAGATGTGAATTCAAACGGCTCGTTTAACCGCGCAAATGAACGATATGGTATGAAACTTGGTAAGTACATGCCCACGGCTTGCAGGGCTTAACTGAGGAGTTTCATTAAAAAATTATGTGACTGAAGGCTGTGGCAAACTTTTTTCTGAAAATTTTGCGCTACCAAAGAAATGGAAAAATGGCTCATTTGCAACGCAGAGGTAACGAAATCGCGCGGGATTCGGTGTGTATATGCGCAATAGGACTAAGTAATAAAGTATGAAATATTATGAAAAACTTATGTGAATGAAGAGCGTGCTTAACTAATTTCCAAATTAGGTCGGCATTTGCCGACCTAATTCCCACCTGAGGTCGGCAAAACTCTCAATTCACATAATTTTTTCAAAATTTTTACATAAATCTGTTGTACACCTAAAGTTTACTACATGGTGAAATTTTGGTTCCGAAACTCCTCCTCTTGTCCTTGTCAGAGCCCAAAATCGCATCAGCAGCCTAGCTTTCTAAGATAGAAAGCGCGCCCCAGTCAAATACGCGCGGGAACGGCGTCTCTCATTCCTATGACTGCGTTTCTTTGATATTTTCTCATTCCTTAATCATTTTTCTTGCTTATTTTTCTTCCTGTTTTCTATTTTGATACAGCTGAGGAGTAATTTGAGGAATTTGAGCAATTTGGGCGCTTTTGAGCGCTTTTGGCGAAGTGTGACTGGTAATCTCGTCGCACAAGCACGAAACGTCATTTTTGGGCTCAAGGGGGTATTCGTAAAATTTATTGGGATCAAAGGGGAATTCGTTTTGGAAAACCCCGTTTGCCCACCTCGTGCCGGGCCCTGGACATTACTAACCTGCTCGGGGAAAGGGAGTGCAGAAAACTTGCTTTACATACACGTCTCAGATTTATGCTTTTTCTTGTGGTGTTAGTGTACATTCTTTCTATGAAACAACGTCTTTCTTCTCCAAAAGATCTAATCAAGAAATCCCCAAGAAACTGCGCAAGGGTCACCTTATTAAAGTGAGCTTCACTATCTTTTTTATCTTTTGAGTACAACAGGTTCCTCAAAGTGGTTTTTATTTCATAAACATACTCCAAGCAACTCCTGTAGAGTGATCACTTGGTAGTGTTCTTATCCTATAGAGATTCTTTACAATTTTGTGGAGAACTAATTTGTAGCGGAAGTTAATGAATTAGTCAAAAAGCTTAACAAAGACGGAAAGTGAGATATGTACGAAGCTTTGTTGGCCGTGTTCTCGTGCACGGCTATGCCAGCTTGTTGCGTGCGGCATTTTCTCATGTAACGAGACGCACCGCGCAAGCCGGCTTTCCTGCTACAGTGCGCTCTAGCATGTAAGAACTCCTGCACTCCATTGCCGTCTTCGTTCCTATTAGCTATAATCCGTTATTTTCTCCTCATTTTAGTGGGTAAACAGCTTTTGCTCCCAAAGTCGCTGCTGCCTACACGAATCGAGAGAAAACAGGTAGTTGGTGGCTGAGATTGTAAATCATTGTGATTTGCAGGTTGCCTAGCGTGTATGTGAAAACATCAAAGGATTTTAAACACATTTATGCAATATGTTGTTGAAGTTCATTGAAGTACAAAAACCCTATCGACTATTTGTGTCCGGGCCATAAAAATGGGTTATCTGACGTGCCGAGAACACTGCGCTCTTTTCAAAAAACTCCATTTTTTGTGATTACGGTGGGCAAAAGATAAGGATTCATAGTCATAGATTTGACTGAGGGCCTATTGCAATTTTTCGACCTCAGTAATGTAGGATCATTTCGGTTTCGGGTTACGGTGAGTGTACGGTATGTGCGTCACATTGTAGAATCTGCCCAAAAATTTTTTATAGTCTATTAGTATGCTGATTATGACACCAATAGGTGCAAGAGAAGATCATTCAGGTCATGACGCTTGCAGAATCATCTTCCTAAACCACGCAACAGAAGATGTTGGCATGGGTGTCAGAATTATAATCATCATGGAGGACCCTATGGACTTCTTGAGCAGATGCGAGGTTTTGATTCGAGATACCCACCATAATTACGGAATATGCCGTTCCTGCGGAAAGAGCAGTGATAGTGGTCAGCATGTCGCATAACCTTTACAGCAAATTTTAACTAAAAATAATGGCATTCAGATTTTGGGGCCTTAATAGCTGAATGGCCGACAGTATTTGCTGAACGCCCTAAAAGACAAAACAATGCTGTTGCTATATAAATGCGTTTAGACTTTTTTTAGTGTACCGCAAAATAAGCATTTTAGCAGCATAAACTAATCCGCGAAGAAAACAGATGTTGTTAAGAAACATTATAAAAAAAAAGCAAAACGAACTTCATTATAAGATTCGAACCACGCCTCACCATCTAGAGACACCACTCACAAAAGACGCACACATAAGTACCTTCATAATATACCTCCGACGGCTCTCCTCAACTGTAAATTGTACGTTCATGTCATATTAGTCAATGCCTTAGCAGAGATTGAATGTAGTTTTAATTAGCGATGTTTACTTTGGCCAGAGGATGCGAGAAATGTTTGTGTTGTTGAATGATCTCTATACCATTCATCAAAAAGGAGCATTGATTTATCGTTCAAGAATATTTATCAAGTATTTTTTGAGGTATTGCTCAGTTTTTTTTTCTTCAAACACTTTTTTGAAGTGATTCCAAGACTTTCTATTGCAAAAAGTTTTTCAATTAAGTCGCATGTGTATTCAGATATGGATGTCAGACCTTTCTTGTGGAGAATTGCGATCTCCACAGCCGCAAGATGCTGCTCCAAACAAGTTTCTGCTGTGCGTGAACTAAGAGCTAAATTTCTCTATAGCGGAACGTGATATTGATTAGATTACCATTACTTGAAGGCAGTGGATCGGCAAATCCTCGACCTGAAGTTTTTTCGCTTACCTGGGGTAATTTGATGCGCTGATTTCGAAAATACACTTTGAAGAGCAATGTCGAAAACCAGCATTCCCAGGGGTTCTCATATTGATTTGGACGAGTGGACCATTCCCCGCCATGGTTAGAGACGTAGAGTCGTTGCGGGACCCTCATGTTTACACCATTGCGGCCTGCCGCCTCTGGCGGTGGTAGTGAGGACCGCAAGCTCGTCCGAGTGCGTGTACGAATGACTTGCGCGCACGCGTTTAGAGGCAGTTTTCTAGGGCAGGGGCAGCATGTAGTGCGCTCGCACCTGCTCTGTTCTGATGTTTGGGAGGCGGGCAACCTTCCATATCAAAGTTTCGGGATGTTTGGTTTTGCCGAACCACTGCCTTTAAAGGGGCAAGATGGGGGTTTCAGGATTTCAGTGCCATGCGAGAGTGGCCCCCTCAGACACAACATCGCGCAAGTGCGACGTTATAACACTCTGCCTAGAGCAAGAAAAACGACCGGAAAGTGGGGAAACTTACGCCTTAGGCGGGGTCCTCCGAGCTGCCCGAATTCCCGCCAGGCGGCAGAGTACGCATGCCGCCACAGTTAAAATGTAGGGTCCCGCAGCGACTCTGCGTCTCTGCCTTGGTATGGACCGTGGAATTTCAAATTGTGCGGCTTTGGAAAACGTTTGTTTTCGCCGTTTCGCGCCTTCTAATCTGAACTTTCAAATTCAGCGTTGCGGATTACCCTCGGTAAGTGAATTTTCTTAGAATCGAGTTTTTACCCGGACAGTGGCCTTAAAGGCACCGTCCACTCAAATTCTCAACTTCCAGGCTTTACTCGTTTCAGCGCCTTCTCATGTCCCTGATTCCAAATATGAAGTCGAGAATCTGCGAGAACCTTGGCAATCCCCATTCCGGAGAACCCACAAGCCGGCTTTCCAGAACGGTGATTGGAGGAGCGCGCACAAATGGGCGGGCATGGATGGGGGTCCTCGTGCATCTTCGCTATTCCGAGCATTTTTCTCGCTTCCGAAGCGGCATATTGCGCCGCGACTTGGGCTTTGGCTTGATAGGAGACCCTACTGTTATATGCTGCCAAAAGCTCGACACCTAACTTAGGGTGGACGGTACCTTTAAGCATCCAGCGTCCAACTGATTTTAGCGATTGTTGGGCACCGTGAAGCTCAAAATTCTCTGCGTCTGCTTTTGTGAGATTGAGGCAAACCGTTGATCTAAGGGCTCGGTGTACACAGGCTCCTTTACTGTAGTTTGGGGGGGGGGTGAAGTACTCTAAGGGCCGCATGCACTAACAACCCCGCTGGGGAGGGTAGCGCAGCTCAGAAGAAAGCTTCATATTCTGAAGCTCCAGATATCTAGATCTCACTCTGTCTACCTGTCCGCAAGTATTCCTACTATCCTTCACTATGAACATATTGAACAACAGCGAGAAGCTGTGCAAGCTGCATTTTCCAGCTTTTGTATGATCCCTAACGATCCCCGGCGCCTTTCTTCAAAGTCATTTTCCTTTCTTTGACACTTGTTATTATCAGCAACATAAGCAGTGTTGGGTTAGATAATCTGCACAACTTTGGAAAGTTTTCGTTAACTTTGGAGAAAGAAAAATGACTTCAAAGAAAAGCGCCGGTGATCATCAGGGATCATACAAATGCTGAAAACTGCGGCTTGTACAGTTCTCGCTGCTGTTCAATGTGTTCATAGTGAAGAATAGTAGGAATACTTACGGTTACGTACACAACGTGAAATCCAGATATCTGGAGCTTCAGGATATGAAGCTTTCTTTGAAGCTGCGATCCTCTTCCCGCAGGGTTGTTAGTGCATGCGGCCCTAAAACTTTCAAGTCTTGTGTTCCCCTTTGCCCCACTTGACGCAGATTCTATAGCTAACTATGGGAATCGATACTCATTAGCTGTGTCATTCTCTATGGGGGTGTACGACTTTATGAACGATAGCATGTGCCAGCCGCCAGCTGGGTACCGTACGCAATGCGCTGAACGCTCCGCCCCCTGGTGAGTTAGCGTAGAAATGCGTTGCGGTCTTAGAAAAACCCTAATATCTCATGCATGCTCCTTCTGCTGTTGCAATTTGAAATTCAAATTTTGTAATAAATTCAAAAAACAGATTTTATCATTTTTATTCAAGGTTAGTTCGCAAACTGCTTTTCGATCTACTTCGCTTTCTTGCTCTTGATAGGTAGTCCGTTTTAGTTATTTCACTACAACTCCAAGATAAGTTTATTTTAAAAGATCTTCTAAAATGTCTTAAATTACGTTAATTGCGTTTGTCCCTAAATCTTATGTTCTTCCTTATACTCTCAGTGGTTTGGTTCTAAAAGAGATCAACTTGTAGAATAAAAAATATTGCAGAAACATTCGGACAGCACGATCTCTAATTTCTGTAGAAGAGAAAGCTTCAAGACTGCAATCATAGGTTAAAAAAAACAGATTTTATTACAGCAGTTTCCAGCGAAAATCAAATCAGTTTGAGCGATTTTTGCTTTATACACAGCTAATATTGATTGATGTAGATAATTACTCTTGATAATTTCACAGGATCAAAAATAGTCCTTTACAAATGTTCGGTCATATTACAGAAATCTTTCAAGAATTTATAAGTCACACTTCACGCATACTATTGAAATCCGCTTCGACAAAGGAATGCTTTTATTTCTTTCAAAAATTGCTATTGTCGATACAAATCAGTTCGTAATTCATGCGAATTTGCGTGTGACTTGATTAAAGATGTGAGGTCACTCAGGCAATAATGTCTGGGGTATTCTAGATTGGTTTCACGCTCCAAAATTGGACACCAACAGATAGTCTCGGTCATCTATGCCTTGAATCAGCAATGCTCTTGAATCACGATCAACATATCAGTAGTTCATCAATTGCAAAAAGAAACAAGAAATCAAAACAGGACCCTCTCTATGGTGCTCTTCTGTGCTTTCGTATCAAGAAAAGAACAGTTATTACTAATCCGTGCCTGGCAACAATGTATAAGTATCCGCAGTTGATAGAACGACTTTCTTCTTCAACATTCTTGCGGAATTCTTAGACAAATTCATGTTCTTCCTACACAGACTTGGTTCTAGGTTGCACTCTCCGTGCATAATTTGTCGAGCGGCCTTGTTTGACCTGTTACCTAATCTAATCCATCTTGATTGTGCCGAATGATTTTATGTTCCATTTCTACATGGCTCTCGACCAACTAGCGGTTGCCAAGCTCAAGTAAACGAGGACTTTTCCGAGAGGATGCAGAAGAAGAATGATGTTTCCGTCCGCACAAGTGACACTCAGGTATGGTGGATTGATTGCTGGAGTACGTGTATTGAGGACATTTCCAGCAGAGCCTTTCTACTTTGGTGACTTCTCTTTTTTTGTGAGTATACCAATATCCTGCATGGTGCCGATCTGTAGTGATCTGCTGTCAAACGTATTTACACAGGTGCTTTGTTTTCACAAGCGAAATTCCATAAGAAAGAAGACGAATCAATCTAGCGCTGCTTCACCATGCTGCATTGGTAGCGCTATGCCGTTTGACGTGTTAATAGTGTCAATACGCATACCAGGCAGCTTAATACAGTTCGCTGTAGTATACTGCACTGGCTTGCATAAAGTCATGAAGGCATCAAGTCATTTGTAATCGTCATCCAATCCCTTTCTTTGTTCATAGAATCTTTTTGCGAGATCAGAATGCCTTGAGTGCTTTGCGCGAAGTATTGGAAAACATAGACGCGAGGCGCATGGCAAAAGGCTACGTGACTTGTTTGATTTTGGCTTGCAGACTAACACTTCTGCGCGGAAAGCCTCATGGCTTGATCCTTCACAAGTAAAGGATGGTTGGTCGAAGTGGCTTTTCGAGATGGGTTTTATACCATGATGGAGGGCATAAAACGCTGATTCCAAATCTGTCTTCCATATCTGTATCGCTTCCTGGACGTGGAGTTATGAGCGTTAAAGGAGCAAAAAATGGGATAAAAACAGTTGTCAAAATTTTCCCAGCGCTTGAATTAGACAGCCGTAGTGCGGATATATCTCACCTAAGAGTATTTAAAGGCACCGTCCACCCTAAGTTGAGGATGTTAAGCTTTTAGCAGCATATAATAGTAGGGCCCCCTATCAATCCAGTGCCCAAATCGCGGCGCAAAATGCTGCTTCGGAAGCGAGAAAATCGCTCCGGAATAGCGAAGATGCACGTGGACCCCCATCCATGCCCGCCCTTCCCCACCCGTGCCCGCCCAGCCAATCACCGTTTCGGAAAGCCGCATGAGGGTCCTCCGGAACGCGGATTATTGGGGTTTTCGCGGATTCTCAACTTCATAGTCGGAATCAGGGACACGAGAAGGCTCCGGAACGATTAAAACATACAAGTCGAGAATCTGGGTGGACGGTGCCTTTAATTTAGTGCTGGGAATTACCACTGGTCCATTTAAGCGCTACGATAAATGATATAATATTACTACTGTTTCTATATTATTTGCACATTCAATTTTTTTCTCCAATAAAAGCTCATAACTTCTCGTGCAGGAAAGTTAGATTTGGAATCAGCTTTTTATGCCTTCCAAAATGGTATACGAATCATCGCAAAAAGCCACTTCGGCTAACCATCCTTCCCTTGTCAGAGAGACCCCACTATGAACAATGGAAGGAGTGTTTAATGATCACAAAAAATAATGCCATTCATACTATTATGTGAGGTAATGTAGTGATACTAGACGTAGTATCATGCTCCCTCTGCAGCTTAATGGCACTACTCAAAGGCAGCGGTCCGGCAGAATTTCGTTTTCCAGTTCTTCACCTTTTCGGATTCTTCTCGCCATGAGGAACCCATATCTGGGCTTTTCAGCGCATGAAAATGGCAAAAATGCGATTTTTCCGAAACTTTTTAGGTCCGCATTCAGTGAAGATATGCCGGAAAAAGCCGCGGCCCTCCTTTTTCTTGCCTAGCCCCGCCCACTTCTGCACTAAAGGCTGACCTGAAAAGCTTTGGAAAAAGCGCATTTTTGCCATTTTCATGCGCTGAAAAGCCCAGATATGGGTTCCTCGTGGCGAGAAGGATCCGAAAAGGTGAAGAACTGGAAAACAAAATTCTGCCGAGCCGCTGCCTTTAAGGGCCGGGCATACATCACGCGATTTCATCGCCTCGCGATTCTCCCTGCAAGACAACTGTTACGAGTCCATTGCATGCTGATCATTTTGCCATTCGGTTGTGATAGTTATTCGGCGCGACTAATCGCTGACCATTTTTTCCCCGGGCATACTTCCTTCAATGAAATCGTCGCGATTTGCCCGAAACTCAGCGATATCGCGTCGCTGACTTCAAACGAGCGACGCGACCTAATCGCTGAGATTGGACTTCTTTTCTGAACGTTTTTATGCTCGTTTTTTTAGCTTTTTGGGCTGTTTTCTTGCTTACTATTTCAAAAATAGTTCCATTTTGCCAGAGTGCGTTGCTTTTCCGTAAAATGATCCTCTAGTACCCGTTTTGGCGCTATCCGTAACCCAAAATTTCAAAGCCGTGAATTTCGCTCAGACTCGGTCAAGGGGGGTTATTCGACCTGCTGGTGCCGAACATCATGGTTATTTTGTGCGGTAGCGCCATTTTCTGGAGCTACTGTGGGTATACCGTAGAGCGTCAAAATCGCGGATTCGCTCTAAATTTGTTTTTGGGAGAGGAGGTCCCTTAGCGCTGAACATAATTATCATGATGATTACTCAGGAAAGCGCCATTTTTTTGCAGTCTGTGTCAACCATCACAACAATTAGCACTTTTTCTTGGGTCACTAGATACAAAAAAGCTTGGTAAAGACTTCTTCAAGCGAACCGAACACAATATTCGTGAGAGGACCAAATAACTTCACTGCGCAAATATTCAGGCAAGTCTAAGACTTTGACACCCACCATATACTCACCGCAACTCCGAGTGTATGTTCAAAATTCTATACGAGCATGATTTTTGTGATCAGTATGTTGATAACTTCTCTGACGAAATTCCAGCCAAATCCATGGTTTTGTCCCCTGTCAGGTTAAAAGGCTGGCCTTGCCTTTACCTGATGTGTAGCGGGTAGGTACATAAGTCTAATTTACTAATATTTATTATTTAGGATAATTACAGGGAAAGGGGGAAAAGGGGAAGAGGCTGCAGGGGCAACCTGCTGGTCGCGGTCGTCGGGGGTCACTGTCCTCCAGCGAGCTTTACAACCCGCACCAAGAGGAGGGACAGCTGTGATGGCCCGACACCCCTTACGAAGCACAATGATTACAATATTTGGCATCAGTGGGTCAAAGAACCCCCCTGAACCAAGTTTGAGCGAAATCGGAAATAGTGAGGCCCAGATACTGAAATAGAATAAAATTTTAATGTGATCCTGAGGTTGGAATTAATACTGGACTACAACATGAAAATATAAGTGGGAAAATCAAGTCGCGCAGAAGTATGTCCAAGAACAATTAACTAGCGATTTAGTCGCCGCAATTTCGTCGCTACTTGCAGCAAATCGCGACGACCAGGAATCGCGACGATGAAATCGCGTAAACTATGCTCGGCCCTCTACATGCCAGGGGCGGTATGCATCAATCTCCCGTTTTGAAAGCGGGTGATCACTTTCAATAGAAAAATGGTTGCCCGGCCGGGTTGGTCACCCAACCCGTAATGTATGAAGCTGCGGCCAACCCAGCCGGGCAATCATTTTTCTATTGAAAATGATCGCCCGCTTTCAAGACGGGAGATTGATGCATACCGCACCAGGACGCATTGCACGGTACCACCTTTGCACTAACGAGCGGATTAGATGAAGCGGAGGCAAGTTTGTTCGTCTTCCTCTTTATGCGTTTTTAGCCTGCGAAGTCAGTGGGAAAGCGAATAGCTGAAGGATGATAAGGCATTTGCTGAGATATACATAGGGTCCAAATCTCGCAAATTAGGCCTCTGAAGACCACGATAAGTCAAAACGTAAGCTTGAATAAAAGGCTTATCTTTGCACTGGTATAGCGAGATCAACTATGTCGACGTTTCAAGAAAAGGGGACAACTAGACCGGTACTGATGTCCATTTGAAGTTAAGAGGTACAGTTTGTCAGTAGATGCTTCTCCTCATGTTGTTTCCATAGTTGTGATATTTCTTTGGAAGCGCAGGGCTGGTAGGATACATAAATACCAAAAAACTCTAAATGCTCACATACATGCAATCTACCAGCTCCTCATCATGTTTGTAAACTACGTCTTTTAGGAAAAACGAAAGAATCTTCATAATAATCTAATAAATATCTTATGTCTGTGCCTCTTTACACAATCGTAACTAAGCGCATTTGCAAAATTTATTCTATCCTAATAAATAATTAATGGCTTTCAGAAAGCTGCAAAGCACAGTATCACAAACAGAGAAGCCTGTTCTTTACTCGTTCAGGAAAGCGAGCCAGTCATCAGTGGTATTTCTGGAAGCAAAATCAAAGTGAATACTCTTCGCAAAGTAAAATCCAGCTTACTTGTCAACGTCCTCACGTGTCACTTGCTTTTTCCTTTTGAACAGTTCCAAAAACTGCACAGCCGTCGGAGTTGGACCAGCACTTGCCACTGCCACAACGATGTCATCCCTAAAACATTTGAGTAAATTACGGACTCACTCACTTTTTGAATTTTTTTTCCATTCAAACGATCTATCTTCTACGTTAGGCTACATTCACTGAAATACACTTTTAAAACTTTTGAGGTGATTACAAATGTATTTGCCCATCTAAGTTCTCAAAAGTACAGACTATGCCTGATTAGAATACTTGTTTATTAAAGTGTAACTTATGCAATAGTAATCTTACTCACTTCAAGTAGTATTTTGCAAATTTGAGATCGGCCAGGCTACCATGAAGTATGACGTTCGATGAACCTTCGGGGCATCCTGAAACATGCATACATTCAAAAGCGAGAACTGACAGAGAACAGAGCAAGTGTTGCAAAGAATAAATAGAATCAAACCGTTTTCAAATGTGTCACCAAAACAAACCAGCGAGGCGAACGCCGAATTCCTGGAAGAATAACGTCCAGAAGAAAGGTACAATTTGGGTGGGGTACGGTCGTCCGATGATGGAATATGCCAACAAGTGGCCTGAAAGGTAGAGAAGATATCCGGTGTTTATGTCGGCGGCGTGGGAAGGAATGGGGCGACGGTTGCTAGATATAGTACACTCTCTGATTTTCGAACGCTCGATTTAGTCAGATCTGACAGATGGATTTGTAGTAGTTAGGACACTGAAATCAGGTTATACTCGTTCCTGAGATGTTTGCGTACCCAGTAGTGAACCGCAATTATTCAAGTGCTGCTGACTTCTGTTTTGGAGGGAGGTCATACTTGAAAACCTGTAGGAGCATTTTCCGTTTGATTAGTTAATATGAGTTTGTCCGAAATTGCTTGAACTTGTTCAGTAAACCGAGTATCCGATGGCGATCCTCTTGGACGGCCAGGTTGAAACAGATAGAATTTTCAATATTTTCAATACTTGCTTCTTCAATTTTTGCTCAAAAATCAGGGTTTATAAATTTCTGCAAAAAAGATCAAACGACAATCAGTCTGAATTCGAAAAACAAATCGAAATTTCTTTGGCTAAAAAGTAGGGTAACTAAATAACAGCGCGTAAAAATTGTGCACTTATCGCACTCACCGTGAGTTTGCGCTAATTGGAAGTGCTGAATGTTGATGTTCTCTATGTCCCACAGTGGTAGCGGTGCAGTAACTGAATCGCCGATGGCATAAACAAAATCTGCAGTTGTCTGAAAACTTTCAATGGTCAGAAGTCATTTATGGTACAATTTGATATTCAGTAGGTGCAAAGAACTAATTGCATTAGCGAACTACAAATTCTTACTCTGAATCGATCGTCTACTATGATAAAACCGCGGTCGTCCAATTCGATACGGGTACCTTTCAACCATTCCGTCGGTGGCTCGATTCCTATAAATTTTGAGTTAGCGAATCACAGATATGCTCGTTATTTTTAGTCTTTAAACGAAACCAAAGCACCAAACCAACCTATCCCAACGACAACCATGTCTGCGGGAAGTTTTTCACCCGAAGTGAGAACAACGCCAGTGACACCAGCGTCTGTGCCTTCCAATTTCTCGACATTGGACTTCACCAAAACATGCACTCCCTTTTCTTCGAATCGCTGGATTGCGTAAAGTTAAGTTTTTTGTTAGTGGGTTAATATATGCAAAAATTTACATTTCTGATAACGCAGCCCACATCAGGACCCAGCTGCGGTAGCGGCTCGTCGGTGGTGCAGACCACAGTCACTGATGCCGCCGTTTTTGAGAGGGCAGACGCTATTTCCATGCCTAAATTTTTGAAAAATAAAATGTTCATTCACAAGTTATTTCAAACCTATAAATGATCCGCCGATGCACACCACGTTCTTTCCGACAGATTCTGCAGCGATCTTGTTTGCATTGGAAATGTAGCGTAAGGTGTAAACGTTCTAAAATGCATTTAACCCCTCAATACTATCTACTAACAAGGGAGGGTCACGAATTCGAAGTCGCCATTCACCAAACTGCATACAGTTAGTGAGAGCTCGGAGCACTGATATCAATTCTGCTTTTCCTATTTGCAGAGCTTCTGGGAAAGATATGGGCATTTTGAGGCGAAAAAAAAATGAACTAATTCCCAGGATGATACCAGCGTTACGGCCTTTCTAAACGTCGTCTGGAGCAATAGCAAGCACTGATAAACTACGATATCCTCTCAGACATTCGCAGTTAAGTCCCGCCGGAGATCCGCCCACAAAATGAGAATTCGCGAGAAAACCGGGAGTCTTGCGCGACTCCCGGTTGTCCCGACTTTCGGGATTATCCCGACAGTTAAAAGTGGCGGAAGATTACCGGGAGTCGCGATTTCGAGGTATGGTCGGCAGCGTGAAATACGACGCATGGTCAGACTACCCTCAATGTCAACAGCTTTGTATGTGTTTCCAATATTACAGGCAAGAACACTATCAATATGTTGTCTAACGGACAACCTTTGATAGCATCTTGGCGTCACCCAATTTTGAACTCGGACTTGGTTTCCGAAGCTGCTGTATGGTAGCCCTAATTGATCTTTGTTTATGAGCGGGAGTCCCGCCGGTGACCGAATCGCGACATTTTCGGGACTCCCGCAGGAGCTCCCGGTTCTCTCAGTAGAAAACGTGTCGGGACAAAACCGCGTGTCGCGCCGCATTAGCCCGAACGAAAACCGGGAGTCCCGGCTTTCTCGCGAACCATTTCATTTGTGTCCCGCAGTCATTCCGGCGGGACACAACTTTTTCACCGGCGGGACTTAACTGCGAATGACCCTCCCTCGTAAGATTACCCTGATTTTACGCGTACAAGGCGCACCTTTTTCGATTTTTCAAACGTGCCGCTCAGCCGCCTCGTTATGTTTCGGAAAACGAGACTTGTGCCGCACGATACTCTCAGGCAATATACAGCGCTGTATATAGTTTTTTGTTTGCGAAATCCTTTGCCGTGCTTGGGCTGGTCGATTTTCGAAAAAAATCCCCCGAACCTTGTACGCGTGAAATTAGGGTACTATGAAAGCAGGACTCGTGATGATCAAACCTTCAGATCAGCACCAGGGCAGGTGAGTTTCTTTGGCAGACCGCCCAATGCTAACACTAGCCTGCTAAATTGCATGCTATCTCCCGTCTCGAGATTTATTTTACGGTGAGAGAGATCTACACCAGTGACCTGCAACGTTTTCTTAAACCTTCGTTCAGTCTTTATACAATAATTCTACCTTAGCATTCGTGATTACGTCTATGAAATTTTCCTTGTAGTACTCGTCACTTCGCATGCGCGCATCCTTCACGTCTGTAGTTGGTTTCTGCAGCAGACAAATTTGGAGTCTCTTTTTTGAAGATAGAATGTAATGATGACGATGATTCTTTGACAGGAACCTGCTTACCTTACTGAGTAGAACTCTATCATAAGGTGGTGTATCATCCTCAGTGATCATTGTGATTGGTGTGGCACAACCAAGCAGCCTTGCATGTTCAGCAAATGCTTCGGCACCAACCCCTGAAATAGATCAGATGACAATTAGCAAACAATGACTAAGTCAAAACAGCCCCTGTTTTGAAAACGACGAGCAAAAGATGTACACGAACTTGAGGCAAATCATGATGACATAAACTTCGATCTCAACCTCAGAGACTTCAAATTTTAGGGAGTTCTACAGCTCGCAAAAATCGTGACCGGTGTGAGGCATTTGGTTATGACTGTCTCGTTTGCCTCTCATTCTCCAGACAGTAACGAACGGTAGAAGTTGAGCGACTGTGTCTTGATGACAATAAAACAGAAGCGTTTAAGAGCCTTTTATCTTTAACTGCGATTAGCACCATGAAGTGACACTAGAATTTTAAGGAAGACTTGTTGAAAGGGAAACCCGCGAGAAGATATGGGCTAATCATCGAATTGAGTCCCAATAGTAAAAAGCAATCATGTACAATAGATGATTTTTTGGTAACGACCTCATTCGTCGAAAGTATGAGTTTGTAGCGATTTCGTCTCTTTGGTAGGAATAGATTCAGTGTAGATCTTCTCTAATTTTTATCATATTTGAGGTCGCTACAAACTGCGATTAGCACTATATTATTATATTCGCTATGAAATTTTAAATAATATACTATTATAAAAACAATATAATAAATATATTGCATCTGACATGATAGACTTGATAGAAACAAAATCGACAAGTATTACTAATGTTTGTAATTGTTTCCAACGTTAAATTTATGTCCCTTTTAAGAGCGTGCGCAGAAATTTCATCTTATGTCGTCCCGCTATGATCACAGAACTATCAGAAATTCGGGGCATAACTATAAAGCCATTGTGGTTTTTGTTTCTGAGCAGTGATGTAGCTATCTGCTTTCTCTAGCGAAATTAGAAATCTGCTTACCAGCTCCAACGACGATGATTGGCGGCTCATTGGTAGTGGCTGTTACATTCGACTTCCGCGTCCGACGTGAACTTTTCATCGTTTCCTCTGGAGTATTCAGCACCAGATCACCATTGACATCTTTGACCTAAACTGCGGATTGCGCTTCAAATACAACTAGGAAACACCTTTTGTCATTTCTTTTTAGCCTAAAGACGTCGCCATTTAGCACTCTAACACTGTGAGAGATATGACATTAGCTTTTATTTGAATGGTGGACAAAAAACGAGTGCAATTTTTGCAAATGGGTACTTACACAATCATTCTCAAATGTTGCATGTGCACAATTATGGTAAGTAAATTATACTCTGTTCTAGAAGTGCAGCAGCCTTGCACATATGCGACAATTCGCCACCCATCGTGTATCTGAGCAGTTTAGTAGCTTATGATAAATTTATGAAATTTCTGCACAGATCGAAAACGCAATATTGTAACATTCACGGGTATGCCATTTACGGTATATGTTTGAAGTTAAGGCTTTTTGATGTATACACCGAGAAAGCACAGGAACTAGCTCCAGGTTTATGGGACCCCAGTTTTTGGATGTTCGATTGCGCATTTCTTGGACACACAAGTGAAGGAAAGAGATAATTACATGTCAACCTGTTGAAAATCGATAATATAATATTTATCAATTTATGATTTTTATAGGAAATACTTAATTCTGACTTGAAGGAGCCTTTCTACGATCATTTAGACAGGAAGATCGTTATTTACTAGCTGTTGAGAATACTTTATAAAAAACACGTGGCCCTGCTGTGATTTTTTCTGATATTTGTGATTTTAACATGCAGAACCCGAATACAATTTCTTCAAGAATTTGTAATTTCAAATCCTATGCTCATAATTATGTAAACAGTCACGAGATGAAGGCACATGCGAAATTCCTTTGAAATATGATTTGAACACCCGTCTGGTTTGATTTTCCGTACACGCCATTGAACAACCACTCACTAAATTCAGTTCTACAAGCGATGCTGCTATGGCAGCATAGTGGAAAATCTGAAGCAGCACGAGCGTGATTTACATGTTTTCAGAAATTTGTGGTGACCTCACGCAAAAGATGAAGGAAAGATACGAAACTCAGTCTGATAGAGGCCTAAGGCTTGAGATATACCTGACGATGAAGGTATAGCGGGTGTTGGCGAATCGCTGATGTCTGCGCTGCCCTTAGCTGCTCGTGGCTGCTGCGCTGGGTATGCTGTGGGTGCAAGAACGAAGTAGCTTTACCCATTACTATGCTTAGCTTAGGTTATTAAGGAAAGTAAGTCTTGACGATTACCAAAATTGAGAAATAATATGAGAGCCAAAAAAGTCGTACTGTTTTCATCAAGAAATTTTCTTTATAACAAGCATAAAATGGCGTGCCAAATGTTGCATAAACTGAGAAAATTTTAATCATTTGACAGATATCAAGCGAGTGTCACAGTTGAACCTTGATGTGTGCTTGAGGCAACATCTAAACTATCTAGGTCATAGCAGACGTTAATTTGTTGAGGTGTACTAGTAATATCCCACTGAATCGTTTGAATCCTCTAGCTTTTCATCGTTACTCTAATTTGACTACGCAGTTGATCAGATTATTCTTTGTCGACTTTGTCAATTCTTTATCGATTTTCTTATCGATGCATTTGCGTTTCGGTGAAAATTTGTCATAGTTCATCAGTATCGAAACTGCTCTGAAAATCCTTCAGAAGTTCAGAAATATGTTAAAAAGGAGCAAATTCGAGCAAAATCAGCGTTAGCAGCTCGAAGCAGCTGAGAGAAGCTCACAAAAAGTGAGCTTCATATCGCGTAGCAGCGAGGAGCAGCAACGAGCAGCTGGGAGCAGCAGAGAGCAGCAAGAAGCAGCGCAGCATCGCTAGCTATAGCGGGTCTGTTTCGCGTTGGCTGCAGCAGCTAGGAGCAGCAGCGTCGCCTGGCGTCAATCGATACGCACAAAAGACGTTGCTGCACGCAGCGTCTTATCGTCAGCTATAGCCACCCATCGTCAAGTATATCTTAAGCCTAACGTCGAAGGGTCGAATCCGAGGCTTTCGTAGGCTACCCCTTCGAAATCATCACTGGATTGCTCATGCTTACCACGTCAGAGTTCCAAAGAGTAAAATCTAAGTATTTATACATCAAAACACATGTGAGGCAGGATTCAAAGTAGTTTTGGTGATAGAGTAAATCGAAGACTGTCTGTAGGACGCGAGAATAAATTCATTTTTAACACGTTGACGACAACGCGCTTCTTTAGTTGTCTGCCTTGTGGGACAATGCCTTCTACGAATAAATCGAAAATTTCTAGCTAAAATCACCCAGATCGTCATCCAAACTACACCTATACAAATTCTTGAAAGCAGCCAAGAAACGTCAAGGTATCCTCTAGGGTTAGAGCGTAAAAGGCCTCAAAAAACGGATGTACCCAGTAATTGTTATCATTCAAACAAAATTTATGCCGTGTCCCACCATGTGGGTCACATTGTCCCACGTGGCAGTCATTGCATGACCCACCATGTGGGTCACGTTGTCGTCAATGTGATAAAAGGAGCAATAGGGAGGTAATGATCGTGACTTCTCCATGTTTCTAACGACTGTGTTGCACTGATTTTGAATTATGCCGTTATAGAAGTTCCGAATCGACGCCAAAAACAACAATTCGTTGTTTTCAACATTGTTCCACTTTCGTTTCATTCTTGAAAGAAAGCAAACATGTGAAGCAAACGTCATACGAATTCCTATCACATCGTTCCCATCCCAAAAAGCAAAATGTTAGGTTGTCCCATAATTTTTTGATGTTTTGGCGCTAAACAACAGCATTTCTCGAGAACTAGAGCGTTTACAAATGGTACAGATGCATGATCGTATTCTATGTCTGAGCTATGTGATCACGTGCATGGGAGGTGCTCAGGAAGATTGGCGGGTTTTTGCCATTTTACTCCATTCATTTCTTTTCTTTGTTTCTGCCAAGGAAAAAATACGGAAAATGTACGATAGAATGTCCGATGTGTGAAGCATGTATTAGGGAACTTTTTAGATTTTTTGAGGCAGAGATATGGTTTTTGACGGTAAGTCTCGTCTTCGACTCCTATCAGATTTCAGCTGAAAACTTCTGGTGAAATATGATTTGGGCGGGTTCTTCATAGCCATCTTGTAGAGTTTGCTTTGCCCTGTCGAACGATTACTCAAGCCACATCAACTGAAGGAAAGGTACAAAAAGACGACGTTTGTAGTAAAAATGGTAAAAAAAATTATGGGACACCTAATAGTTAATTTCTTTGCGACCGTTGGTATGTAGCAATAAATACCGCGTAGCTCAGGTCAAACTTCCTCTCCAAAGAAGTGGTCTGCTACCAGGTATCTTCATGTTGCATCATAATCAAAGATGGTGGGGCCAGTTCTGGCTTTGACAAGTAAAAATCGTTTGTTTTATGGAGAGAATGTTTTTCAAAAGTGGATTCAGCTAGAAAACGGATTTTCTGACGCTTTTTCCAAAATAACTGGGAATATATCTTTGAAAGTCATAAACAGCTATCAGAGTCTGAAAACATAGTGTTGGTTTGCTCCATCGTTGCCATCTGATTGAAACTGAAAGACTGATCAGAATTTTTATGGTAGAATTTTAACACGAATGAGCAAAAGCTCTATGCGCTCCTACATTAACTGGCTTGCTTTTTTCTAATTTTGAGAAGCAGTGCCTTTACGGTAGTTACACATTTTTTGGTTACAGTATCCAGCATCAAGCTAGAGAAAATTGTTCCCACTCCAAGTTTGTTACCAAATCCTGATAGTAATCTTTCAGAGACAAGCACCTAAATTTTTCGTCCTTTTTTATATACAGCATCACAGCCAGTGAATATCGCTCAGCAAGTGTTGAATGTATGGACTGATGACTGAAGTGCACGACCGATTATAAAAAGCTAATCTCAGGTTTGCTATTTGACAAATGAACGATGGGGAGCCTAGCCCAGTCATCTCCATTGGGTCCCATCAACGAGCTGAATGAGCAGCAGAACAGACACAATCTCTTAGATCCATTTTCCACACAGAAGCTATAGCTTAGTGGGACTACCTCGCAAAACTCTCCCTTCCTTCCAATAATTCAACTCAAAGGCATTTCAAGTAAATCAAGCTCACATCATATGTGAAGATGCTGTCAAAACCAGGATAGTCCTCAATGTCTCCAGTCTTGACGTTGTAACATGATCCATGTAGAGGACAACGGATCTTGCCTTTGAAGTAGACACCTGAAACTAGCTATGCATGGATAATGTTCTGATACCAGCCCTTTCAAACGGTTATCGGTTTCGACGATGTCTTCATTTCATCATTGCTATACCCTCAATGAAAAAAGTCACATTTTGTACTGACAAGAAAAAAATGTGTCGTGATATTGCAGAAAAGAAGTTTTGCCTCACTCGTACATTACCAAGGCAAATGTTTGGCCCCAATATGGAGCAAAGAGACCCGAAGTCTACCCTGTCCCCGTCCTCCAGACTTGAAGTGAGACTCAGCATGGTGTTGTGCTGTTGTAGGCTAGGTCAAAGGGAAGCCCATATGTTTGAATAATGAGTTAGAATTATCCTAGCCTAGAATAGCACAATTCACTGACTGAGGTAGTTTCGAATTTCTTTTCATGCCAGCATTTTGCAAGTTTCCAGTGACCTCGAAATTTTGGCTAGAGTCCAGTAAAAAATCTGTGCATACTGGTTAATGCAAAAGCGGTGGAAAGGTTGCTAAGGTGGAACAAAAGAAAAAAAATCAAAGCAATGCTCAAGCATTTACGACCTCAAATGTCCTCTTTATGCCTATGAGACAAATATCAGCATTATCTGAGCCCAAAATGCTCCTCTCGTTCTTAGCCTTCATGAAGCAAATTTTCGTTCAATCTCCAAATTTCCAGAGCTTCTAAATGAACCCTCCATCACATTTCAGCCTTCTAAAGGGCATACCATGCTTTTTAACGCAGGTCTATGGCATTTGCAGAAGCAGCGAATATGTATGGCCGTCATTAGGTTGTCTTAGGAAAGGATCCCTCAGATGAGCTCTAAATCTACTTTTTTTTTGAACAATGATCCACGTCTGGAATAGAAGAGGAAAGACGCTAGGTTCAAAAATCGAAAATGGACGCAGAGAGTGATGCCAACTTACGTGGTCTATCAACTTACGTGGTCTATCCTATTTTACTATGGTAACGATTGTTTTTTGACGAATTTTTTCATCCACTACGTACAATTTATAAGCAGGTTGCATTAGACCTTCAAGTGATAGAGAAAGAAAAACCAGAATATTTGGAGTTTGGTATATTTGGGGTTGGCATCATTTCAGTAATTTTTCAGAAAGTACCTGTAAGGTAAGATTATCTAATGTGTAGAGTAATTTAAAACTATGAAGTGTACAATAAGTTTTCTTTTTTCCTCCGGTTAGAGATCAGAAACTTACGCAGGGACATTTTTGTCGACAAAAACTTTGCTAGCCTAAATTAAGTAGATCATAAAACTCAAGTCAGAGAATGTCCAAAAAATTTACTGCAACGGTTTAAAGCTCCGGCGAATTTCAACAATTGGAACTAGAGTATTTCTTTGCTTTAACTCTGAATTATACATAGCAGAAAGTTATTAGTGCAGCTACATCGACAATGCGTATGAAGTCTCTTTTCAAAAACCAGAGTTCATGCATATCGATTGATATGTCACGAAGCTACAGTTTTTTAGATGGCACCACGGAAATACTGCGCAAACCGACTATGAAGTGCAATACCGCTCGTAATCTGTGAAAAAAAAATCACCACATTCAACCGGGGGTCCCGAACCTTGGTTGCATCGCCATATCTTTCTTCAGGATGGACGAACTATGAATCCAAAAGCACCATCCAACTCAGCTCGACGAGATGCTTTTTTTGATATATGGAAATGTCTGTTTGGACACGACAATCGATGCCCAAACAGGCACTTCTATATATCAAAAGATGTATCTAGCTTAGTTGAAGGGTGCTTTTGGTTTGAGAATTCGTCCACTCCGAAGCAAGACATGGCAATGCAACCAAAATTCGGCGAACTCCGCAGGAGTGCGGTGATTTTTTTCACCAAGGACAAGCGGTATTATATAATAGATAAAGAGCAGTTTATAGCCAGAAAGTTCTCATATATGCCAAAGGTATCGCACATTCCAAGCCATTTCAATCCTAGTGGCCCACTAACTAAAAATCTGCAAAAATTCAGATTGCTTGTGGACTGGTGTTTATGATTCAACCAGTGGTAGCATATTTGTTTGATTAGAGGATTCTCTCTTCAGTAGCAACCAGACTTCATTGTTAAGATGCAATTATGCTTCAAACACTTCAATCGTACCGTTCTCGAACGGGGAGTTGTAGTGCGCGCAAATTCCGCTAGTCGCATAGAATGTCCCATTATCGTTGATTACCAAGATTGGTTTCTCGCGGACGGTGAAAACCTTCTTCCTAAAAAACAAAGTTGAAGGCGTGCTTACTCTGCAAAATCATGGCAACTGGACTGTCATCCATTGCCAAAGCAATTCAGAATTTTGTGGGAGGCCAATCTCATACGGATACAAGAGCTTTATTACAGGAATCCTGTCCGCTTAGAATCAGCTTATATCACTTCATGTTACACTTTTACCGCGGGCTCATTGAAGTCAGATTTGAAATCCTTACATTTTGGTATTCCTCATTGAACATTTTCCTTATACAACAGTTTAATAGAAGTAAGCTTCGCAGAACTTTTCTTCGCGAATTTTCCACGAGGTTATTTTCCACAAACTCTCTTATAGTCAAACAATGCCATCGGAAATATAATAACTCGTCATACAAAAAGCTCATGACATTTCTGCAACTCGATACTAAAATGGTGACTTGACACCTTTATAGAATTTTCAAGGTCTTTTTCGACCCCTATAATAAATGCGAAAAATGCCGAGCTCCAGCAAGAAAACGCAATGCACATTCAATTTAAACGCATTCAATTTATACGGTAGAAGCCAAGATTCATGAGTGTAATTTGGTTCCTATAATGACTTAGCAAGTAAAAAATGAGCTAAGCGTATAATGTAGATTAGTAGCTAATGGATAGATAGCTTCTCGAGTTCTCATAGTTGCTATAATACAGCTAGAAGATTAGGAAAATATGGTTGTCTTATAAGGGAAAAATCCCGAGTTGCGTTGGCAATCTGGAACGTTCATAGCACTAAATGCACCTCGATAGGCTGATTGCGAACCTACTAGGTTATTCCATAAGTCTTTTCATATTCGAACAAATTATCTCATGAAAGAGCACCTAAAGCCTGCAAATTTGTGACAGCATTTTTTAGTGAATAAGCTATATAATCATACATTTGCGAGGAACACAGAACTGCTACAGAAGAAGTTTGAAAAATCAGCTCATTATTTTTTCATAACATTTAGGCATCAAAAAATGCTGCAAGTTTATGTATAAATCTGAAAGAAAGAGTATATGCGTGAGCGAGTGGGAAATTAGAGTTGTTTTGAGCTGACACACAATCATTTTTGTATTTTTCGAAAATTTGGAGTTCTTTATTTTGGCTTGAAACTCAAGGCGGATCAAACTTTGTGCGAACTTTCGAACGTCAATTTGTAGAGCTTACTTTGATCTGCCAAGTGGTACCGTATCCTATTAGGAATATAATAAGAACTGACTTATGTCACTGAAAATTTACTTATAAAAGGACTTCCGGGACATAATCTCTTCCTATGTGCTGAACCCTAAGGAAAAAATTCAGCAGCATTTGATAATTTGAAGTCGTGGAGAATGGTCTAAATGAATAGGCACGTTGAGTCCAGTTGAAAGAGCTCAATTAAAATATTGTCTTTACCGCTATAAGGAAGGATCTCACATTTAAGTGGCTTTGGTCCGGTAGTTCTTGAATGTACGGCACAAAATGCTTGCCATATTTGGACTGTCAAACTTAACTTCCAGAAAATGCAGATACTAAATAGAATGAGATCAGCTCACGTCAGCAAGACGCATTTAGTGGCTTGCATTTCGTTCCAGATCGTCATTGTACGCGTGGTTAGGCAAAAACTTCGCTAATTTTCGCTGCAGTTATAATTCCGCTCCATATTTACTGCAGAGAGTAAGTATACGTGATATTTTTTACAGCACACGGATGGCCATTTGACATCCTATTATTCTTAACGGTGGCCGAAAAAAACTTACGTTCCTGGCGGCACATCTGATGTTTTGCCAAGCACCTCATTGACGAAGACATTGGTGTCAGGCTCGGCTGCCGAGCAAACCATTCTGCAAAAGAAAGGAGCAGATTCTGGTTTTTTAAGGAACGATTGAGATCGAGATTATTTGAGAGTGAAAAGTAAATATATCAATCATCAAACAAGAAATCGTATCATTAGCGAATACCGATTGTAGTTAAGAGCGAAATCATAAGTTTAGTTCTGTCCCCAACTGGCTGGAAATGTCGAAGTTCCGCGTATAAGAACGAACTCCAAACAGAGACAATCAGAATGGTATGCAAGGCTTGGAGGATTGGCGGCCGGACAGCGGCGCAGTGGCGGCTAATGGCAGGCCTTCAGCAAGAAAAAGGCACTTGCACTCGAGCCTTATGTGTTCGCGTTGGCCCCTTCTTACTGCTGTAGCTATTACAGCCAAAGATTTCAGCGAGGAAAACTTTTATGGGGTCAATCAGACAAGCACAATAGGTCCTCAAGTACCGTAGCAAAAAAAACCGTCTAGAAAGCACTGGTACCGAGAGATACAGACAAGCTAGTTGTTTGCACAGCGGTAATGGAAGAATTTGCTCGAAAATTGAAGAATTGGATTAGTTTCGTGTGCATCCAGAGACGGAAATTTCGAAACGTTTCCCCGCAATGTACAGCAGCCAGAAAAACAATGTATTCCATTAATGGGAAACAGAGGCAATGAGTTTTTGTGGAATTAACTTGCAACATCAAAGTTTATACCCATAAATCATCATGAAACCACATGACTCCTCTTCCAGAATGGTTCATTTTTCACTGGTCATGCATAGTCAAGCACGAAGGAAAAAATTCTGTCATTTCGCAATACTTTTCCACGAGTTTCGCGTCCAGACACGAAATGACTGTTGGTTTGTAGTGAAAAATAAGCAGCGATACATGTTTATAAGAAATCATTATACTCAAGAGGAATGCAGAAAGTTGGATAGTTTTTTTTGAATATTTCGCCTTCCAAAAATAAAAATAACGGAGAGCAAGCCTAAGTTTACAATAACATGTTGAGAAGTCAGAGCTCGTACATCGAGTTAAAAACGGCCCCATAATTGATACTCCTCATGACAACAATAAACGAGGAAAGAAGGAAGTTATGCTGCACAACTTGTCCCTAAGTCTAGATTTCTTATTCGTTTTCGTGCGAAATGACACTGAAGAAAATCTTGGATTAAAAGGACGAAGGGGGTTGGAAAGCTTAATACTTGGTAACCGTGGTAACAGTTTGATAAAAACTTGATTCCACAGCGACGAACTTAGGTCAAAGTAATGCATGTGATTAGAAAAAAGCTTGGAATCGTATATCTTCTTTTTATGCGTCGTTGCAGAAGTCTTCGCATTTCGGCTCCGGAGTCAAACAAGTCATTTGCCTTAAGAATGAGTGGAGCCGAAGTTTCACAATCTTATTTTCAGAGTTCTGAGGAAATGGTAGATGCTAAAGAGTAGTGAGACAGGCCTAGAGAATACCTGGATATGAAGGGGTAGAGGAAATGAATTTGTTGCTAAGAGACTACGTTAGTATGAACGTTGGTAAGTTTTTATGAACAGCTGGAAGCATGATGAATGTAGATAAATGAAGATGAATCAATAAATGAAGAATAGAATTCGTCAGGAGTCCTAAAACGGCATATATTGTAGACAAAATCATCGACAAAGGTCCTCCAATATATTTCTTAACCATAATTGAATATAATCTAATCAGTCCAAGTAAAATGACTTATTGATAGAAATGCGCATAGAATGTAAGCTTGTCCTCAACTTCGCGAACAAAAAAAAAATTCTCGACCGCTCGTTCTTTGAGTCGTCGAGGCAGGCATGATTTGAGTTTGATTATACGCTTGGGTGAATATCAACGTAGATCAAATAAACGGTTATTGCAGAAAAGTAAAAAAGAACAATAAATTGTGAAACTCATTTCAGGATGAATTTATCGCCCCAGAGACTGTAATCTTAGCAACAAACTTGGACATAATGAACGATTCTTGCAAAAACACAACCATATCAGAAGTAATCTCAAGCAATGATTTTGCCATTACACAGTTACATATTTGAGGTTCATTGAGTCAGAGTGCATTTACACAATAAAGGTTTTTATAGCTATACTAACATCATCCATGTCATAGAGAGTTGAACAGCTGCTGCACACGAATGATGAAGTTTGTGTGAACTATGGTTCGATCAAATAGATGGAACGGTAATAGTTAGTAATCATCTATTCAAGTGTGGTAAACAGCTGAAAAAAGTAGTTCTGTACTAGTTAAGGTCACATGTTTTCTTACCAAGTATTATATTAGGTTGAACCGAAAGTAATGTCGCTTTGACTTTGAAAAATTCGTAACTGTTCCCTATGTGAGCTTGTTTGCTTACAAAAAGTATCTTCCGAAAGGAAAATTCAACTAGTTTCTGAAAACATATTTGCATCTCTTTGACGCAGATGACTCCAGAGATAAAAATTAGAAAAGGAGAGCCACTCAAAGTCCCGATTTTCGAAAATAAACCGTCAAAAATCTGAAAGGCTGCAGGAACATCCTCTGAGAGCATGCTTTTTGAGGTAATGTGAGATGCTATTTGTAAGAGTGCCAAAATTGTGTTCTGATCAAGCTTTTTTGTTAGAAATTATTAATTTTGTGAAAAATGCAAAAAACTACGAAAATGGTGTTTTTTGCATATTTCCGCAATCTTCATGAAAATCATAACTTTTCATAGAAAAGCTCGATCGGCAAACATTTGGCATTATTAGAAAGAACAACTCAAAATACTCGTATAAACATGGTCCCAGATTTTGCAGCTCAGATTTTTAGATTTATTTTCGAAAATCGGAAGTTTGAGTGGTTCTCATTTTCGAATTTTTAGCTCTGAACTCCTTGTCCTCAAGGAACCCCGAAGATATAATCACAAAAAAGATGAATTTTTCTTTTTAATGATAGTCTCAATAAATGAATTCATCCACATAGGAAGCAGTTACGAATTTTTCAAAATCAAAGCGACAGAACGTTCGGTTCAATCTAATATTCGCAGAGCGATAATATAGTCTAGTAGTCTGAAGATGATACTGGTGCCCCCGCTCACAGTTTGATCACTGAGACCATTTTTTTTTCAAGTAGCACTTGTTATCAGCGATGGATGTTTAGAGATTCCAAGAATTACTTCAGTTAGAGGAAAAGGTAAAGGTATCTCTACGGCCACCTCGCAATTTTGTAAATAAGTGCAAATAAAAATTGTTGTAGTCAAGTGCATTTCCGTAGCGTTGATGTCAATTGATGTCATGGTAAAAATGCATTTTTTGGAATTGGATTCTGGAATTTGGTAAGAAAATCTGTCGTAATCGTTGCAACCATAATTTGCAAATTTTCTGAATCTGAAGTTTGGATCAGAAGGCAAGAAGTGCATAAGTAATAAGCTATGCCAATTGAGGAGCGAAGAGGAGTTGAAATACCCGCAAAAAAATCAAGCAGTTGTCGCATGCATCACGACCTAAGTTTATCAAAAGCTCAGACAGGGTGTGCTGCTCATCAAGTGATTTGGCTGTAAGGGTAGTAAAATTAGTAGTCTGCTGGCCATTTGCGCGCATTGCAGGTGCCTCCATATGCGTTTTCCTTTGGGGATACGGTAGGTTTAGTACTAACAAAAGATATGCTTGCACATAACGAGCAGCTAATGTCGGGGTAGTCTTGCAAATACCAGCGAATTTTCTTCGCCGACAATCAGCCAGATGCCGGAAACGCGAACTTTTACTGAAAGTTGCCAACACAGTGTTTTGGACTGGGTTTGGCTACTTGCAATAGTTGAGCGCTTGATGTTTTGCAGAATCAGTACTCATTACATTTATTACGAGATTGCGGAATGACTATCAAGCCATTAAAACACATGTGTTGCCTCGTAAAGCATATCGGAGCTTGTGCTAATCTTTGATTCTCAAGAAATCGGGATTTTCTTGTAACTAAAATGAATATTCTATTTCTTCCTGTCCTAGCCGTAAAATTAAATCAGTACTAAAATACAGAGGTTTTTTTTGCAGTTCCTTCAGGTTTCATCGCCGCAACAGGCTCCGAGACTAATGACTGACCCCGTATGATCATTAAGAAAATCTAAGCTTCGAGAAGATAAAGTACTGACAAGTTCAACACATTATGACCATTTCCTCTCGAATCTCTTGAACGGTTTTGGAACATATATTTTTAGGGCGGCTGAGTATCAGATGACGTCAGCGAATTTGTTGTAAAATGAACATTATAGCTTCAGTATCCTGTTTTGTGCGTATGATTCATGCAAAAGTTGCCCCAAAATCAAGCAATACACGAAAACTCTGAAAGATGCTGCCAAAAAATTCCATAACTATGTAGTACCAGCAGTCAGGTGAATGAAGATAGCATTTTGTTAGGACTGTCCGTTTCACCTCTACCAGACCGATTGGAATCTTCTCGGGACAGCGCTGTTAAGAACATTGCAATCCATAGGGTAGCCTGCGGAAATTTGACCGAAAAATCGTAGTTAGCTTGGAGGCTCTGGTAACACTTCCCGAAAATTCCCTGGCGTTGTCTGAGTATAGGGCATCTTATAGCTTAGAAGGTTGACCAAAAAAGATGTAGCACAATGTTGCGGAAATTCAATACTTTCTTGTATTACACAGCTCTCCTGACTACACCTCTCTCTCTGGATATGCGTACTTGCGAGGCGTGCCAAAAAAGTCCATCATATCACCATGGAAAGTACTGTAGAAAACACCTCAAGTTGTAGCATAGGTCGTAAAATCATGCAAGTCTTGTTTCCACTTATAAATGTTTGAAAAACATTTTAATTCTTAAAAAATCTAAATTAGCTCTGGAAACAAGTAGCATTGAGGAAAACCAGGAAATGTAAAGCAAACAGTTGGAGACAGTGGCTATCGCTAACGTCAGTGATGTTTTATTCAAGATAGATTTCTATCCGCCTCCCCTTTCTCCTCCTGCAAAAGTCTCTCGAACCCTCTCCACTGGTACATAAAAGAAGCAATGCAATGGTAACTGAGAAGAATACAGCACGAAATAACTGGCTTGAATGACTTAAAGACAAGTTTTACAAAAGTAGCTCTCTATAACTTAAGATCTAGCGAAGCTAGTACTTTTTAGAGCTACCAGTCAGTTGGCGTCAGATGTGCCAGTACGTAGTTGGGTAACGGGGCATACATTTTTATTGCGATGTATTCTTGACATGATAAGTAATTTTTTGAAAGTGATTCAAATGAAACTACGAGAAAGGCAGACTAGGTTGAGAAAATTGCCCATCTGAAAATTTTCCTAAACTCACGTATTTTTCCAGTTTTGAAGCATCTTGCACTTGCTCGCGTGTACATGAAAAATGCATTTTGCCCTTGTTGAGAAATCGTCCAAAACTGCAGGCCAATTCGCTTTCAAAGAAATACTTTCAAGTCAACTTGGTATTAAATACTTGATATCAATTGAGGCTCGACTGAGTTGGCCAACTGAAGGAGTTATGGTGAAAGAAAAGTGTTAGATGCGATTTTATTGCCGAGCAATTCATTTTACGAAGAACTGATGGAGAAAAAAGAAGAGACGACGGAAGCTTTTAGCTTTCATAAAAGGTTAATTTTCACTAAGGGCTCTCTATACTACGTTTGTTAGTTATTCACCTGCTTTCATGTATTATATGTGCTTCATATGTTCTAGCGGTCTCCTCATTCATAGGGTCAGAATTCGGCATCATACCTGAAAAAGCCTAATGATCGGAGTATGACGCATTGTTTTATTGAGAAGCGGTCAACGAAACCAAAAATTAGAGATTTTGGACTCACTAAAGCAGAAGTTCTTGCTCTAAGAATGGCTCCCACCACTACGAATTAAAATATTATAGTTCTAATAATAAGTTCTATAAGGGTCGTGATTGACAGACCACTAGGGAGGTTCTGATTTGGGCAAGACTATGCAAGGTGCAGATTGCTGGACGATTTGTACTGCACTCACTGATTCTTGACAATGCTCCTGCGCTTGCTCGGATTTTGCAAATATCCTTGCACTATGGGCATTAAGTATCACTGCATATGCGAACTACAAAAGAAGTATGAGTTCAAAAGGCATAGTCGAATTTTCCAATCAGTTCCGAGGAAGGTCAGCGGCCGATGCACGCAACTGGAAGAGAGGATGAAAGAGTGGGGGAAAAATCAGTGGCGGTGGCATTTCCCAATGTCAATCACCTGCCCGTCCTTAACTAAATAGAAATTTTCTTTTACTCAACATCTGAGATAGCCCTTATTTACTGTTTGTTTGCTCCGGCTGAAAGTCCAGGCTAGCCTGTTTTATCCTAGCTATGTTTTATTACCCATCCTGGTTTTCTCACACGGTAACATGTATGAGATAAGGATAAAGGCAAAATCAAGCAAAATTCGGCAGAAAAGAAATTTTTATGTAACCGATAGGGTTTAAGTGCCTGAGTATGCTTGGCTTTCTTCAAAGAAATGATGCTCAGCCCCAAGAACAGCTGAAATAAGTTATAGCATCCAAACATAAAATCCGGTAAAGGAATAAAACAGTTAAGTTTTTTCGCCCACAACGAGCTATTTTGAGGCAAATTTACAAATCTAGCCAAACTAATGGTTGGGACAGGTAAGACCAGAAAGTTAAGACCGAGAATGTGATTCTATCCATAGACTATCGTAAAAATAACTGCACCGTCTTGAGGTGAAGGAGCTAGGCGAAGAGATATGTGGAGAGCTGTTTAACAATCCTTGCTTATAGACACCCCCACTCAAAGTTTTTGCGGCGTCGTATGAAGAACACCAAGATTACATGAATTTCTGAATATATTTGGGAACTTTGACAAGTATGACAGTTTTGTGAGGTTAAGAAGATTTTCGATGGCTTCAGCATCGATGTGAAAACAAAGATAAGACGAAGTTACAATGACTGGACGGTAAGACCAGAAGTGATATCGTTGAGTTTCGCCCCATAAACAACAGAACCAGAGTCTTTCACTCATAAAGTAAATGTTGCGCGAGACGCGAATCAAGATGGAAGTATAAACATAGTCTCTCATGAGTTGAACTTGAACCCCGCAAAATGACGTCATTAGCAAACAGGGGAGTTTTCTGTCGGGGATCTGGACGGCTCGAACTGCACTCGCAACATTGCGAGGAGAGCGAAGAAACGAGTGCCAAGAAGAAATAGGTTTTGAAAGTTATTTCGTCCGCATGAGTTTGCTTAAAGATCAAAATTGTCGAAACATTCCAAAAGAAATTTTTTGTTCTATGATTTTACAATTTTTCTAGAACAATCCTCCGAAGTATGCACAGAGCAGGATTCGCTAGAACAGCTGTCTTTAACTAGAGTCACGCGAGGTTACTTCGATACCTCTCATGTCGAAGTTTTTAGGGCACTAGGGTAGCGCTTTTTTCACTCCATTTCCATTCATATTGATTCACAGCTGTTCAGAAATAAGATATTTTCAAGCAGTTGCCATTTTTGATACTTTCGCTTTTTCTTACTCAGTTAGGTCAATGGAGTAGATTGCAGTAAACGAAATAAACTGCTAGTTTGCCACGTAATTATCGTTTTTGCAATCTTCAAAGTCAAAATACAAATTCTTTCGAAATCAAGTTTTCCCTTGGTAAACTAAATCCTTATGGATTGAGCAACCTCTCGATTATCAAATACTAAGCCCTAGAACGAGTATCAAAAAAGGAGCAAAACAAAATTTGAATGTTTGCTTTTGAACTTGTCCCATTTGACATGATGACGCTCTCTCATAAGAACTAGCAGGCAATTTAATAGCGATCATTAGATAGCGAACAATTCAAAGGTTTTTTGTACCCAAAAAATTCCACCAAGTCTTTGAAGTCTATGAATTTTTTAGCCCTCTAAAAAGAGCCGCAATAGACGTTGTCTATCAGGCATACAGTGTGCCCATCATTTTATAAAATTTCCAGAATTGCTCCTGGCTGTGAAGAGCATTTGATGGGTGCCCCTATCACCTTTGCTTTATTTACCTACAACCTTTGACTCATGGATTGCCCTTATTATTACGAAATATTGATACGAGTAGAACATCTTGTGAAGCATTAGTTTTCGAAGAAAATTCTTCAAGCAAGACATTTTCTAGACTTGAATATCATATATGATATTCGGCGTGTTACACTCTTATTCTGTGGATAATGAAATGGCCTGACTTGGAGGGCGGTGAAGATTTACTTACAGGAACATGTTTTTAGGAGAGATCGTATTTCATGAGTCCTATGCCTGCATTATCGCGAGCATTTCATTGAAAGAAAACGCCTCCTAATGGTAAAAATCATCACCGCAGGACGCGCAAAATTTTCGAGCAGCTGCTTCGAACATCCGACAACGAAAAACCGGGCAGAACTTATGGCAGGTTGGCATAATCGACACGAAAGTATCATAGTTTCGGGTGTACTCCGGATTTTCTTTTGCACCCGGTTAGAAATTCAAAAATACTTCCTCACTTTTGTCGGTCTTTCGGAGTACTGTGGGTATACTGTAGATGGTAGCATGAGTGATTTCATCTGAAGAAGTGCTGAACACTTGGAACATGCTTTTCTATTGTGCAAACCAAGTTATACAGAAGTATGTAGATAACAATCTTGAGTGATGAATTATCAATGCAGAAAGCATGGAATTTATATTGAGAGAATCACAATAAAAAAGTTCAGTATGAATGGTTTTGATGCCTCCTTTTAGGGTGAGAATAGTAGTTTAGAACTTCGAAAAAACAATTTTTGGTCGAACTCCTGTGGTTTTCGAATGGTTTAGGGCTAGCCCTTGCTAAAGCGTCTATGTTAGTCGGTTTCTGAATGCCGGTCATTGACAAGGTAACATTCTCACTAAGACAAAATACTGACGAAGAATGACGATTTGAGAGAATATCTGAATTAGACTACAGAGGAGACCAAATTGAGAACAATTTTCATTTCTAGAAATTCTTTGCAATCAGATGTTTTTCCAAATTTTTAGCGCTTTATTCGCATATCTTTCGAAGTGTGCGTGACAATGCATTTTTTCACTCTTTCAAGAACATATGAAAAAAAATTCGGCCACGTTCGCCGTTCGAAAAATACTTTGTGACTGATACGTGTGAACGACCAAAAGAATAACGGTGTAAAAAATGTTCAGAGCAATCATATCGTTTACCAGTTCGTGACTCGAGAAAGGAGACAGAGGAAAAAAGAAGAGACGGCGAATGAGTTCAGCTCTGCTTACGGATGATGGTGATACGTGTGCGCTTCCTCAAATTCCTTGCACTGTTAGTATCAAACAGTGAGAACTCTCGCCCCCCTCCCCCGAGTACAGATTGCGGATTTTTGAAATTTACTTACATGGGTTATAAAAATGTGCAGGTGACTTGTTTATTCTTGTAAACAATTAAAATATCATTTGAAATTTTTTGAAAATTCAAATTAATGAATCCGCAAAAATTTTGAGAATCGTCCCAAGAAATTTTCGGAGTCCTTCATTTGAAAATTTTTCTTGCCCCCCTCCCTCTTCCCCCCCCCCCCCCCCTTCTCACAATCAGATGGAAATCCTGCTACCGCCACTGGTATCAAAGTATCACAGCATATGGGAGCAACGAAAATTGCGAAAGGCAGCGCCGAAGTTTCAATCAGTTTCGAGTAAAGTTAGCAGCGGATGCACGAAAATAATAAGGATGGAAGGAGTGAAGAAGAAACTGCTCACATATCAGTTCAGCAAAAAAAATGATACAAGGTTACTAATGATGAACTCGATAGCTAAACATTTCTCAACAAAAGATAGCCTTCCGCCAATGTGTCGTAGCTGTAATTAGACCGACAATGACTATCACCCCTATCTCCTAAACAGAAAATTTGTATAGAGAGCCCACACAACCAATGAGGTATCTTGATCAAGGGGAGGAATTTTCGCAGCAAAAATCACAGATACACTCATATATTATTTGTTAAAACTGGTGATACTAGAAGGATGAAGCAGGGGTATATATGCTCAGATGATCGTAAAAATTACTGCTTTGTCGCGAGTGAAGAATGTGAAAGAAAAAGATATGTGAAGAGCTGCTTGACAATCTTTGCTTACGAACAGCATCTCGATTCACTCAAACCGTTCTTAGGATCGTTTGAAGGATACATTACTTGAATTATTGAGGTAGATGAGCAAATTTTAGATAGCTCTTTAAAATATTCAGTCGGAAAGAGATAATGGGTAGACGGAGTGAGACAAACAGCATTCAACCAGAAGTGATATCGTTCGGTTTTGGCCCCCAGAAAACATGGAATTGGATCTTGCCCCACATAAAGTAAATGTACCGAGAAATTTGAGTGAAGATGGGAAAAGAAACATGCATAGTCTCACGAATTGAACTTGAATTCCGGAATATGACGTCAATAGCGAACAAGAGAGTGCTCCGTCAACAATCAAACATTTTCACTCGAACTGCATTTGCAACTCTCAAAAATCTAACCACTAAGCCGCAAATCGCAGGTGAGAAACCACAATATATGCATATCTGTATTCGATTGAGAAGTGTCGTAAAAGATAAATATTCCTGACTGACTTTCAAAGAAAAATTATCAATGAAAAAGAATGTCTAAGGATTTCTCTTTTCGAACACTTCTCATGGAAAACTCCACTTTCTCAAGAAGAAAGAAACTTCAGTAATAGGTAAAAAACCACATCTTCGTATAATTGTATGCCAATATGGAGGTCGGATACGTGCTTCTAAATTTCACATCGAGAAAAAATAAAAGATCAAAAAAAGTTGTGTGAGGACTTTTAGAACAAAGCTGGAAATCTTGTGGTGTTTCGTTGAAACACTGCTACAAATTCGTTCAAGCAGAATTTTTTGCTAAACAGCTGCCAATAGATGCTGAAGTCATCCTAAGTTACTCAGAATTCATTGTAGTCAAAGTCTTTAGCGAGCCACTGCTTTAAATACTTCGTTCCCATAAACGAAAGATAGGCCCCTTTTGTTATCTAGAGCAGAGCTTGCAAGTTAAGCTTTTTCAATTTTCTCATATTTTTTTTCGTCTTTTTCTGGGTACAAATGACCATCCACGCAGCCGAAACGCAATAAATTGCACTGACAATGAGAACAAGTGGTTAGAAGACGGATGAAGAAGTATGCGAATGTGTATGAAATGAAGTGAATGTTTGAAGTATTGTTATGTCATATGTTTATACAAAAAGAGCAAGGAAAACGATGACTTGCGACAGTGAAACTAAATATCAGCAACGCTAGTCACGATAACGTAAAATGTGCGTAAGCAGCACAAAGTTCAACGACAACGGCACGCTCTTTACTTCACACCTTGTTCACAGAAGATATTGCAAATGCAAATGAGGGGTAAAAAGTGCGAGCGAAGAAAATGTTACAGCGGTTTTATCTATAGTGAATGGTTTGTTCCTTCATTATACATTTATATGGTTTATATGCAGTTGACCAGATCCGCGATTAGCTCGGGTTCTTCGTCGAGTAGCCGTTAGCAATCGATTTCATCCGCGAACGGATGAAAGAGAGGAGTCGCCAATTGATCGTTTTCGTCGTTCATTCCTCTGCTTGAACCCATTTGGTTCATGTTCGCTTCCCATAAGAAATTGTAAAACAGTTATTACTCAAAGATAGAGTCAGAAACGTTATCGCGTTGTAATTCTTATTACTCAAATGCAATAAAAATTCCGAGAAAAGTTAGCATTTATAGGTTCGTCGTCGTTTATATTAGGTTTGAGTTGATAACTCAAAAATCATAGTAATTTCGCGTTTTTTAACCATGCCAAATCCGCCAGAATCAAGATTCGCACTTATTTTCAGGGCTCGGTACGAGGTGGCTAGATGAAAATGCAAAAAACGATGTTCCCCTTGACCTTTGCGAATTTATCCGAAGTCCCTTTTGATCCCAGGACATAACCCCTAAAAACCTCCAAAGAACGGAACGTCGATTAAAAAAACGTCGCAAATTACAAATTTTGCGTTTCTTCGGCCGCAAAAACGAAACCCCTTTGCTTTTTCTCCCAAAAACGATATCCACCTTGCTTGTGAGCCACCTGTGCCAAGCCTTGCTCATTTTACTCTATTCCATGAAGTTTTCACCCCCCTTCCTTTTTAAATGGTATCTTATTAAGTGGGAATCCTCGAATGCTATCCAGGGAAGCGCTGGAATTCAGCTTGCCATCGCTATTTATTCGACTATTTTTTTTTGCAGATTTTTCAGACTTACAGCAAAAGCTAAGTTATCATAGAGCTAGGCTAATTACATAAGCAGCTTTTCGTGTCTTTGACAAATGATTTTCAATTTAAAAAGTGTTTCATCAAGGGAAAACCTTGTTCTTTTAGCACCGCATTAGCCCATATGCAGTCGCATCCGTTATCTCGAAAACCACATTCTCAAAGCAGAAACTCAAATATAATGCATAATTTTAGCTTAACAATACAAACGTCAAACGCCTCGAAACTAGAGATCGAGGTCTAAAATGCAGTCACGTATTATTTACACATTGCGAAAAAACAATACTTCTAAAAAATGATCGTGCAAACTCGAAGAGAGCCGATGGGAAAATTTGTGATGAAATTCTTGTCCTGTTAGGTTATCTACATCCAGCAGTGTCTTAAAGGATTCCCAAAAGCTGCCATGAATGCAATCCAATCTTCCAAGTGTCTTCCATTTGCGGGATATGGCGCGAAAAAGAAAAAAGTGTAAGTATTTTTAAACGATTCAATATAATGAGAAAAGCACTTTAGCACTGCAGACGCAGAAAATCTCATGTTTTATTCACACTAAATGACCTGTCGAGAGAAGAACATTGCCTTGACGCCCATCAATTTTATGAGTTTTCGACAGAATAAAAAGACATAGGTTTTTGAGTCACTCTTGCAGACGAGATGAGTCGCCGAGATGGAAGATGTCGTGATTGAAAGTTTGGTTGAAAAATGCTCGTCGACGGTCATCAATATTTAGGGTAAAGGATGAATAAGACTATTGGCGAAGCAGGCATTGCGCTTCATATGAAGGATTCAAGGATAAAACGTATAAATAACTGAAAAAAGCAGATTCCAAAGATAGCGTTCGTTAGAACATTTTGTTCGATTCTGTAAATCGAACTGCATTTCTGTAAAATCTTGGACCAGTCATCTTAAATGCAAATATGAACCTATGCCAAGCAAAAATCTAGTTTGCACGCGTTTTTAACCAAAACATTTCGAGTGTCATCTTTAAAGTTGTTGCTATAAAGGATTACAAGTAGTATACATGTGTCCAAAAATGAAGCAGCGTCCTTAAAAAAAGGTTTTATCTCGGTCAAAATTTAGGCAATTGACCACAAGTCGTAATCACATCTACAAGCGGTATGCGCTAAAGTTTTTAGTCTGCTGTAACAAGCTCGTTCAAATGCAGACAGGAAACGGAATAAACAGAAAACCATCCCAAACCCTCCAGAAAAGCTTTAAATTGCTTGCCTCACGTCATAAACGAAAAACTGGAAGCGAAGCGGAAGTACTAACCCCGAATCTCTTGATTTCTAAAAGCTCGAATTCGTCTTTCAGGGACTAGGAAAAAACGAGGGACATAAAGCGAGAAGATTGGCACTTTGATATATAGAAAAAGGTGTGAAACTCCACTAGATGCAGCAAGGACATTTCTATTGATGAGCGAATCAGGTTTGAGATTAGGTAAAGTATAAATTAGGAAAATTAGAAACTTTCTCAGCTTTAGTAAGCTCATACCGTTGAGGAAATAAACAGCGTATATTCTAATCGAAATTTTCACAGAGTGGATGAAGCAAAGGAAAAGAAAATGTAATGAAATTTAAATGAGAGTTGAAGAGTACCTGGTGCTCTACGCGGCGAGCGATCGCAGGTGTTTACCTTCTAGAAATTTTCGACCATAACTTTTTTGTCAGAGTCATGTGCCCGTGACAGAAGGGCATGGTTGCAGAATAAAACCCCAACACTAACAAATTGGTTTTCGTTCTTTATGGTAAACTTTGCAGTAGACACGCCCACATGATTTTAAACTGTGCGCTCTCTTTCCAAATTTGCGCATCTAAAAAAATAGCAAGGTTATCGAGTAACTGCCTTGGTGAAATTGTGAAGGAGCAGTTCCCTAGCAAATACGTGCCTTGAATCAGTTTGCATCTAGTGGTGACATAGGGCTTCCTTTTTTTGAACGCGGATCAACTCAAGCCACGTAGACTGCAAGAATGCACGCTCCATTGCAGCAATTATGACTTCCCAGGAAGAATGATTTATGAGACTTTGAAAAGAAGATAGTTATGAGTATTGCCCGTCTCGCTAATTGCTTCTCTCCCCAAGTTTACTCCATTATCGCGCTAGGCAAGCTATTTTCTGGGCATTTTCCATGCAGAATTCTGGTTTAAGCTTTTTTTAAAATTTTTCTATTTCTGTACCGATTGCCCTCTCTATTGAATCTAAAAAAATCAGAAAGATGAATGACAATGTTTATACTCTCCTTTAACTGCAAACCATTCTTTTTATATAGTTCAATCTGCGTCCTTGAAGAGGAAGACCTTTGCAAAAAGTAGTGTGCTTACTCAAACATGATGAATGTGTCTAAATTGTTGTACCGAATAGCATGAATTAACTTGAGGGTGAGTATTAAGATTTTAAATGGTAAATCTAATCATACTTTTTGGCTGTTGTATCGCAGAAGGAAATGACATTCCTTTGCCTGAATTTGTTTTAAAATTGAGGGGAGAGAAAACTCTGTGAACACATTTTCAAAAAAATATGTAGATGTAATACATATTAGTGGCATCCAGCCCATGAATGGCTCGCAAAATTTGTATGTATTCTACATCAGTCATGAATGGCGCATTGCTTTCATCACTTTAGATAACTGGAAATAATCCTTCGAATTTTTCAACAATTTTAACTGCTTTTTAGAAAATTCTAGGATCAAATGCCTGCGATGTTGGTAAGCATCCCAAAAATTCTTTTCTGGATGGCCGTTCCATTTAAAGTTTCCCGTCTCGTAACTCTACCCTCCCCCTCTCCCCGCCCTTCCTTAGGGAAATTTCTCAGACTGTTGATACAGCATATAAAGGCTAACTTCTTCGGTCACTCGAGGTTGAGGAATTTGATTTTGAATTAAGCAAAGACGACGGAGCTTTTCCTTTACCCTCATATCATTAAAATGAATCCTTCCCTGCATGTAATTAGGGTATAAGATTAGAGAATATTGAATATCGAACCTTTTTCTCAAGAAAATTCTCAATTTATTGCTAAAAATGGAAACTCTTGCAAGGAATGTTGTCTTTGCAAAGTGCTGAGAGGAGAAGATTCTTATGCCTATTGAATTGACAGTCGCGGGCAACAGTAGTCTTGAAAGGCGCACGAAATGAGTAATAAATGGGACCGGGTGCGCCACACCCACTTGGAACCTGCAGTGCATGCGAGGAGTCATATAAGACACAGCTCTGATATGTTACTTATAACTATCAGGTTCTTCCAAAGTAAACTCTTTTGAATAATTCAATTTTTGCTTCACTGGTAGACTTTAGGTATTTGATAGAGCAGATCGGGCTTTGAATGGACACCAAGGGTCCGCCTAACTCGTATCCCATGTAAAGTTTGAAGCCGAAATTGAAAAAAATTTTGATATATGATAATTGAATTTTGGCGAGGAAAAATCCTACGGACCTCCAAATTATAATACAGTGCACATAATAGTCTCAAATATGCCTTTACTGGATTTTTTTACACTCATAAGAAGCGAGAAAATAATCCAAAATTGCAAGCTCCGCCCTCAGCCCGTCCCATATACGTCATTGTATATACAGGCCTCTCTAGGTATAATTTTGAAGCTTTGCCGCTGTGTGCGCTCATATGATCGAGAAATACCAAGTTTTACCTGAAAAATCCGAAAAAAGTTCATTTCAGCATTTTCGGACCATTTTTGTTTCTCAATCTTGAGGCGAGAAAAAATCAGCCAAATGCATTTTTTGTACTACTATGTATCTATTATATAAACCAAGTTTGAAGTCTGTAGGAAATTTCTGGAAGGAGATCTGATTTTTAGGGTAGCTGAAAATTTTTGATTTTTGGCTCCAAATTGCCTGGATTGCGACTTAGGTGGATCCTTTGCGGTCTTTTTGTTGAGCTTGATCCGCGTAAAATCAAAATATACTAAGTCAAAATTCATGCTTTCAAAATTATCAGGCTGAACCGAATGATTGATTCACATTCTCATTGTCAGAAAATCGTAACAGCTTAGCGCCATGAAAGCCTTGTAGAGCATCAACAGTGTAGATATACTGAGCTTTCACTGCAGATAAAAAATGGAAAAAGGAGATCAGGTTCGGTGATTTTGCGCAACCCTTTGAGAATCTAAAAGCGTGCAACAAAATCGGAAACAGTTACAAACATGAGTTTTCTGATCTCCTCTTTCTAGCCAAGCAAAGTTTGCGCCGATCAAGCTTGTCTGCGAAAAGTTGTGAATTTTCTCGAGAAATCAAAAAATCGGCCATTTTGCACCTCAAAAATGCTAGTTTTTGAGTAAATGAGTTTGAAGTCTTCCTGTCTTGCACTTATTTGGGCCCATCACCGAGGCGTGACGATCCTTACAAGATCGACGTCGACTGCGACAGGTGCGGTCGGAGGCAAGTTTGAGAGCTGTATTAAGCTGTCGGATAATTTCTGTTACATTTTTATTTTGAGTCTTTAAAATCTCAGAAGCTTTGAAAAGATCTCATGTTCACGGCGTATGGGCAGGGTCAAAAGGCCTACACAAGGGTACCGTCGCATCGATCCGTGTGCAAAACATCCACTTTGTGGCTGAAAATCCATTTCTTCCCATTTTTGTAAATGAGCTGGCGTTCTCTCAGGTGATGACCGATAGACCGGACAATGTGGTAATCAGGTAGGGCGTAGTCTGTAGCGTTTAGTTAATATGGAGGATTAACGCAGACATGTCTGCACACGTTTTTCTGAGCGGTTCGAATCTTAGTGTGCGCCATCTTTGCAATCATCGGAATTTTTACGAAGAAAACGTCTTCAAAAAATTTCAAAAAATCATTTCTATGTTTTCTGTAGTCATTTCTATACGATGCACATAAAAAGAAGAAATTAGGAAAGTTTTTGAATTTTTTAAATATTTTTTTAGCCCTCGTTTTTGAAACGCTAGAGGCGCCGGAATGCCTCCATATAAGAGACAATGTCAAAATACGTTCTAAAAAAATTCTGGACGAGGGAAAGCGCAAATACGTGCAGAGAAAAAGATCAGACAAAAACTGAAAAATTCAACTGCTTTTACAAAACTGCCGTAAATTGGCCATTAGTGCATTTGCGGCATCAATCACGCTGTTAGGTAGATATTGCTATGTCCTGAACGTATTGCAAATTTGGAGTTTTCAGAAATTTTCTGGGATTTCTTAGAAATTTTAGAAAAAAGTGTAACAGAAATTATCCGACAACCTATACTTTTTGTACTATTGAATACTTTTTGTGCGCGTATTGTAAAATCCGAGCACAGCTGCGGTTCTAAAGTAGACAACCTCTTTATTTAGAGTAACCTACTGAATAGCTTTCTTTGTTCACTGCAAAAAAGGCAGCAAATAGAAAAAAATGTAATTTAAACTTTGCACAGACTTCCTTCTTTAGTGTGTAGTTTAAACATGGCTTGTCATCGACAAAAACTGAATGCGAGTCCGAAAAGCTTAGGCTTTTTCCTACAAGATCATATAAAATTTTCGTCGTTATGATCCAATCGAGTGCGGAAAAAAGGAGTCTAAAAATGAAATTTCCAAAACTGCCCGGAGACTTTTTTTGCAACCTAATACAAACATAACTTTGCGCTTTCGTGACTAACTCTCTTCTTGTTTTCTTCTTCCCAATTTTTAAAAAGTTTTTTCTGCTTTTGCTAATGTTTCGCACCTTTATCCTTCTCTGATTTCATATATACAGCCTTCACTCTATTATGGAGGGCACATTCAAACAACCTTCATTTTTGATTTGTAGACTGTCGAGGTATGTGTGAAAGAGGAAGCTTAATGACACTCTTTATGATTAAATACGTCTACTCAACACGCTCCGACAGCACTCGTAAGAATACTTGGTATTATAAATACCCAATCATGTTCGTTTTGTTATAAAATCATTTTTTTGATTGAGATATGTATTAGGTTGGTGCAAAAGTTCTTTCCCACCAAATTCAAAAATTCATAACTTGTTGAATTCTCAACAAATCTGCAAGATCTAAATTTTGTATAAGAGAGGAACTCATGCTCTTTGCAGTTGTACTTGAACTGTTCGTCAATATATACAAATGAAAGAGATAGAAGCTCAAAACCAAAACCACTCAAAATTTGAATTTTTCGTGTAGGGTCACAAAAAATCGGAAACTTGCAACAAAAATCGGAGCAGTCAGTATTATAGATTCTTTCACCAGCTCTTTTTAACAGTGCAAAATTTGCGTTGATTGAGCGTCTCTATGAAAAGTTATGATTTCCCCGAAAAATGCCAAAATAAATCAAATTCGCCCTTTTGTATTGCTTGCTCGAAAATCGTAACTTTTCATAGAGACGCTCAATCGGCGTAAACTTTGCATTGTTATAAAGAGCTAGCGAAAGAACCTACAATAATGACTGCTCCGATTTTTGTTGCAAGTTTCCGATTTTTTATGACCCTACACGAAAAATTAAAATTTTTAGTGATTTTGGATTTGAGCTTCTATCTCCTTCATTTGTATACATTGATGAACAGTTCAAGTACAGTTGCAATGAGCATAGTCTTCTCTTATATAAAATTTAGATCTTGCAGATTCGTTGAGAATTCAACAAGTTATGAATTTTTGAATTTGGTGGGAAAGAACTTTTGCACCAGCCTAATATAAGAAATGGAAACCCACCGATGTCACATACTGTAATGTTCATTAGCCAATAGCTGAATGTCAATGACGCGGGTTTTGATTTTGGGACATGTCAGCGGCCTTATAAAATTTTGTTAGAAAAATTCTTGGGTAAAGCTGCAATCTTGTGCTGAATCAACGATGCGCAGAAATGTTGTTGTTGTTTTTCTGCTGCGTAAAACATTCCGCCGAGAAATTGAACAAGTTTGCAGCATTTTATTTAGTGGAATTTCTTCTCATGTGGCAATAAATTTTATCACTAATGCATTTGTTTGCCATTCTCGCTAATGATATTACCAACATTCAGGTTCTGTGCCTCAATCTTTGAAACCTAATTCGACATATGATATTTCATCAAATATGATAGCTGCTTGAAATAGAACGCCTAACAACGCAAAGGCCAGACGGTTCCTCAAAAAATCTCAAAATTAGCAGTTACATAGGCAAGTGATGTTATTGCAATTTCCTGAATTCGAAAAGCTTTCATAATGTATAAAAACAATATGGACTCCCAAGATGGCACATCTCATTCTCTTAAAAATGACTTCTGTGTGCGTTCTTCTTTGACACGTTCATTGACACAGCATCATACATCGAGGCGGCTGCTTCCCGTTGATTTGGAAGAAAAATGATATATTAACTCAAAAGATTACACTGAAGGGATACACAGTTATAAATTTACTTGCTTTTTTTCAATTACTACTGCCCAGCGGCGGTCTCAGGCTGTTTTGAGGAGCGGGGGGGAGGGGGAGGGGAGAATACGCAATTTTCTCCAAATGGCGATGGGATGGCGTAGCCACGCACTTCGAAAAATTTCTTGGGGTGCTTCGTAAACTTTACGGCCCATGACTCCGGAATTTTGAAAAAAGGGGCGCAAAAATTTTTTACCAAGCTGAATTGAATTTTTGAAAACGCTCAATAATTATTATAATTGTTTAGAGCAACAAAGAAGTTATTTGCACATTTTTGTAACCCAAGTAAGTAACTTTCAAGAATTGCGCACCCAGACTCGGGGCGCGGGGCCCTTCCGTCCGCCACTGCTAATATCTTGTTTGACTCCCCGCACAGCTGAGTCACAAAGTATGTTACATTTGCTGTATTAACACGTGTTTTCTCACTTATGAAGTGTTACCATTCTTGCCTTTGAAATGTATTGCATAAAGAGGGTCGAAGTATCAAGGCCATTTTGGGCAAAGGTCATGGAGTTTTAGCCGTGTTGATGTATGAGGTGAAAGCAGCAGTAATGTCTGTGTGACTGTTAATATTGACAGAATGGACACCGCAAACCTTGTTCTTCAAATCTGGGGAAGCTCTATGGATCCATACATTACCTATCCCTTAATATAAAGGAAATGGCGGCTGGAAGCCGACCGCTCGCACCCGCGACGCAGTCTGCGTGTCTCTAACGAGCGTGCTCTCTGATCACCCCCCAGCCTTGATTAGGCCTCGAAGCTCCGCCTTCCAGCCACAAAAAAGGTTGAAACAAAAGTTACATAATAACATCAAAGGAACTTTCAGATTTTTTATAGAGGATGCAATCGTGAATCTACATCCAAAAGACTTCTCATGAATTTTGCAGTGCGCAGTACATACTTCTGAAGCAACCTTAGATCTCTTTTCTTAAGCCGGTCCCTCTTTCGACCTGGTCATACATGCTTAACATTGAACGTAATGAGACGCCGGAAGCTTTTCTACTCACAAATGGATGCCAGACCTCGCAGAAAAACAACTGAAAAGACTCAGAATGCATTCAATGTTGTAATGTTTTTTTTTCAGAAACCAAGTTTGGGATTGGCCTCTTTAGGAATCTCAAATGGTGTTCAGCAGAAATTTGCAGTTTTTCCCACGTTGCTTCAACTTCTGTTGAAGCATTATGCGTATCAAATCTAACGAACCAGCAGAAGAAGAGGTGAAGCAAATTTCATATTGCTGGCCTTCCCGATAAATTTCGGGCAGAGAATAATGTTTTTTATAAGTGAAGAGGAAAGCACGAAAGTTAAGAAGGACGAAAAAGGGTGACCGGTTTTATAGTTTCCGACCGTTTTTTTTTTTTTCGACTTTCCAAATCAAAGACAGCCTTCTCGCAGATCCGAAGCCGTTGTGAGGACCAATCATTTGTGCCGTTTTTATCCTTAAACAATTTCCTCAAACCACCTTAAGAAGGGGTCTCACGACTTTACTCTAAGTTCCAGTTTTCAAAATTAGAAAGGCCTGTGAAAAACCAAATCATGCCCGGAAATTGTTTTTGTTGTATGGCTTAACGTAAACATATTTATTTCTTATTGAAGAATGATTACGGAGACGTCAAACTTGCTGTCCTTTTTCTAGAATGAAGAAGACAAGTCAATAAGTTATTTTGGAGCAACTGACTTAACATTCTTGACAGACAACATTTTCAGCCGTCATTGCACGTACAAAAAGCCAAGTACTAAGTGGCTTACACTGTTGAAATAACTTCTGCATATACCGATCCAGTCTTTGTTATATGCGTGATAAACACTAGCATAAAACTATAGAAAAATTGGATTTGGATCTCCAGGTCAGATTTGATATTCTCTGCGCTCTAAATATTAGGCGAAGAGTATGATTGCGTGCAATCTTGGTCCCATAGTAAACCCCAGATCAGCTCACACGGGAAGGTATTCGAAGTGAAGTGAACCTTCCCACGAGATGTAACAAAACGCCGACCACGTTTTCTGTGGAAATACAGCTTTCTATCTCAATATGGAGAAAAACGAAAAGGGCATATATGGACTAAATTTTGCCGACAAATCCAATGGTGCCCTCGGTTAGGTTGTTGCATAAGTTCTGTCCGATTTTTTTTTTGCCTCATGTTTAAAGCAGTTGTTCTGAGAGAATCTCATCTCTAATACAATATTGTTGGTATCTTTGAAAAGTGCTTTCCTTGCGCTTTCTAACGCATATCAGATTTCAATAAATTTCTTAGTGTACGGAGATTTCAGGCATAAAATCTCTAATGGCCGAGGTACTTCCTCACCCTAGAAATATGTTCTTGCGAGGAAATCTCCACAATGCGCCCTTCAAGTCAAGTTCTTTCATTGGCTGCGGAATAAGGGTATAGAATGCTAGTACATGCAGAAACTTGGTTCTATGAAGAAAACGTCTTGCTAGTCAAATCTATTGTCGAACATCAATTTTCTGTATAGATGTTTTACAAGCTATAACTTTCTGCGAATAGAAGTAGTCGACGACTTCAAAGTTGGAGGTGCTAGGGCAAAGCAAGAGCTACCAGGGTCCATCCACCAGTTCCTTTTCGGCGCTCACCTCAGTTGTAAAATTTTCATAATTTGTAAATAGGCATGCACACATGTGCTGAAGCGAGGTCAAAAAGTGGCTAATTTTTTGTTCGGTCAAAAAAATCTCTCGGCAGCGCAGACCCTATGGGCTCTTTCATGTTGCATAATAATCTACGAAACTTTCTCCATCTATCCATTGTTAGAAAAAATGCCTATCGATTCTCAAAAGGGAGCGTTACCATGTCAAAAAAGACAGACTCGAAGAAAAACGCTGTGAAGTTTTTGCATTCTTGCTTCTTCCTTAACAAGGATTTGCGCAGTTCTCGATGTGCGTTTCATAGCCAAGGAACTGCTCAACACATAGAAACTAAGATCTTGGAAAAAAGTTGACTCTGAAAGAAGTTATGACATTTTGAACTCAAAAAATTCAAATCGGACAGAACTTATGCAACGGTTAACCAATATATCAGTCGAAAGGTCTTTAAGTGCTGATTTCAAAATAAACTCCCATATCTGCTGAACGATTCACTGAACAAAGTTATATGCATTTGTGCACTTCCAAACTGCATGGTCAAGACTGTCTAAATGACCTAAAATTGCAGAAAATGCGAATTTGCTCCAAAGTTACATGCCTAAAGCCTGAAAAATACTATAATATGATACATAAAATCGTTCGATGAACATGGAGAGCGACTTAAGGGAAGAAATTAACAGAGGGAGCAACTCGAGCCGCTTTCAAACCTTTGAAAAAGGCCACCGACCAACTGATGGACACAGAGCTTCGAGCCCACCTGTCCGACTCAACCGTTCTCCCGGCGCTCGACTACGCAGCTGAAATCTGGGCCAATACTACTTCCACGCGAAACTACGGACCATCACAGAGCGCTTGAGCGTAGTCTTCCGAAGATAACCTGACATAGACATTTCTTGTCGAACTTCGCAGTACGGACATGAGAAGAATGTCCCATCTTCATGACCCAGCGGAATAGCGAATGGAAGCATCGATGAGAAAGTGACATTATGAGAAGAACGGACGACAAATAGACACTAAGAACATCACAGTGGTTTCCTTGCGAAGCAAAGCGTCTCCAAGGAAAACCACTAACGAGATGGGCAGACGTGCTAATGAAACGGATGGACCAGCTGAGAGATCAGCTGGATACGATAAATATGATTTTTATACTTGGAACTCGTGGACGCAGCCACCGACGACAGTTAAGAAGATCGTGGATGCCTGAAGAAGGACAGGGCAAAGTGGAAACTCTTATGCTGGGGTCCGCACGTCGCCTGAAGATGAGCCATGCAAGTATCTATATGTAAGTTATGTTATGACTGCTGTCTAACCAATGTCACCCATGCTTTTTGAAAAATGGAAAGCATAAGCATAGCACTCAAGCAATAGTCGTCCTTATAGGGTCTCGAGCTTGTGCTCTTTTCAAAATCTGCATAGCTCTAACACAAGTCTATAGAATAGAGATCATGGGCGTTTGTTGTCGCTCTCCTTTGTTATGTAGTGGATTTTGGCGCACATTTGTTTACTACAAAAAGCATCATGCTTGCCTCCAAACAATATATGGTGACTCACCAATGAAGATTTTTTGGCAATGTGAGAGTATCCTCATTATCGTTAAATCCATAAAGTTCTGAGAATTACTGTGAATACCTCAAACGGTCAGTGATGAACCCCCACCATTTAGTGTATAAGGCAACAGCCTTGTCGGTACAATTACCATGCTGGAGTGCTGCTGCTAATAGAAGGAGTTTCAGATTCCGAAAAAAAATTTTTGGCTCGTTGCTCGAAAATGTGAAGATGAAGACAGCTTCCGGGCAAATTTTTTCTTCCATTTTTTGTATTATCCAACCTTTTTTATAGAGCTGATCTCGAATATGGAAACTAGGAACTCTGCAGTTAGAAGCCCCTCTTTGAGGCGATTGCGAGAGTTCGTAGACGTGTGTTCGGCGGCGTTAAGTTTGTCGAAAGTGCGAAAAAGAAATTTGGAGAGGGTGGTTCGCACGCTGAATCAAGAAATATTACGGCGATTTTTTTTGTAAAAGCACTGCTTGGAGAAGGAGTTTGCACTGCCTTTAGATGGTCTTAGTTGTACAGTACGCGAGGAAGCTCAAACCTGACCGGGCACAGGCTGTAGGAGCCTGAAAGTCGCGCTATTTAGTTAGAATGGCGCGAAAGTTCTTAGATATTGAACTTAGACAAGGTTTTATTTCGATTCAGCAGTGATTGGGGCATGCTGCACACCATTGAATGGAGGAAACCAATCTCTACAAAATCGGTGTAAGCACAAGCATCACTGATGTTTTATGTGAAAATTCAGGCGAAAATTCCAAAGCTTAGATCTGTTATGTTATGTGTTTGTTATGAAAAATCCAAATGCTCTGATTTTAGTATAGAGATACTCACGTACTATGTGCACATGCATAGTTTGCATGAGATTTGAGTAAAACAGCAAGAATAACGAGGTAATGAGAGAGTGGCAAACTCCTCATCCACCCCATCAATCCTAGGCTCCTCCCACCTGCTTAAATATCAGCTACAGGTGAGAGCCAGCTTCAAATTTTCAAGGATATATTAGGTATATTAGGTTGTCCCATAAGTCTTTTCATATTCAAAATTTGAATCGATATTTTTCAGGAACTAGAGCACCTACAAGTTTGCAAATTGGGCGAGGCTTGGGCGTGTCTGCGTTCGATTTTAGAAAAAAAATCCTCCCCTGTACGCGTGAAATTAGGGTTTATATGTAAACTACATAATTACGAGGAATACAGAGACTCTACAGGCAAAGTTTGGAGAGCTCATAATTTTTTTTTCTCAATTTCTAGCCATCAGAAAAATGCAACAAGTGTATGCACAATCTGATGGGAAGAGTATATGCTTGAGCGAGTGCAAAATTCGCAAAGTTGCTTTGAACTAAAGTACAATCGTTCTCTCGGGATAGAAGATCTTTAATTTTGGCTTGAGCTTAATGCGGATCAAACTTGGTGCAAACTTTCGAACACCATCTTGTAAAGCTTGCTTCGGTCAAGAAAAACTGACTTATGTCTCTGAAAGTTCAGATATAAAAAAATTTTGGGACAACCTAATACATGCATTGGGTTTCGAGAATGAGCAGACTTTTTAAAAACGTTCGAAAGCTTCCGAGCGACCTCACAGATGTACCATAATTTGCCGAGAATTACGCAACAATTCACAACTGTCTAGAACAGCCTGAGGTCTGTAGGCACGTACATATCCGGTGAAGAGAAGAGGAGTGTGTAAGGTGACACCTTATTTTATGCTGTTCTAGAAATTGGCACCACTCTTTTTCTACCTTTGCTTCGGAAGCTCTCTTAACCTACTGCATGAGCGAGTTTCCGCCAAGCAAGCGGTTTTTCATGTTTTATATTTTAATTCAAGGGATCTGATACTATAGCATCTTCCGTTTGAACTAATGGACTATGGGAATCATTATTCGATAAAGGCCCGCAAGTTGGTTCATGGAAGTCTTCCTAATCTTGTGATCTCACTCATTTATCGAAAATTGACTTGCAGTATCGTGCTAGATCCTTAGCACAAACTGTCATTCTTTAGGATAAATTACTTAGAAATGAAAATCATTGTCTGGTAAAATCCTGGGGGAATCCCTTTGGGATCTGCAATCGTCACAAATGTACTGGTAATCCCTACCTCGCTGCAACACTTTTTGCGTAGTTTGTGTTACACTTATGACATTTGGGAGATGATGCTTTCCAATAAATCCGAGTTATGATGAGAAAGCAGGTGCGCTAGTCCAACTTTTACCTATCCTACATAAATATTGATCTCTATGTGAGGCAACCTCAGTGACCTGTATTTATCTCCTTCATAGGCAGAAATTCAACTTTCAACTTCCAGAAATTGTATTTTCTCATTTCTGTTGAGCAGATTTCGAGCATAACAGACGCTGCTTTTAACTTTCCAAGTATCTTTTATGTCAGCCATTCTTTGAACTCGTTCAATAAATTCTTGAACTTGTCCGTCCAGTCCGCTTTCCCCAGTACATTCAGAATTCCTCAAATTTTTGCATTTGTGCACGAAACTCATGCAATATTTTGCTAATATTGCATGAGTACCGTATAAACTCGTGTTCTCGTAGCAACTCATGGTTGCCCCATGACAACTGCTTTTTCGAATGTTTATGTGGCATAGTCATCTCCCTCACCAGCACTTTTACTATTCTCTGTATGCTTCGTTCTCAGCATGGCTGCTGTGTCCTCTCCTTTCCACTTCTCGCATTCATTTTAAAATTCCAGCTCTTAGAAAATGAGCTCTCACATGAGCTGCGCTCGTCTTTCTCTAGCTTCCGTTATAAGACGCCTTCCACAGAGGCGCATAAGTGCCCCTATATATAGCCATAAGCCTTTTGTCATCTCAACCTTATCCATCGATTGTCACATATTTCATTTTTTCCATAGTTACTAAGCAAATGTCGCGATGAGGGTGGTGATGAATTTGTAGAATGTGTAAAAGAAAATAGCAAATTGGATGAAGTCGTCAAAAGAAGCTAGCGTGGCTATTCACATCAAATTTTGCGGATCTATTCTCCAACAGCTCTCCTGTTCCCTAATATTCACTAAACAACACAGACTGTCTACAGATCTGTTACCTAACTGATAGTCTGAACCGCTCATTTCCCAGCTCTTCGCACAAAATTTTGATTGTGAAGATGAGCTGCATATATGGTTTTTTAGCCCAGATAAGTCATTTCAATGCTCGATAGATTCCATTGAGATACGCCTCTTTATTGAGATAGAGATATTAAAGCGAAGAGTTAAGAACATTATTTGCATTCGGAATTGCACGCAATTATGTGTGAGGAGTCTTGGGGCTCTCTGGTCTACACACTGAAAAGGTTATACATAATGTACATTACACGCTGGTTATTCTATTGCCCCTTATAAAACATTTTCCAGCTAAGGCATAAATACACTATTCAACGCCCTATACTGATTCTTGATCGCATAGACTGCTGCAATTTTGATTTACGGTTAATTGAAAATTCTACTGAATTTTGCGCAAAACACTCTTTTCATGGTATGTTTTTTGTAGCAGAGAGAACTTAAAGTAAATTCAGAAATCTTTCATGATAATGCAAAAATGTGTTTTGCAACACTCATGATTTCACTGAAATGGTTATATCAGAGCAGACTAAATCTATGTAGAAAAGCGGGTGCGATTTATATCAATCTCAACTTTTCGAAAATTTTCCTGTGTTATACATCGTTCAAACAACAACTTACAGAATCGTATTATTCGCTCATAATTTAGTTCGACCTCGAGTTTGATATTTTCGAAAAACTAGCACCTATGAGGTTAAAAAATTGCGGCTATATTTTTGGGTAAATTAGCTGTGTAGCCACATTTGGGGAGGAAAAACTACTAGCAATGAACTTTGTTAATTCATGACCATTATTCTTCTTGCTTTCTGACCGTCACAAAATAGCAGATGTAAGTATCAATGTCTGATGTGGAGGAATGCATGAAGTGAGAGATCTGCAAGATTTGATCCCACGATTCAAAATTTAGTCTAGAAAGGCGCTTTAGTGACCCTGTTAGTCACCTGATCCTCAGGTGATAACCTCGTTCTAACGATTGCTTTTCTCAAAACTCAAAGATGGTGAGATGCCGCAAATTGGATTAGTTATGCGCTACGAGGACGAGAGAAATGCGCTCTATTTCCTTTGTGAAAATGTGCGATGGAAAACCAAGGTTCGAGCTAATGGATTTTGAGGAAAGCTCGTGGCAAGTGCTACTTTAGGCGGCTTTCTCCCTCCAACTGTTTTCCTGTGATGTTGTCTCCTACGCGTCAGACAATTTATCAGGGCCATGAATAATAGCCGAACTCTTGAATATGTGTTATTCTACCAAAACAGCCTAGAATTTACAACAGTATTTTTCGCTGTTTTACGTAACTCACATCATATATGTTCTGCCCGTTCAATATCTATTAGACTTGTATCTACGCTCCTGATCACAGTTTGATCCTATCCCATGCACATTTTCCTTTTTTGTGAAGTGTTTAGAGTATACGTCTGTTTTATTATCATTCCTTGCATGTAAAGTGCGCCTAGTACAAATCAGAAAGTCTAAGCAATAATCTCAATGGAAAATCAGATTTGATACCAGAACATGAAATATTGAAAAGAAACGAAAAAGTGTGAAAAAAAAAGTTTGACGCATTTACACTAACATAGCACGGTACTGAAATTATAGCATCCATAGCTGATTACGCTGGCTCTTTCTATCCCTAGTTAGTACAAACAGTGTGATGCTGATACATCTTCATTACAAAAATAGTTTCAAAATCAGCGGTACTTTTCCGTTATCCGGACCAATTTCTTCAAAAGGCTCTTATGAAATACATTCTGTAGTCTTAGAACAATTTTTCATAGATTTTACGAGGACTCTTCCCCGTCACGTGCCAGGAAAAAATTGACACAATCTAGTCCATTTTGACATAAATTTTTCGAAATCGTTTCCGGTAAGGTAAAAGAGCCTTTGTAATCACCTAGAAGCTGTTCAGTTAATTTCTATAGAAGTAAAGCAATCTAAAACCATCATTAAACTATCTTAATTGCTTCAGGCAATGTTTTGAAAATGTGTTTCTCTTCAAACTTTCCGCCATGCGAGTTTGGCGAGGAAAGTATGTAAATGATGGATAGTAGTACCTTGCTGCTAGTTTTTCAAAGCTTCGATGACGGAACTTAGTGCACTTTTCTATTCTGGGCATGTTTAGTTTGTTCATTTATAACAGGATGACGTTAACATTATAATAATGTTCCTTTTTTGAAATTGTTCACTCGAAAATGGCGTCATTATTAACTAAAAAACAGCTTGAACTTGTGTCGTTAGGTAGGACAACACAAACTCTTGGTAAAACTTGTTAAACATGTAGATGGCATGTCAATTTTTTTGACACGTGGCAGAAGGTTGACACTGCTTCCTATGACGTTGGGACCAAATATCGTGCAAGGAAAAAAGCATTATCCTTCTCTGAAAAAATGGGTCCGGATAACAGAGTAGTACCTCATCAGCTTATCCCATAAGCTCCGTCCGTCTTCATTTCTTACCTAACTCTCCTTTTTTTGTTCAAAAACTGGGATTTTTCGATAGAGGAGGGCAAGCTCTGCAAAGTGGTCTTCTGACATTCGTCCGAGGTTCGTTCCACAGCAGGTTTGAATTCAAAATCTTAATTTTGGAGGCCCAAGAACTTGAAGAAATTCCGAACTTTGTCTAGAATATTTCGAAGTACATCTAAACTTCCTCACGCCAGTGGCGTACCCAGGATTTCCGCTCGGGGGGGGGGGGCGCGACAAAAAAATTTTTTGAATGAAGGTGCGTGGCGTTAGCCACGCACTCCGAAAAAATTTTAGGGGTGCTTCTCAAAATTTTTTCGAGTCCCCCACCCCTAAAATCTGGAAAAAGGGGGCGTGGCGTCCACAAGCGAAAGTCTTCGAGAAATATCAGATTTAGCGAAAAAAAACGAAAAAGTGCCATTTCCATGTTTCCGTCTATGTTTGCCTACCTTTTAGGCGTAAAAAATTACCAGCAAGTATGCATATAAATGTTAGATGAGGATGCATATGCGTGAACAAAATAAAAGTTATTTTTTTTCAGAACAAAATTCCGATCTTTTTGAGTTCTCGAGCATGTTAAAGGTCTTAGGTTTTGTAAACTCGACGCGGAACGATCTCTGTTGAATGTTTGGATACCGCTAGCCCCATGCCTTTTTCAAGAGTCAAGAAAAATGGAATTTATGCTGGAACAACCTGATAATTACATGAACGGCATTAAATTGAGTGAGAACTGAGGCTATAGGCTAAGGATTATGTATACGCTTGAGATGTTAATCCTGCACTTAGCTCTCAATTTTTTACTAGGTTCCAACATGACAGAGTGAAATTAAGGCTAATGGACCAAACCATAACACCAAGCCATTTCTCGGTTAGTTCACAGAGACTCACTTTGGCTGATGCGTCTCATAAAAGCATCACTTGAGTTATGCATGATCTGATTTCAAATGCGGCTTCCATTCCTCTTCAACACAAGTGTAAGAGGATACGACCGGGGCAAATGGACCAAAGATACCTCAACTAATTCATGAAAGACCCAGTACAAGCCCAAAATCGCATAATATGTACTAGAATCTCGTTTTTCGAAAACTTCGTGCAAGCAACACTTTCGAGTTGCGCTTTCTCACAATCAGGCTAGCCTCAGCCACATTGGCAGCAACACCATGGAGGCGGACGCTCAAGTGGAGGGACATGTTGAAACGCGTCAAGGGGCAATCGAGAGCGTCGTTAGCCTTCCCAGGCGGGCCAGATCGCGCTTTGCGGGCCACTTTGAGGGCAAATTTCTCTGCGTCGAGGGCCCGCATGTATAGGCTGTACAACCAGCATTGGTCCCGCGCTGGTAGGCCTTGTGAGGGCGCACTGTCGTAGCGACGTGCCTTAGCGCGTAGCAGAGTTCGCACGGAGTCACGCCGGCCCGTCGCAAGTTGCCGCAGGCGCGACGTCGCATAACCGAAGCTGGTCGGTACAGCCTATACTCAGATCAGACTTGAGGCAGACGCCTGTTCAGGGGGTCTTATAACAATATTATATGTGGAGACTCGAACTACCCCCATTTTGGTGAGACACTGCCTCAAGGAATTACGCTTTCCCTAGTATACCAGTATGGACGTCGACGTATGCTTTAGACATTACAAGGCTGACAAATGCAAGCAAAAGGGTCGGACAAAACTGCGCGGCGTAAGCGACGTAGCGACGTAGCGTACGCACACGTGCATGGAGATATGGTGCGTAGCTACGTAGGCTGCGTACGTCGCGCAATCTGGCCGAAGGTAAATCAGATTTGCTTAAGCAGGGATTTGGTGGAATTGCCCAATATTTTACAAAAACTGAAAATCTCTAATATTGGCAACTAATTAATGGAAGTTCTAACACTTTGACGACCTAGCCATTTTGGCGAAACTCCCATTAATGTTCTTCGCGTATTTGGCTCGCGCAACGCGCTTATGCATGAAATCACTATGTGGGAGTCTTTCTGACTCTTATTCATAAAGCATGCGAACGTTGTTTGGAATTACATGTATATCACAGAGTCTTACCAGAAATTACAAAAATCAAGATTTTTGCATCGCTTTTCCCTCCAGTAAACCATGCAATAGCTCTGTCCGAGAAATCCTTCGAGAAAAGCGTTATAATACTCTATTTTCAGGTATATAAGCCGCACCCTGTTTGCTCTAAAGGCGAACACGCCAAAAGACTGGCTGTTACCATGGGGCGCTTTAAACGAGAGCAATGTGCGGGGCGACCGCTTTGCGAGACACATGCGCAGCGGCACCCCTGGGTCTGCTCGCGTTTGGAGCAAAAAAGGTACTGCTTATACACCTGAAAGTAGAGTACTAGGTGTTTTTTTGCCTGATTTATACTTGTTTGCCCTCAGAACAGCTATACAGAGTTTTTCCCTTTTCGGAAAAATATAGTTACATATATCTACCACATCAAAAACGGACTGATAAATTTGTGGTTTGAACTTCCGAACAGCTGCAGCGATGCTCTATGTTCTAGATACCGATGATCTTCTTGCAAAGAAGTTACCTTAGAGCTTACACCTAAAACACTAGCACACAGAGTGCGTATGCCAAAATGCTAAACGGTAGTCAGGGCGTGCATACGCGCATATGCGCACGATCGTCAGCATATTAGATAACTTAACTTCCTAAACATCGCGCACTTAAATTTTGCCATCACATAGGTCGTCATGAATCACGAATTCAGCCTTCGTTCTGCCAAATTTTGCCTAGCAGTTAGGGTTAGGGCAGTATCATGAAGGGGCAGACTATCTTTGGAACGATTTGGCCGAGGAGCTCATTCGACATAACCAAATCTCATCGGCCCTCCTTGCGATGGGATTACGATGAAATTCATTACTCTAACAATAAATGAACAGTTGAAGTTTCCGTGTTTGGCTCGAATTGTCCCACTTTTAAGTCTTAGCAAAATTTGAATTTTTGCTGGCTTGTTGACGGACGTCCGCATATCCGTTGACCCCAACGAATCGTTTGATTTGTTGAGGACAGCAGAACTTGGTTTATCTTGAACATACATTTTTTCCTTCCTTAGCTTAGTATATAACCTCTAGCAACGCATGGTGTTAACTTGTATCGCTGCACTTGATTCGGTTTGTGCAGGGTTTTCTTGCTTTACATTTCCGCAACAAATCAAATCAAATATAACCTTGCGCACATGCGGAGCTGGGGGGATATGGCAGGCTAATTTTCGTTAGCAATCGGTACCGATTTATTAATTTTTAAGCTAAAGCAGCTGGGAGATTTGGTGCAGCTCGCAAATGAGCATGCTAAATGCGGAAGTTATAGCGTTATAAAACTCAATCGAGGCTCTTCCTTCAGTCCCCATTCCCCCTCCTCACCCTCGATCCGCCCCTGGTATATAGTGGACTTTAATTTACTTTCATGCACAGAGAGATTTTTCAAATAGGTAGTGTCCCAAAAAATCGAAATGCGTGGCTATTGCCAGGCACCTTTATTTGATTTTTGCAGCATCCCCGAACGAAAATTTGGACCGCCACTGATATGTACATGTTATCAAATATTCGGCCGTGCCGAAGAAATTTTACGATTAGCTCATGATTTACCAGAAGGATTCCATTATGCAAATGGAACTTGGGATACATTTTTTTCACATATTTGCTTTGGAGCTCTTTCGCAATAACTTTCTCCGCAATTCGGAGTGTGCATTATGCAATGCATTTCGAAGATTCTGTGGACTTCCATTTTCTCAGATTTAGATCTTGCAGATCTTACTGTAGATTTACTGATATCTATTACATAAATTAATTTCTTTGTGGAAAATGGACCGCTTATCAAACTGATGCTCCAATATGGGGCAATTTGCGAGATAAAGAAAATCTTCCGGAATTTCTCCCCCCCCCCCCCTCCGAATTGAAACTGAGAAAGAAAAAAGTTGGCGGCAATTTTTGCGAAGCCACTTCAATTTTTGAAATTTATTAATGTTTTAATTATCTACAAACAAAACGTGACCCACTCGCACTTTTAGCTCAACTTTTTTTGATCCGACTGGATCTTTTATGCGCTGTAGCTGACATGCACAAAACTCGAAACAGAGATCTTGTCTCAAGTTTGAACCCTTGCTTCTTTATGTTCTACCTCACATGTTTTGCCTATTCAAAACAGTTGCCCATCGTTGTAATCAAAATAGTAGGTGTGTGCGGTATGCAGAGCTTAACCGAATTTAGACTGGAGCAATCTGACATCTATTTCGTGGTTCAGGGATCATCTTAATTGTTGCCGCATTTGCAAGCGGGTCTTGGTACTGCATATCATACATTTCAAATGCTTTTCAAAAATACTAGATTACGGTCCGTTTCCTAATGGACATTTTGGATAAAAGTCCGATGTCTAATAATTTCTATGTTCGACCTTCTATGAATCTTCGCATGATGCAGATTAGCTGCTTTGAATGAGCGAACACGCCTTTCTGAAACTTGAGAATTACTTTCATTATCCATGGGTAAATGCAAGTACTCTTGTGAAACAGCCAAGAGTTTCAATTCGGGATCCGTTCTGAAACGTACGGTGCATACCCCCTCGGCCGGCTGCTAGTACATAAAATATCACCACAAAGAAGCTAAACGAAATACGAACAAAAAGTAATTTAGAACATTTATACACAATGTTTCCCTATGTCTGGTCGAAGTCGGGTGTGCCTTTACCGACAACCGTACACTAGTAAACCTTTTCATCGAGATGAGAAAGGATACATCAATCTCCCTTAAATTTTTCATCCTTCCTTGAAAATTCGGATAATGGGACTGGTATAAGGGAGGAGTGAGATAAAGGTTAAAGTCGCTATTTTGTAATTCAGAGGAAAATAGCTTACTTAGCGCCCGAACACCCTCTCAGTGGCGTACCGAGGGGGGGGGGGACAAGAAGAATTGATCGCAAAATTTTTTAAAGTTACTTACATGAGCTATAAAATTGGGCAGATGACTTGTTTATAATAAACAATCAAAATAATCTTTGAAATTTTTGAAAGGGGGGAGATGTGACTGGCGCCACGATCTTTTTTTAATTTCCGAGTTATGGCCCGCGAAAATTCTGAGAAGCGTGCAAAAAAAATTTTTGAATTGCGTGGCTAGCGCCACACACCTTCTCAAAAAAATTTCTGTCATCACTCCTCCCTCTTCCCCTCCCCGAACGGGGATTCTGGGTGCGCCCAACTCTATGCGCCGAACGCATTCTACTAGTGGGGAGGCAACTTTTGCGTAAAGACTTTTGAAAGGACTTGCGGGGACCAGCCGGTTACCGAGTCAGTGCTTCAATCTTCCCACGTCATTCTATTACCACTTACCATCTCCGGTGGGTAGAGGACTCAATTGGCCGAGAGGCAGGATGGAATCTTGGACAGACTTGGTCATGACAGCGCCTCTATCTTATCTCTACCTCGTCCTCCAACTGGTAAATAATTCCATAAAGCTGTGTCATGTTAGTGCCGAAGTATTTTTGTAATCACTTAAAATATTCGTACTGGAATGCGAATGTAATGATTGTAGGTGCACCTGACAAGGGAATGGTCGGAAATCGAAGTGGCCAATCCAAACAAGCTGCATAATACTAGATGCAGCATAACGCTGCTTTCGAGACTGTATTCCATATCTGCTTAGCGCTTATGTGTGAGACTAGCTGGCTTTCCCGGTCCAGTCCGGGTCATCGTTTAGGAGGATGGCGAAACCACACTTTGTCTCTCCTCCCTCCTTTTTTCGGTTCGGCCATACCCTCTTTTGCAGTCTCAATACTGCACTGAAGGTCCCTCCCCCTTAACCTCCTGCCTGAGCTTACCTCAAAGTGACTGATTGGAGTAACTGCATCTTTTACACTTCGGACTAAGATGAACTTTACTGCATTGTCTACACCAACATGTGGATGGGGTTTGATAGTAGCTGATAAGCTTCATTTTCATTGCAAGGTGCCTAAAATCAATAAAGCAATAGAAGGATCCAGTGAATCGCTTCAAAAAGTAGCCTAAAACCATCTATGGGGCCGAAAACATATGTGTGCAAAGTCTCAGCTCAATCGGTTGGCGCGCAAAGAATTCTCTAAAAAACATAGGTCAAGATTTGCACAGTAAGTTGAAAGTGCAACAATGTGCTCACTTTCGCAATTTTCATGTACGATTCTTTCGCATCTGGCTTCCGTTTCCACTTTCCTCACGATCCTCTAAAAAGACAACAGTTACGAGTCATTGCATGCCAATGCTCCTGCATTTCAGTTGTGACAGTTTCCGACACGACTAAACGTGACCAGCTATCACAACCGAAATGCAAGATGATTGGTATGCAGTGGATTCGTAACTGTTGTCTTGTTGAAGAATACGAAGCGATGAAATCGCGCGAACTCTATCCGAGGCCTAAGGAAGGCATGCAGCCTCTGGCAGAATCCAGAGCAGAAATCATTGGCAGCAGATATCTTTCCTCGAAAAAATCGTACGGGATCTCTCACTCGCTGACGCACATACACCTCGCATCAATCATTCGTATATACGGCACAATTTTTTCCTCTGAAAAATCGAGAAAACGAAAACTTCCATGCTTTCGCCAAAACGATGCTGTGCTGTTTCCAGGTTATTCTATACTACAAACTTTCAAAAGCGCGAACGTAAATTTGCTTTCTACAAGCTCTACTTTCTAAGACTACTTTCGGAAACTAATGCTTGTAGAATACCATAAATTTGCACTTGCACTCCTGAATGTTAGTATACATCTATCTATGCGGAGGCAGCGCAGCATCGCTTTGGTAGAAGCATAAAAATTTTCGTTTTCTCAATGAAACCAAGGAAGAAATGCAGGAATGTGTATATGATGTTGTGGAATGTATGTTTTTGAGCGTGTGCAAGATTCGTATTTCTTTATGTAGATAAAACTATGAACTCCTTCGAATTCCTCTTGCATGCAAAACTTCTTACGAGGAAAGGATACTTGGTGATTGTGGCCTTTTAAAAAGGACACCATTGAATGCATCTTGAAGCGCTGATTCCAAATTTGCTTTCGTTATCTTCTGTGCGTCTTCCGAAAGAACTTATGGACATTTCTTGGTGCCAAAACTGCACTGTTTTGATGATAGGATTCGCCAATATCGTTGGCTGTGCGCTTATGCACGACAAGAGCGTCCAAATCGAATGAAGCTTTACGCTAAGGAAACTGTCTCCGATATATCTGAACCTAAAAGCCTGGGTACAGACGATTCTGATTGCTTCGTTTAGAGAATCGCAGCAGATGGTGGAAATAGATTCAAAATCAGCGTCTTACGGCGAATCTACATACTTGTATACATCTACATCTCACTGCCAAAGGCCACTATCACCAAGCATCTTTTCCAGGTTTAATTTTGGCACTTACTTTGCTCCATTGAATCTTACCTAGTACTGATCAAAATAATAAGTGATTGGCTTATTGTAGTAATTCAATGTCTAGCAAAACACCTAAAAGATCAACTCTATGAAGATAATAAAATAAAAGAAAAAGTAGAGATTCAAAGCATCCCAGTTAAGACCGTCGCGTTTATCTTACACCTTGTTTTTCTCTGAAGGTATCTGCATATAGTTGGTTTGCCTCAGAAACAGAGAAATTTGTGCGCAATTTTTGATTGGAAGAGAAATGATACTTAACAATATGTAAGCGTAAGATGATAAATTATTATAGCTGAGAAAAATCATTCGCGCTTACATACATTTGAATATTCTACATTCGCTTACTTCTTTCTGAATTTACGATACGCTCGAGGGTTAGTTAGCAGCCACATCGGAAATTTGAATCATCTGTCAGACACTAGTGCGTCGATGTTTTCGATGTTCACTACTCTATTCTGCCACTCTTTGGCTGCTTTCTTGGCGTAGGCATTCGTAGTTATATAGTGTTGCTCTCTGATGCTTGTCTCAGGCCATGCATAGACGATCACAAGCATTTGTAGTTTCTACGAAGCCTTCATGCGAACTCTCTCGCTAGATCTACGAGAAAATCACACCTATGATCTATCTCCATGCTCCCCGGAGACCGTCAAAAGGCCTGTTCTCAGCCCTCTCCAACTATAAGCTTCAATGTGTAGTAATAGACGAATCTTAAGAAAGATAGCAGTGAAAGTGCTTTGACAACAAGGGAAGCCTTTTCAGTCGGATTGGCCCTTAACATCAAAGTCCTATGTTTGAAAAGCTTCTAACCTGATTCCAGATTATTTTTTATATCTGCCAAGCGCCCCTGGGCGCCGAGTTATGAGTGATTTTGGAACAAAAAATAAACGCATAGTATAGGCAAAACATTGGCTATGAATTTCTTGCGCTCAAATAATGTCGAGTATGAGGTTGTCAAAAGTATGCATTGAACAAAGTGCTCTGACTATTAACGATCATTTAATGAATTCTATACGATTTGACCCATTTGCGCATTCAAATCCTAGATTTAGAAAACGCTCACTTGACGCAGAGGCGCTTGGCAGATAGGGAAGACAGATTTGAATCATCTCAATGCCTTACAAATTGATATAGGTGCAGGGTTCGGCACAGCTGGCACGGGTCAAGCTGGATATTGTTTTTGGGACAAAAACAAAGGGGCCATCCTTTTTGTGGCTGAAAAGACACTTTATATTCGACGTTTTTATAGTCTACTTTTTGAAGTTTTTTTGCGTTTAGGGTTCTGAGTAAAAGGAGACTTCGCACAAAACTTTCAAGATCAATTGGGATTTTGTTTTGAAATTTTCCTGGTGCCAGCTCGTGCCGAACCCTGTATAGGTACCATCTAAAAAGACCACTTATTGTTAGACTAAAAAAGGTTTCCTTGTCAGTTATATCTGCTGAGATCGGTGGAACGGCTTCTGCGAGATTCACTTGAATACTTCTAAAACTGCGGTCACCCGCATGAGGTTTCTCTTAGACACTCAATCCAGACTCATGTTGAGATAATACACCTGTACCTAAGGTTTATCCTTCGGTTTTTCCCACTTACTTAGAGTATAAACAAGAAAGTATATTCAGAACTATCAATACTTTCGTACTAACTTGCTATATTTATGCGGTAATGCATGGATGCATCCTTTCACGCAGTAATGGGATTAAGTTGTTTTCGACAACATGGTTCTCAAGACATTTTGCGTCATGAAACATAGTTTTCGCTCCATCCATTGCAAGGCTGGAAAGGTTAGCGACGAGATAACTTATTTCAGGAGCGTTCCTGTTTATAAAACTCTAGAGGTCTAGAGTCAATGATCAGAATTAAAAATTCTACCTGATAAATTTTCCATAATTCTAATCGTTGACTCTAGACCTCTAGAGTTTTATAAACAGGAACGCTCTTGAAATAAGTTGTCTCGTCGCTAACTTACTGCGGATACCATACGAATTGATGATAGTGATGGTCTAGCAAATTTGGATTAGGGATAGTAAAAAGCTGTTGCTGTAATATAGCCTACTTCAAAAGTATTTGCGAATGGGTAGAACTAATAAAATGATGAACATGGATATATATACGTTATTGATCTTATAAAACAAGTTTCACTTTCAGTTTTGCGACAACAATGAGATGAGGGTCATTTCAAATACGAACTGTGTGTGTATACTGGTTTGTTGTTGAATATTTGTTGACCTACCAAAACAGAACAATAGCTAAAACATAGTGACTTCTAATGAACTGAGCTCATGGACAAGATCTGTCAAAACTGTTGCCTACTCAACTCCTTTAAAGGTCCTCTTGCAGTAAGTCGCCTATTCAGGTTCATTTAAAGATTACTGATTTGCGTTCTACAAAGAATTGACCCATTCTTTTAGTAGCTAACCTAAGCCAAGCAACTCCATTTTCACCCTGCACGACGCTGGTCGACGCTAACGCAATGTTTGTCTCTTTTCCGAAAGATGTTTTGAGTGCCAAAGCAGCGAAAACGAATTAGGTGGAGGAGATTCACTCAGTTCTAATGGCCTTCCTCTACGCATCTCAATAGTTTTGCGTGATTCTTTCAATTCGCTCCTTCTTTCCCAATCATGCTGTTCAAATAGGTCACCGGGGATTCCTGCCATACGTGCAAACAGCATAGCAAACTTTGTTTTTTCGTTGAGATTGAACTCTTCATTTGAGTTTCATTAAGGCTGATTGCCTCGCGGAGGCTGAAATGTGGAATTTCAATTCTGAAGGTGCTTTGACCATGTTGGATCTCGCCGCGTTCGCCCTAGATCCTAAAATGAATTCTGAACCATCTGCTTCAAACATGTTTTGTGGGAGAATGTATGTTACTAATCAAGATGAATTGTTATAAAATTAGCTACGTTTAGCGTAGATAATGCCTTTCCATAATGCATCATATCTCACAAAAAGAAAACGTAATAAAAAAAAATCTTTTTCTAAAATCAAAGCTGCTTTGTTAACTAAAAATGATCATTTCTTCGTTTATTGTGTCACTGCCATTTAAGTATAATGAATTTTCTGACCAAGCACTAGAAAGAGCATAATCCTCCTCTTTGTGTACAAGAAATAAACAAATTTGTTAAAGACACATTGTACGAGCTGCTTTTTGCAATATTTAAGCACCAGTTTAAGATTTCTACATGAAAACCAACATCATTGTGTTTCTTTTGATATCTCTTGGAATGTAGAATTAAGGTACTACTTCTCATAAATTGTAAAATTATATGGACATCTGTCAGCTTGCACTAGCAAAGGGGATTCCAGGGAAACCTCATGGGTAGAGAAGTGACCAAGAGCTTTTGCTATATCTAAATGTGAGTATAATCCTATGATTCTTATTTATATTGAAAGAGAATTTGCTTTTTTTCAACGTGACTACTGTAACAGTTTTTTATTTTACAGTAAGATTCGCACAAAGGGGCAGAGTCAAGTATGCAAATCTCATTCAGTTGCTGGGATCAAAGAATTAACGCTGCGAAAGCTACATATTTTATGCAAGAGATGAATATGTAATTTGAGACAATCGCTACTCGCCTATGAATGTGCACTTAGATTTTTCTCTCTCGCTCTCACTTTCCTCGCTTTCTGCCTTAGCACCCCAAAAATTTTCTCACCATCACAATTTCTCCGTGTTTGAAAGTTAACATTGGTTTTAGCGTTCAATGAGAACGCAAAGCCTCTAAAGATCGCTGCACTTTACCATTTGATGACTAAAACAATCGAGTAGTAATATGCATAAGAGAGCATTTAATCCAATCGAGTAGTATTCATTCGAAATCTCGGTTTCCAACAATTCAAGTTTTCGAATTTCAATCGAAGACGGAAAATTCCGAGTTTCGAATGTAAAATGCGAATATATTCGAATGTCTTATTAGATCGGATATTCATCAGATTTGGACCAAAGTACTAGGCTGTTCCCAAAGTCCGTCCGATTTTTAGTCGCGTTATTTCAACGCAGCTATTTTTACAAAGTTTTGCACCTGTTACAGTATTATGAACATTATCTAAAAGCACTTTTCCTGCTCTTTTCAATGCTCACCAAGCAGCAGTGAATTTCAAGATGCGAAGCTGAGTTGCCAAAATGCGGTCATGCTCAAGAAAAAGCTTTTATGAAGAGAATTTCCCTAATGTTTGCAAAGTTACCTATGTATTCTTTTAGTAAGGGTGTAGTGGACTGAAATATGCTCACTTTTACTTTCATATAGAAAATGTCTTGCTTTTAAACTTGTTTCCAAAATTTGAAGACTAACACAGTTGTGTTGCAAGCGACAACAACATATGATAACAAGTGATATAATCTCTACTACATATTTTAAAGTGAAGAGCAAGCAGTCACCTTCAGCCAATTAGCTTTTATCGTTCGCAACAGCAGAAAAGAAACCAAGTACTGGAAAATCGGCATACTTGGGCTTGCGGAGAAGTGCTCAAATAATAATTTTTTGAATTGCTTTAAAAATCCCTAAACAGCAAAGACCATTGAATTCCTTTCAGCAATAAAATGATCTCTGAAGTACAGGCTATTAATGATGACAATCAAATACAATAGCGCTTGTAATTTGTAATGAGTCACCGCACTCCGCCGGAGCTCACCGAACCTCGCGTTGCATCGCCATATCGCCATGTGTTGAATCACTGCAAAACGATCAACCTACCGGAATCGAAAATTTGGGAAGATCCTCAGGGTTTGACACCAAACAGCGCTTCTATATAACGAAGGATACCATTCAACTCAACTCATTGAGTTGAATTGAATGGTATTTTTGGATCCCAAATTCATTCTGGATGTTATGCATATATACGGCTATGCAAAGCGAAGTTCGGAAAGCTCCAGTGGAGTGCGGGGATTTTTTTTTACAAATTACGAGCGTACTGCGTATCTGCCGCCTATCCTTAAATGGTAGCATCAAGATGTCAAAATCGACGGTATTAAAAAGAACCTTGCGGTATTCTACAAATTTTCTCTGCTCTCTCTCTCTTGCCTTCTGCTAGCCATGATCTTGCTTGATCCAACAAGATTTAAGTTGTTCGAAAATGTCAATTTTGAAATAAAGCTGTAACATTCTGAATCAGAATGTCCGCAAATGAGACAGACCTTTCGGATAGCCCCATAGTGAGGAAGAAGAAGAATTTGTTTTTGCTTTTGATTGTTATTGTCTACATCGTGAGTCCTATATACATTGGTACCTATATCCCCTCCTTCCGCATACTTACTGCCATTAGAAAAAGGAAATGACGAAGAACCTGGAAGACGACGCGGTGAGAAAAAGATGCCTTGGAATTTCCGGATGCCATTGCATTCTTGAAGTGACAAAGAATTTTCATTTTATCCCAAAACGCGAACTCAATGGGAATACTTTCAGAAAAGAGGATAAAAACTAGGCTTACAATATTTTTCGTGATCTCAAGTAATTTCGCACAATCGGACTCAATTGGAACTATCTACATAGTGGTTCAAGAGCATCAATTAATTCTCTACGCGAACTTATCCGAAACTGTGGACGCGAAGGGTGACTACAAAAAAGACTGTTTTTCTTTTTATTTCTGCTTTGCAAATGCATGAGAACCGTGTAGTCAAAAGCATATTGCAATTTTTTAGACTATTGCGATCAATTACCATGCATCGCCATCGGCAATATTTATTCTCAGAAAATATAATGAACAGTCGAAGCTGACCCCCATTTTATACAAGCAACCACGTATTGTCAATCGCCAAACACACAAAATCACCACATTCGAAACAGTCAGTTGTGCTCTATCTGGCAGCAACCTTAAAAATACAGCAATGACGCGTTCTGCGCATCACTTATTCGGAAAATAAGTAGTTAAATGATTTGTGCATGGCATCCGCTAATACGGAGAGTTTCATCAACATTACCCACTTTCTACACTTGATTTCTCCATCTCGGACATTATCGAGAATTTTTCTTCAATTTTTTGCCCTTTATCTGAAGAGGTGTTGACATCTGGAGGCAAAGAAATACCGAGTGCAGCTTTGAGCAACGAACATAGCTGAAACTGAAAGGGCAGCTTGAAAGCAGCGTCCACGCAAAATCAGGCTTTTCCGATTACCATGTCAACCACAAGCAAGGTCTAGAATCAAAACATCCGCCTTGGTCCGATGCTTTGATGTTGCCCCTGAAAGGACAAAATGGGCCTCCACTTTCTCGCCTTTAAGGACCACATTAGAGACCGGACCAACGCAAATGCTTCACTTTTAGGGTCTGCTTGTAGATTACCTAGTAGTCTGGTAGCATGGATCTTGCACGGACGTTGCCTTTGAGAAGAAGATGTGTAGCATTTTGGCTTCTCTAGATTTGACCATGAATTTTCATGTGATTAGATCAAGAATTATGTGCATTTGTTTTTCTGTCACAAGGGTCCTGTTTTAGGGTCCGTTTTCTGTGTCAAATGTCTCCAGGTTTTCCTGCCTGAGTTAAGATCTTCAACTATTTCAATTGGGTCGGCCTAATTCTGCCCATCGACTGCATTTGGGTCTACCTTTAGGTCTTCTTCCTTGTACCTTCATCGCTAAGACTAAACTCGTGATGTGGCTTTCCTTCCTTCTGCACACCCGTAATAACCTTATAATCCCGTTTCCTGCATTGTTAATCCAGTCTTTTTGTTTCGCTCCTGGCTCGCATCAGGTTTTTGTCTATAAACTTAATCTCAGATTAACCCGAAATCTTGCTCAGAAAAGTTTCCTGCCATTTGAAGGCTAGATCCGCCTGCTCTTTGAGAAAATTTCGGTCAGTTTGCCTTATGGGGAGGATACTACACTCTAGCCACTTAGGGAGCTATGTGAAACCACCACACGCCTGCTTATTTCACCTCTTAAGGAGTGAAGTTGCCTGCGGATATTCAAAGTTAGACTTTATGGTACAAATATTGAATTGCCAACTGAATCATGCAAGATCTAGACTAGAATCTGCATTGTTACCAACTTCACTTTTTCCCAAAATTGAAGGCAGAAAGTATAACATTTTGGTTATTCGTTAGGAGGAACATATCACATGCTGACCACAAATACCATGTTTACTTTGCATGCGATGTATGGGTATGGTGGATAGACGAGGGAGGCGAGTAGTGGGCTTTAGTCAAAAGACTATCAATGAGTATTTCCGTAAATCAAGGCTTGGGGCATATCTCTACGCAATTTCAGTCGCCCACGATCCGGCAAACTACAAGATGTATTGAAACTAAGGCTAGCAACCTAAAGATGCTTAGCGTGTATAAGCTCGTAGATCGATAAGGTGCTCTATTTCTATCTGCGCATGATGAGTGATAAACACCTGGAATACTGCCGAATCGGTCGCGACCGAAATCGCTTGAAGTATGCCCGGACATCAAAAGCAGCGACAAGTAAAATCTATGCTGCTCCGATTATGCTACCTAGCCTAGAAATAGGCACAGAGAGAGGTATTCGCGTTGGTCCGATCTCTACTGTGGCCTTTGAATCTCTCGGGGCGCCTGGAACGAAAGGGCTATCAAGTCCATGCTCATTCTATCAGCTCCTCCCATCTAAAGAGTGAAAATCGAAAAAAAACATAAACAAAAGCAATAAATTACCTACACCATGAAGTTTTGAATTTTACTCAAAGAAGAGTCTTTGACAAAAAATCAATTCTAACGGCAAATTTAACTAAGATTTTGATATGAAATTTACAAGCTACCAAATTTTGGGGTAACTGAAAGCACAGGCTACTCGGGCGAAGCGCAAAACCTAAGGGCACTTTTGTCAGCCGCTGAGCGCAATAGGTGCCATATGTGCGATAATGTGAGAATGACCCCTCCAGGGTGAAAGAGGTCACAGCGGTTGCAGCCCCTCCGGGTGAAGGGTGTATCACTTGGTAGAGAAATTATAAAATGTCGACCAGAGGGAGGGGTGGGGGGGGGGGGGGGGAGGGGAGAGCCATGGTTTTCTCTCATCATTTTTCCTAGTGAAAGCTTATAATTTTCATTTCCTTGCCATCAGTGGTTGTTTTTTTCTGAAATGTGAACCGATGCGCTGCCGGAATAGCACACAATTATGTTTCTGACCAGCACCCTGTATTTTTTTACATTTACCTTTCCCCTTTTTTACATCACCCTGCCCGTTTTTGAAATTACCATAGAAGGTGCATGCGAGAACAGTTGTTTCGGAAAGAGACAATTTTTGAGTATTTGCGAATTTTCTGAAAGAAAAAATTCTTAATTTCTGTAGATGAACAGAAGCGTCAGCAAGAAAATTGTTTTCAGAACCATCTCGTCCTCCGCTTTCAAGAATATATACTTTGCCTTGGGTCCATTAGAAAAAGTGCCCTGTGAAAGGGAGTGAGACTCTTATAATGGGAGTTCTCAAAAAGACGTCTTTTTACAATGGTAAAAAAGCTTCCACCTGAGAACTCCCATTATAAGAGTCTCACCCACCCTTCATCAGGCACTTTTCCTAATAAACCTCTCAGGCAAAGTACATATTTTCTGAAAGCGGAGAACGAGACGGTTTCAGTGATAGCCATCTTCATGTACTATCTGCTCATCTACAGAAGTTATGAATTTTTTTAATGTTAAAACTCGAAAATCTTCAGAAACCACTAAGCACATCTTTCACTGGGTACTTCTATGAACGGACTCTAGGCGAACTACTTATTCCCTGAAACCAGAGGGGAATGATATGGCAGGGAGCTTTCCTCGCTGACGTTGTTGTGCAGCTGCAGAAGCTACTATTTTTCCCTCCTGGAAGTTCGTGAATGCCTATAAATCTTCTTCCTCCTTTCCGATACACAAGCAATTCCCGTACAAATATCTCCTTTGCTTAATCTTGCCTCACTGTTGTTTTTTTTCTCGGCTTTTAGTGAAGGGGTCACCTTGGTCCCGGTTCAGGGGTGAAGGGGGGGGGGAGCAAATTCTTACACTAGCGCACCTATGCTAAGCGCAGAGTACGCAGCGGTGAAGATACGCGCAACTCCTCCGCACGTGCTCGACTGACACTGCTTTTGCGTCCCCCTCCCCCCTCCCCTCCTCTCGGCAGTAGCCTTTAGTAAGGCAAGTAGCACATAGAATTACTTTCAAGTGCAATTTCTGGAACAAATTGTGCAAAGTGATTTCTCATAATACTGCCATATTTTTCTTCCACCTGTAGCAAATGAATGCAAATGTGTTGTATCAGCACTTTACTTTCTATAACTACTACAGTTGATAACTATTCCTATATCAAAAGACGCACCTTGAGCTGAGTTAAATTATGTATTAAAGAGAAAATTCGTCCAGCATTAAGCGAGAATTCATAGAATCCGTAGGACGTAATGGCAAATTTCCTCGGCCACCTCGTTCTTTTTCTTTTCAACAAATAAGGGAAGCGTACTATGTGTTTTTTGACCAAAAAATTCATCATTAGTCCTTTAGAGTGGATAAATAATGGAGGTGGTTTCCAGCTTAATATTTTAACTTTTTTTATGCATCAAGGTGTTTATGTACTATACTTAGTATTGTTCGTTTATTGTGAGCGATCTCAAAGATTCCGGACAGACTGTGCTCAACGGACTCGTCTTGTCAAGGTGTATAGGTCTTCTTTAGTTTAAGAATTAGCAATGAAGGAAGGCACCGTCCACCCAAAATCGAGGTTGGCGAGATTATGATGGCATACTAGTGTGAGCCCTCACACTAGACAAACCCCCAAGCTTCGCCGCAAAAGACTGCTTCTAGAGCGAGAAATCCGCTCCGGAGATAGCAAAGCAGGCGCCCACTTGCGTGCTTTATCTCGCTTGCGCTTTTTGCAAAGGTTTCTCGAAGCAAGGATTTTTGGGGGTCTTCGCGAATTTTCGACTCCATATTCGGAATCAGGGCTTTCAGAAGGCCTGAAGGCGACAAAAACGTTGAATTCGAGATTTTGGGTGGACGGTGCCTTTGAATTGATGCGATGTGATATCCACCTTTTCGCAGAACAGAAGCAGCCGGTATCGAACTGCCAGTTTTGAAAACCGTTTTGTTCCAAGTGTCAAAAGCATTCTCAGAATTTTTTCAAACTTCCTATCATAATTTGATTTGGTTTGGAAAGGCCATACGATGATATGCTTGATAAGTCAAGAATTTCTATATTGAAAGCCTTGCAGCATCATAAGCACGATATTGCATCTAAGTTTCCAGACTACAGGCTTTTTCTACCAGGCTCCCATTTTCATTGAGATTGGCGCGATGTTTTCTAACTTGCGATATGTGAGAAACTCAAACCTATCTTTTCTATGAACCGACGAGCTCATAGTATCGGTTCGATCGTGTGTTTATCTTTGCAAAAATTTTGAGGCAAAGACTGTTTCTGAAATCCGGACTTACTTGAGTCTGAGTCAATTTTTTAACAAAGTCTTACTTTGTTAAAAAATTGCTCTGATTTACCCATAGTTACCGAAGAATACGTATGTACAATATTACTTTTTGACTTTTGCCATCGCAACTATACTCGCGACCCCAGTAGAAGTTTTGCCGGGTAGAAACATTGAACTTCCATGAGTATTCCATGATTTCACTACAAGTTCGCAGAGTTTTTATTGCATCATCACTAAGCGGTTTGTTACTAGGCAAGCTAGCTACATCAAAAAAGCTCGTTTTTCTATGAAAAATGCGTTCTATATTTTTTCAAAAGTTGTTTCTCGATTTTTTATTTTACAAAGCATTTCCTTGATAAGCAAAAACTGGCTATACTTGCATTTTTCGTTTTTTCCAAGGAGGTCGTATAACTTCTCTACTGAATAAACGGTACAGAGCTCCTAAATTGCAGAGTCGTTTGCACCAGCGGTCGCGCGACCGCGTCGCGCCCGGACATTTTGCCGGCGCCATCGAACGAGGCGGCGCCATTGATGCCCGGGCGCGACGCGGTCGCGCAACCGCTAGTGCAAACGACTCTGCAATTTAGGAGCCCTGTAGCTCTGTTTGTGCTACATGATGATCTATGCTGATAAATCGAAACTGTGCTGTTACGCTTGAAGTGTTTCGAAGTCTCAAGAGATCTGTTTATGACTTCCACTGCTTAAGTCGCTCTTCGTTATGCACGAGTAATTTTCGGTTCAGCTATTTGTCCTTGTCATATGCTTTGATACATGGTTAGAAACACTATCAGACACTCAAACAATAAAATAATGCAGCGCAAGTCGTTATTCTTTGTCGGCTGGGTAAATGTTGGTGGAAATGAATTTTCTAAAGGCAGTTATTTTGAAAACAGCGATTTTCCGTCACATTAGCAACTTCTAATGAAAAAGATTCATGACTTCCATACGAGAAGTAAAACATGTAAAAGCGGAAATAATTATTTTCTGCTCTCTGAGAACTGTTGCGAGATCAAAAATTGAGGCCAATTTTCTCACAACATAAAGTATATCTCGCACTGCAGAATTTTGGGATGTAGATATATTGACATGAACCAAGAAAAGAATAATCTGTAAGAAATAACAATAAGAATAAACATATCAACCTACATAATACCTTCTGAAAGTCAGGGTGTTGTATTCGAACTCCACGGTGTTTTTCTATTCGAAATTCGTCGCACCACAGCACACGGAGTTTTTGTCCCATTTAGCTTCGCTTTTTTAACTGATAAAATTTTTGAAAAACATGCATCGTGAAACTAGATTTTAGTAAGTAAAACAATAGCATTTTGAAGAGGTTCAACCTGGAATTTGATATCCTTCTGAGCTGGCTGGAGCATCGAAATTATGGGACGTGGTTTCACTTCTCAACTAATTGAAAAAGTATCTGGAAGAGTGCAATTTTTGCAACATAAAAATGGAGGTACCCATGACCCATGATCCAGCTGTGATGATTGTCGACTCCCTTCGAACAAACTAATCCAATAGTCCGTTAAATCTGAGAAATACAAAAAAAGTCTTCCGGAATGTAAATGCTTGAATAATCGCGTGAATTATCGCTCTTTTGAGCAGCAGCGAAATAACACGACACTTTCTAACCACTTTAGCGGAAATGGTCGAAAAAACTGAATAGGAACTTGATGGGTTTTGCAATGGTTATGCATGGACTTGAAACAAGGATTGAGCACTAGGAGATGTCCTCCAGAAGGTGTGCGCTTATTTGCTTCTCTCTACTAGCTGTGCATAATACGGAATTCTGAAGTGCTAAAAATTCAGTTGAACTGGAGGCGGTAATGGAGTATATGCACGAGTGCCTGCGTGCAAAAAAGGTAAATTTTTCTGTTTTTTTTTTGTTTTGTGTGGTTAATGTATCGATAATTAGGTTCCGTCTTGGGTTATATGGGCCTTCGTCGCTTGCTTTCTTCTCATCATTGCTGTTCTTTTCTTGGATTATTGCGTTATTCGGCGAAATGCGCTCGGTAACACCTGCTGCTCTCGTTCTCGAAAAGCTGGACCTGCTTCCTCACAGAAACGTACCACAAATATGCTTCTTAATGTATGAAGATAGGTTTGTGAAAGGAAGTCTTCTTCTCTGGCAGATTCTTATGGAATCTGAACCGTAGTCATTAACATTCAAATTGTCAGAGAGGTGTCTATCGTAAGGCGCGGATTACCCACTCAATATAGTCAGAATGGCATTCAATTACACTGAAAGTAAGCTTGCAGGGCTCCAAATACTTTTTAGAATTATGAGCCAGTTTAGCAAAAGCTTTTGTAGCACTGAGATCTAAAGAAACGAAATAAGCTTTGATCTGGAGACAAAAGGTCTGAATACCTTGAAAATGATGTCATCAACCATCTCGTTAGTGCTTACACATTGCATCAATCAAAAGCCCAGATCTATTACCCACTTTATGTGGCAGCTTGAAAAGGTGCAGTGTCAAGTTGAGCCAGTTTTTAGCCTTTCCAAAATGAAAAAATTCGCGCCTTGCGGCCGTCTCTACTGTTAGTGTAGGAAAGTCTTTGTGTGTTGTTTTGATCCTGTAAATTTATGTATTCTCCAGTTTTATTCTTGCTGTGTATAGAATACATATTCTGCTCAAAATGTCATGTTTAATGGATAAATAAACCATGGACAGCTAGTTTTTTGATGAAGTACAGAATTACTTGAGGATCTGTGGCATAATGGGAAAATTAGAATGATTTTAGAATAAGAAGTTTAAAAGTGTAATCTGTACTACAAGTAAAGTTCAAAAAAAAACAAGTTTGTACGAATACTAAACACTATAATGTTTTGTTAATTACTAAACACTATAATGTTTTGTTAATTTCCTAACAAGGCAAGAGGAGGACCTTACGCAGCCGTGGACTTTCCACATGAAATATATCTATGGAAACCCTCGCCTTGAAAAGGTGATCTCATCTATGTTTAGTATCTGCGAAATAAATTTGTGGAGGAAGTTATGAAAGTTTTTTGGTGGAAAAGCGCCTGTTGCACAGGATCAAAATGGGCGCTGCGATCTCTCGCAAAAATTGCGATAATTTCTTGCCCTCCTTGAGCAAAATAAGTCATCTGCGGTCAAGAGGTTTGGAACCAGGGTGGCTGCTAGTTGATATGTTCAACAATTTGTGAGCCACTGCAGAATATATTTGAGTGTGTACGGGAACCAAACCCAATTCCTGATTTTTGTGGAAATCGATGTACAACGTCACACACTTTTTAGTATTACAAAAACGCATTGATTTTCATGAGAAATAAGAAATGAAGTTGAAGGGGTACAGAAAATGGTTCGGTACACAGTCACTATTTTGCTAAGAAAAATATATCACATTTACATAGAGGCCCAAAGATCGCACGTCGAACAGTTACAAAATTAGAAGAAAAATAATACTATGACAAGCTTATTGCAAAATCCCAGCGAATGACAAAATTTATATCAAAATGAGTGGAATTTTTTTACATTTCTAAATAAGGTATACCCTTACTTCCACCTAAAAGAAAGCCGAGGCGAATTTCGACTATGCAGTTACACCTTCATGACTTGATTGCTATCAAGCGTGAGAATTACGAGATTGATGAGTCTGCAATCCCTTGCCACAACTTTTTTACGGCAACACAGAGAATCAAAAAAGGTCAATCTTGGTCAAAGTAGAGCCAAAAGCTGCCCAAAAAGATTGCAACATCTCAAAGTTCGAATCATAGCAAATCGAGAAATCTATCAGATGAAAAACTCGGTTTAGGAAAATATTTGTCGAGATTCGCAAAAAATAAAGTTTCCGGCACGTACTTCCATCAAATAACACATCCTTAAAATGAGAGGTTCTTAGAAAGTTTAGAATTAGAACAAAAAGGCTATTGTGCGAATCTTGAGTACTTGCATCTGTACAGATCCAAGGAAAATTGGTATAATTATGAGCTTTCAGAAACAGACCTGTTTGAGAACAAATGTAAAGGACGAATATGAAACAAAACTTGCACTATCAACTTCACATATCTATAGCAAACAACCGTGCTCCGTGACGGAGGCAGTGCGAAGACGAATGTGTCCTTGTGCATGTCAGAATCGCAGAAATAGATGGGTGCGGTAAAAACAGTGGAATTGCAGCCACTTGTACCAGACAGATGAGCACCCCATCGAGCACCAGACGTTGATTGAACGTCCTTTTTCGGAGATTTGCCTTCGAGAAGCTTCAAAGAGCGATAACCATTGCATTATATAGCTTCTAGGGAATATTAGAGAACGCATATCTCCGTATGCAAAGGTGTGTAGCAGACAGCCTCTATCAAAAGCCTTACTTCAGCTCCGCTCAAAAAAAGAACAATCCAGGCTAGTGGAGACAATGGCGGAGCGAAGGCGGGGATTGAGCGGGCTGTTTTGGAAGTATTCTATGAGCTAAATTATTTTGAACTAAAATCTCTTCCTTTGTGAGACTGCAAAAAAAATTCTGGATTTAATGCCTCACTAGTTCATTTGCATAATATTCAAAAATTTTGAATAGCCGCTGTAAGAACATAGAAGAGCAATGAACTCGTTTTTTTTTTGAGGATTTATTAGCCTTGCCTTTTCGTTGATGATCGGTGTATAGCTCGTTTTAACCCCTTATAAAGAGTGAAGTACTAAGCTGGAAAAGCCAGAAAACGCTACAATCAGTTCCTTAATAACATGTGAACATGTTTTAGATACACATAAACCGATGATCAAACGTCTGATGATTACAACGCTAGCAATAGTCAAAAGAAATTATTGGAAGAAGTTATCATATACGTGATATAAATAAACATGTAGTCAGCCATTCCCCTAAAGTAGCTTTAGCATTTCTGAGTTTGGAGAGCTGGAAAATTTTTTTCAATGCATCTTTATGAAAGTCACAATCGGTTAACTTCATAAGACTCGCATAATTCGTAGGTCATGTTGACTTAATAAACACAAAAATTGTTAGTAGCAAACTACTCTTATTGCTTTAACTTTAACTTCTTTCAATTTCTCCTCAACTTATGAATTAACCCAGAATCCAATAGTATTTTTACGTTTTGAAGCTTTCTTGTCGACAACTGACGAGGGCTAGCACAGAACATTTGGTATACTTCTTGTATCCAAATCAGTTGTCTAAATTCGTAATATGACTTCTACCACTCAAGCAAAGTATAAATTAGTATCCTTTAGTTGCAAAAAAATAGGAGCATAGACTAGAGTTGTCGAGATCACGGGTAGTCTGATTCAAAACAAAATCTAGTTTTTGACTAGGGATTTGACTTGAGACGTGATAACAAAGATAAAGTAGCCAATACGTCAATTTCTTATCCCATCACTCCAAAAGGTGACCTCTGCGTGGGCTGGCGATGAAGTTCAGCAAACAGCCATTTCTCGTCACCTCGTTCACACAATGTATCATCGATCATCTTTTCGGGCACAGATCGGTGTGACTGCCAACATGAACAACATCGTCTAGATGTACCTTTTTCTTTGCGCATCGATTACGTTATTTTTATGCTGACACCGATTTTCATCTTATAGTAAATTTCGAGTTCCTTATCTTTACTAGCAATTTAGAAAAGGTTTCCACGTCTCTAAAAGGATGGCTTTTCCAAACCTAGTGGTGTCTTGACTATTACTTTTGTCACTTTCACTCATCTTGCCATTGAAATTCATCGTTACCTCTCCGACAAGAAGTCTGGTCCCTGAATTCAAAGCCAGTTAATGTGGATATGAATATGGTGTGATTGCACAAATTGACTCGGAGAAGAAGACCGCTATGACCCTTGACCCTTTATAGCTTCACAATACGCTTGAATGCCTAGATTTCTGCTCAAAAGAGTTTCGCTCTCTTACAAAAGCGAAAAGTCCTTTTTATGCTCGTTGAAAGAGGGGAATATATATCATATTATCGAAAATAACAATGACCGATTTGTACAACATCGTTATTAGCAAGACTACTTCAAAAAAGAACTTCCTTACAAATATCGATACATCGATACGAAAATCCTAATGAGCTAGATTTTCCTTTGCCTCTCATTAATTGTGACCAGTGATGAATGCCCGCCTTCTATGATTCATCAGATAGTCACTCCGAAGCAGATGTGATGCGATTGTTACACAGTGTTTTCTTTAGTGAACCTGATATTGCTACTTGCTTCGATTGCCATTCTCGTTCGTTTTCCATCCATCTTCAACGTCCGTCACACTTTTTGTGGTTTCATTTGTGTCCACTTTTCGAGAAACGTCGCGATTGCTCATAAGTGGAGCAATCATTTGAAAAAATGAGATAGAGAGATTAGTCAAGAACGTTGATTTTGACTGACGAATTGTTCACGGATGTAAATCCGATTTTCACTCTGAGTTTGAGTGAAGGGGAGTTTTCAGTGGTTTTATCATTGAGAAGTTCGCAGTGGCAGAATTACCCACATTTCTGCTCTTCTTTTTTCCTGGATTCAGGTAGCATTTCAAAGACAGTATGGTTTGTGATTGTTTCGTAACATTAAACACGCGATTCGTCCAGTAGTATCAAGTTTGGCTATTCTACATTATAAATAATTTTGAAAACTTCTGTGACTCATACAGAAAAAATTTCGCATATATTAGGTTGCCGCATAAGTTTTACTTATTTCGTTACTTTTCTTTTTGACTGTGACGCATTCATTTTTGGACATAATGTAGATTAGGTAGTACGCTACAAAAGCGCACAAAGAGTTTAGTTTTTGATGGCGAAGTAGAGAAAATTTTAGCAATTTCGGAAGCTGTTATCGAATTCGAAAATTCATGGGTCGGAAAACCAAAAGTGAAGCCGCTTTTAGTCTCAATGGAACGCATCAAGCCGAAACTGTATGGATCACTGAAGATTCCTCTGTCAACAATCTGGGTAGAATTTCGGCATGATGTGTTTGATTCAGACTGAGAACGGCTGTATTTTTGGTTTTCCGACCACTGAAATTTCGAATTTGACCAGCTTTTGAAAATGTGAGAATTTTCTCTGTTTTGTTATCAAAAATCAAAGCGATTGCGATTATTTGTACATTTCCACCTAATCTACGTTATGCTCAAAAATGAATGTGTCACATTCAAAAGAGAAAAATTACAAACTTAGTTGCAAGACTAATGAGCCAACCTATTATATCGCAATCATTTGGCTTTTACGGACTTACTTATGCAAAGTGCTATACGCACTATTTGGTCCGGAAGTTCCTCCATTTCCAAAAAATCGTAACTCCTTCCCCTCACAATAATCTTGAAGGCAGAAATATTATGGAAAGAGTAAATCTTTTGAGGTCCGGCGATTTGAGGCAAGCCCTTTTAGAATCCAAATGTACAATGAAATCCAAAATTGCCGTTGCCGTAGGTTTTCTGACCTCTTCTTTCCATATGAGCAAAATTTGTGCTGATGTGGACCTTTATTGAGAAGTTATAATTTTTCGAAACAAATGCCAAAAATCAGTCTTCCTGAGAGATGATTTTTTGGCACTTTTTTATCGCAAAAATCATAACTTTTCAAAGTAGAGCTACATCATCACAAGTTTTGCTCATATAGAAAGAGGAGGTCAGAAAACATACGGCGATGGCTGTTTTGGATTTTCTTTTTTCACTGTATAGCTTTTGAATTTTTAAAAGGCTTGCCTCAAATGGTGTCATTAGAAAGAACATGTTTTACCCTTTCCAACAAAATAATGCCAAGCAGGAATATTGTAACGAGAAGAAAATGGTGTAAGAGAACGTTCGAACTAACCCAATTATCCCGAAAGTTTTGCCGGTTTGTTTGATCGCTCAGAACTCAAAAAACACTGATCGACGAACAAATTGGGTGCCATTCGATTCAGATTTCTATGCTAATCCTGATAATTACATTTTCTCCCTGATCTATGCGTTGTTGCGACGTTATCGCAATGGCCCTTTGAGAAGCTGAGCGGCGACGCCAAATTTTCCATAATTGTTGAAAGTTTACCGTAATATTCGGAAAAGGCTCTATTGAGTAGAGTAATTCAGCTAAAACATACTTACTCTAGATTACATAGACTAGGTTTTTGAAGTCTAATCAGTGTAATAATCATCGAGCGGGGAAAAGCCTGGGCTTTTTGCGCGCCTTTAACGAAAAGAAGAACGAAAACCCCAAAAAGACGATTTTTAAGCAAATAAAGCTTGATTGTTATGCAAAAACGATGATCAATAATAAACAAGCTTATACTCGCAGAAACTTGTAAGCTTTCCTATGTTTGTAGCAGCTGCGAGTTTTATGATTGGGCTGAAAGCGACTCCATAGAAATTTTTTCTTAAGGTTCTTAAAGGCAGCGTCCAGGCAGATCCGAGCTCGACGACCACGCCCACTTCCCTCGGACGGCCAACCCCTTATGAACGAAACCTCCTCAGCCTTGACGTGTTTTTACATGACCAACACAGTCGAACTTACTTAATACTTGCTTTCGACAAGGATAACATCAGAAGCACTCGTCCGGGTTTTCCCAAAATAGCCCCAAAAGGTGGTTTTCTGAGAAATTCACGCTTTTTGAGTTCCATATTCGGAATCAGCGCCATGGAAAGGCCTGGACCACATAAAAATATAGAAGTCGAGAATCTGCCTGGACGCTGCCTTTAACAGCAGATCAGAAGAATCTAAAAGCACCGCCGCATAGTCAAAGACTAGCTGTATTCGAAACTTGCCTAATCTTCTTCGAGGGTCTGGAATAAAACTTTTGAAGAATAGTCAAACTTTGAGCGGACAGAAATAAATCTGAAAGAGCAATTTTTTCTGAGGCAGGCGCTATACTCTTCGAGGAGTATAGCACAGGGCCCGGCACAACTCGGTTTCTAGGGTTTTTGAAAACGAAGTCTCCCCTGACTTTCGGAAGTTATAGAAGTCCCCTTTAACCTACCTGCTTAGGAGAAGTTGAATACAAGAAAGATTCAGTGGCCTGAAAGAAAGACGAAAGATAAGAGTGAAAATCCAAATTGGAGCTGAATACTACGCATGCACAAGACTTTGGCATTAGAGCGCGATATTTAACAAAGCGAGAAGAAATGAAGGCAAAAAATAAAGGAAAGGCAATGGTATAAAAATGTTTTCATGCTCAGGGTCAGAATTTGGACTGGGGAATTTGTCCATGCTAAAAAGATCCAAAACTTATGTGAAGTGACGAAAATATATGCTCCAGACGATCTCAGGTCGTCTGGTGGCCGTCTGGAGACGATCTAATTTTGGAAAAGGTATTGCTTCACATAGATTTTCAAATCTTTTTACATAATCCTTCCGCAAATAATTTTCTATACATACCGTTCAATTTTGGTGTCATATGCTTCTGTGTGCGCCGTAAACAAGCAATTTGTTTATTTATGCCTTGCTTTCAAATCGCGCGCACTTTTCGCCATACACGTAGAGCATGTCAATCGTGTGATAACCTGTCCGAAATGCTTTTGTTCGACTAAATGGCGCATATTCTTGGTGGTCGGCCCCGACTCCGCAAAAACGATACCTCCCTTACTGTTTGCTTCAAAAACGAATTCCAGGCCGCTTCCAGACGATCTGCGCCGGACCCTGGACTGAGCGTATCTATTCGATTGAGTTTGTCTTGTACAGATGCTTTTACTTTTTATGCGGCCTTGAACTTCTGCTTTATTTATTTTGTACGCCAAGCGGCGCGCTTCAATACAACACATCAGATGAGAACAGGGTGTGAAACGACAAATCAAAAGAAAACATGAAAAGAAAGAAAAAAAACCAACAAAGGAACAAAGGACTACAAAGGACTCTGTACTATTGCGCTCTCGAGCTTACACTTCTCAGGTTTCTTATGATTATAGAAGGGAAACTTTGAAAAAAGATCCTCTCTTCGTTACTTTTACGATTTTCACCCATCACTGGTAGTACGTTAGTATACATGAGACGACCACAAATAAGTGTTAGTGAAAGTTGTACACGTTCTTTTCTGCTTAGGTTTTTCTCGAGCTGAGTTCAAAGGATCCCACTTCTTATTTCACTCCGATCTTTACGTGAAAGTGCTGTTTGCTCGTAGGTGAGATGAGAAGCGTCAACGGAGCGCGCCTTGCGTATGCTCCGCGGAGGTATCTATGGGAAGCTGGCTGGGGCACACGCCATACCTGAACAGTTCATCATTTTATGAGGCTAGAACGAACCAAATGCAGATTTGCTCACTTTTAATATCTCTCTTCGCAAAAAGTTTTTTACCTAACTTCAGGTACCATTCTGTAGACTGGCTTCAACTTAGATTTACAGTATGGAGCGGATCACCGATAGCTCTTCCTTACTGTAATATTACGGTACAAACTGGCAGCAAATGACTCCACTGCGAGATGGGCCGTTTGAAAAAAAATTTTTTCCAAAAAATCAGTGAAATTGTGTAACAAGGTTTTCACGCACGCTGATATTACTACACGACAATTTACGAGTTTCAGAACTTTCCAAATGCTGTATCTAATTTTTTTACGGAAGATCGGAAACTGTTTTTACTGTACAGTCGAGTAGATTTCCTGCTTAATATAGTGTCCCTGCAGAAGCGACAACGCTCGGGCGTCAATAATTGCCTGACGAGTTCCCAAGCTAGTGTTTTCCTGTGTTTCCTTTGCTTATTCCATGCTTTTTAGGTGATTCGTTGCTGATAAAGAAGAAAAGGGTAAGTTAGAAAGTAGTTTCTGTTTTCTGAGAAGTTCTATCATCGCATATTCACAGATATCCACGTGCAAGCAGTTCGCGTCAGCTTCTTGTCTATTTTTTGTCACTTCGTGTCTCTTTCTTCTTGTGAGGTACTTCTTTGAACGCTAGTGGATTTTTAACGATTGACTTATTGTCTTTATCCCATGAAGTACTTGATTAAAACGCTATTTTTTATGGATGAAAGCCGAAGTTGCTGCAAGACTAGCCAACTTGCGTTCAAAGAAACGCCTCAAAGGAGGAGGTTTGAAAGAAGAAGTGACAGAAGAAAAGATGACAAAAAAATAGACAAGAAGCTGACGCGAAATGCTTACACATGGATATCTGTGAGTATGCGATGATAGAACTTCTCAGAAAACAGAAACTACTCTTTAACTTACCCTTTTCCTCTTTATCAGCAACGAATCAATTAAAAAGCATGAAATAAGCAAAGAAGACCCTGGAAAAAACTAGCTCGGGAGCTCGCAAGGCATTTATTGACGCCCCAGCGGTGTCGCGTCTGCAGGGACACTATATTAAGCAGGAAATCTACTCGACTGTATCTTTGGCAGCAATTAAAAAGAAAGCATTCAAGAGAAGAACGAGTTTTATTTGAAATTAGCGATCCTTGTTAACATAGTATAGCAGCTTTCAGCCCCTCCGGGTCTTGTTTAGAAGTAAAGTATAGCAATGACTCCAAAGCCTCCACAAAGTTCCTACCATAATCCTACAGTAGTGAGCGGCGATCAGTGACTCGCTCCATACTGTAAGTTGAAGCCTGCACTACAAAATAGTACATGAATGTAGACAAAAGACTTCTTAGAAGCAGAGATATTCGATCAAATAGTGTATACAAACTTTTGGGACACCCTGTAAGTATAATATTTCAAAGCGTTAGAGAATTACAAAAATTGCTTTCTGTAGAAGGTTTATTTTTAGCAGGCTATTGTTGCACCTTTTATCTCAGTGTCAGATGGAAAATCTAAAAACTAGTGTGGTGAACATAAAGGACCACTAACTTCGGTGATTATCTTCGTACCATGAGCAAAAAGCATCAGGAACGTAGCTGCAGGACAGAGTAAGGAATTCAGCATACCGCTTGTAGCATCTGTTTATCTTTGAAGGGATTGAAATCACTACGTAATATATTTTGGAATCGTTGTTTACCCATTAACACCCCTGGTCCGTGGAACATGGCAAACGAGGAGGCCGCAGACGGAGAAATTATGATGAAATACACTGATCTTTGTTTTTGGATTGCTGCCAATAGCGGCGAGTTGAAGTCAGTCAAATGGCACGATGCCAGATTTTCGCGTAAGCCTTTGGAACGGTGCCAAATTTCGTATGTATGGCAAATAAAATAACACACACATAACGGTGTGTTTCGGGCGTGTTTTCGATCGATATCGTCATTATTTTTCACGTCTGCAGTTTTGACCATCCTAGGAACTGTTCTAATTTCCACGTTCATTCTAGAATTTCTTCCAATAACTGTTGTTCTGGATTCTTCTCATTCGAGAATAGTTCTTTGAAATTTGCTCGTAATAAGAGATTGTCATCGCCGAAGATTTGGTTTCTATGGAGAGGGGAATCTAATCTGACCGGAAGTGCTTTCGCAGTTGGATCATCATTCTCCTGTGCTTCTATGTTCTTTGATATTTGCTTCTAATAAGATTGTTATCGCCGAAAATTTAGTTTCTATGGAGAGGGGAATTTTGAGGTAGAAATTTGCCAAGCAGTACTCCCGGTAACATCGGAGCTAAAACTGAGTTCATTACAAATTCGACCCTTCTGTGTGAGGTGTATAGTATCTTGAAAACACTCACATCAGTGAGAGAGATTTTACTCCAAATATGACATCCGCATGTAGGTACAAATAGCAGATACAAATGAGCAGATGTAACGGAACGTCTGAAAGAACTAACAAAACAAACGAAAGATGAGTGAGGAAATATGTTTTTATTTTACTGAGATCTGAGATGAGTGATATTTAAGCACTGTATTCTCTGCAGGTTTGCTGTGCAAGAGAGGAAAACTTGTCACCGTTTTGGTATACAAAAGTCTGTTGAAACCCGATCGGGCAGAGAAAACATTTTTGCATGTTGGGGCTGTTCTTATAATTTTCAATTTTCGGTCTTCAAGCGGCACGTAAGGCATGAACTTTCTTTTAGATAGATAATATTGGTTTGTAAGCGGCGCGTAGGGCAACCCGATCGGGCAGGAAAAACTTTTGTATGTTTGGGGCAGTTCTTATAATTTTTAAACGGTCTTCAAGCGGCACGTAGGGCAATTTGATCGGACAGGGAAAGAAATTTCATGTACGTTTGTGCAGTTCTTATGATTGACGGTCTTTGGGTGGCTCCCTTTTGTGGTAAAGCTTCATATTCCTTCAGCGAAAAAATAAGGATTCTTTAACAAAGTTCTTAGACGATTGATTTCGTTGCTGTCGGAATTGATTCTCAGAGAAATGTGTTTTTTGTAGTACACTAATTCTTATGGTGTATTTCTACTTCCAAAACGATAGATGTTCTGCTACTTACTTAACGATCTTTTATGGAACTTGTTGAGAAGAACTGAAAGAGCAAATTCTCTTTGAGAGGGTAGAAAAGTGGGGGGGGGGTATCTGAATGTCTCGGTGAGGAGGGGAGTTGCACAAAGAGCGTGTAAACGAGATAAGCATAATATAATGCATGGTTGTAGCAGGAATTTCGAGAAATGCTGAATGATTTGTGGAGATTATCGCTTCTTCGAGCAGTTTTCTTTTGTAGAATCCTCTTCGCAAAAATGTTCTCAGGAAAAGAACAGAAAGCTTATTCAGAAATATTTTTAGTCACAGCTAAGCCCTTATATTGTATCTGCCCTGACCCACTTGCTAGCGACCCGTAAGGTCGCTAGTTTGGTCTAAAGAACGGAAAGAACTTTCGCAATGAGTCAATAGCAATGTGTGAAATTAAAGTTTCTGCAATATTCCAAGCCCAGTAAGGTAATATCACTCTTCACCATGGGTGTCCTGTCATTCTCTACTTATTTCTGTAGGCAATACTAGAAAAGTTTCGGAAGTTGGAGCTTTTATATCTTTGAAGTTGAAAAGTATAAGTGAATTGGGTAAACCAGTCGAAGAATAGAACTATGACATTAGCTACAAGTTATCTGTATCTAATTAATAAACATCTCTCCTATGATATAGTTGCAAATTATTTCGTGAATAACTTGAGGAAGCAAGTGCATAATATCACATTTAGTGCTAGCCTTTCTTTATTCAAAACAACCCGCAAACCAATACAACATGTGCTCAAAATAATCGCTATTTATTTCTTTTTTTTTCACTGCAATTTTAGTTTCAGTTTCATTTTCACGCTTCATTTTATTCCATACGCTCAGGGCGTTCCTGCATAAAAAGTGGTGTTAGTAGTACAATAAAGGCTGGAGCAAAATCATCATGTAGCTTAAGCCCAGCCTACGGTCGAAATTGAATGCAATGATTCAGCTTGCATGGATAAGGCATACGTGAGCGCAGTAGTCAGAAATAACTTATTTTATTCATGCAGATGGTACCCATGCCTTCTCATTTGCCAGCAAACGATCTATGAGCATTCATGCGAATTAACCGGAGGTTCGGAGAGCGGGTATATTGGCCAATCTTAGCCTATCTACCGGCGAAAAAACCGAAACTCCAAGTAAATACGCAGAGGTCGTGATAACGGACTGCTGTACTGCATATCGATTTGTTAAATAAAATATAAAATATATAAAAAGAGTTAGCATCCCGGGTTCCACCCCGTTCTAAAGTCTTGACTTTTCATGTAGCGAAACTTACCTTTCTTTTGATTCCGAACCCCTTAGGTTCGCTACTTACCGTCCTTACCATATATTGATTACCATCAAATCAAAGTAAGCTTCACCGCTCATCTTTCATGGCTATGGGAAGTATGCACAAACACACAAACACACAGATTTTCTGCTTTATACAATATATAGAGAGGTAGAGATTATTTAAAATTTGTACCTACGAAGACCCGTGCCCCCTGGTGTGGAACTTTGTGGGACTATGATAAAAATTTCAGTTATCAGTATAGTAGCAATTATGAAGACGTTATTACTAGCTCTGACTACATGTGTCACATTGTCGTTGACATGCAAATGTAAAACGCAGACGGCGGAGGAATCGTTCTGTGCAGCCAATTGGGGTAAGAATTGATAGTTTTTCGAGTCTTTGTTGAGAGCTTTTGTAATTATTGCAGTCTCGCACGTGCGAATAAAATTGCGTATTTCAAAGCAGCCGATGCCTCCCGGAACTGGTAGAAAGGGATTAAACAATATACGATACGCAGTCATTCATGAGAAAGTGTTCAAGGTAATTGCAGATAAAGAAATAGAGGAATTATTTATCATAGGCTGTTCAAAAAAAAACATTGCAACCATATCACAACTCAGTAGTATAAAACTGATGTTGCACAAACAGATTCCGAAAAATTCATTCAATTTGATGTATTTCTCAACGAGATCAACCGCTTTCTAAAGTGCTCAAAGCAATGATCTTTGGATTTTGCGTCGTTACAAGTTGATGAACCCGCACACCATCATAATTTCGGATATGGACAATTGCTAGAAGGTTCTTTGCAAAATTTGATTTTACGATTTCATGACATACTCTTTTTGACTGGAAGTGAGAAAAACAGAGTTTTTTTAAAATTATCTACCTACAGTCTTCATTTTCGTTCTCAATTTTATTAGTAACAAAATCTATCATACGGGGTGTCCCAAAAAATGTACCCACTGTTTGGTTGTTAATAACTTAGAGGGTGAGAGACCAATAAATGTGCTGTTCAACGCCCAAAAAATATTGATGTAATCTTTTCAGTCGCCAACCCAGTCCCAAACTTACCACAGATTTAGCACGCTATTGAGCGTCAAAACTGGGCTTCGGCAGCCAGCAAAGTACAGTAATGACACCAATGCGTCGTTTGTATGACGATAAACCTATGCTAGAGTTTTTGAAATCCCCGCAAAGCTATCCTGAAAGCTTCGGAGCTGGAAAGCAAGGGAAGGCTTGCTTGCGTTGATTCGCTTGTTCATTTTCACTGAATGCCGATTGCGTGGTGGAAACAATGTGCTCTACGTCTGAATTTTTCGGACCAAGTAAAGATTGTGCATCATACACAAAATTAAGTTCGCGATGTGCTTACAACGTCACAAAACTTTGCGGACGGCGAAGTCGAGTTTTGACGCTTAAGAGTGTGCCAACTCTGTGGTAAGTTTGGGACTGGGTTGGCAACTGGGACGACTACACCAATATTTTCTGGGCGTCGGACAGCACATTTGTTGGTCTCTCAACGTTTATCCATATGGGCTGGATAAAAGTTTGAAATCTCAGTAAAACAGCGTTTTTAAAGCCGACTTGGTCCGCAGCCATGTCGGGCTATAAAAGTAGAATAAAGTTCCCCTTTTTGAACATTATTACGTTCAGCGCACAGTAGGTATCTCAGATTTTGACACTGTGGTCCTACATGAAAGTTTGAACGAAAAAGGTGCAACGTTAAGCGATAAAAGAGCTTTGATTGAAGTGTTCGTATAATTATGAACCGTTCAAGGAAGCGTTTGGCGCACAATGCTTCTCCAAATTTAACACCGAATTTCATTCTTATGTTGCGTATACTGTTCTCGGCTACGCTCTTTCGCATGCTACCAATGTTTCCTTGCCTTTCTTTTTAAGACTTCGGCAAATGGCAAAATTTGGGGTGTTCGTATTATGACCAATCTTTATTAGGGTAACATAAGTTTTGAGACACTCTCATTTCTTACGGCGATAAATCGAGTTCACATTTTCAATAGGGTTCCAAAACACCACTCGGTAGAGCAAGCAAGCTCTATAGGATGGTGTGCAAAAGTTCGCACCAACTTCGACTCACTGTAAATTTGCATTCAAAATCTGAGTCGTACTAAAAGCTCAGAAGATCACGAAAATTTTTTGTTTTAAAAATCCTAACAATCTCCAACTTGCTCATAAAAATTGCACACTACAACAGACACTCATATATACCGTAGCTGGGTTTGTTTCTCATTTAAGAAAACGATGATTTCCAAGTTTACAGAAAAACGAAGCTATGCTGTTTTCACTCATGTAGTCGTATACTACAAGCTCTTACAACCTCGAAAGCGAAGGGAAGTTCACTTATTCGAAGTGGCGATTCGGAAGGAGGTCTATACCAGTGGATAGAGCTCAAAAAGCTGATCTCAGATATACCTTCGATATCTGCGATGCGTCGTTTTGAAAAAAGTTATGACCTTTTCTAAAGCCAAATTTTCGTGCATTTTGAGTCGCAAAATCATGATAATCGCTACACAAAAGTTTGCAAGCTGAAGCAAACCACCTAGTAAGCACTGTAGGTTTAATTCGAGTTCATCCGAACGCTTTCGAGGTTTTTCGACCAGGTTGTTCATTCACAGGTCGTCATTTCATTCCTAGATCACACCTCCAATATGTATATAAAAAGCCCCATAACCTCCATCTAGAAAAACGCGTCGCAGATATGGAATTTATATTTGAGAACATAGTTTTATGTTCTATCCGCTGGTAGTTTCCAAAAAGTTTCCGACGCGACGCATTTCTCTAGATGGAGGTTATGGGGCTTTTTTTGTATGCATAATGGAAGTGTGATCTAGGAATGAAATGACGACCTGTGGATGAACAACATGGTCGAAAAACACTCGAAAACGTTCAGATAAACTCGAATTAGACCTAAAATGCTTATTAGGTGATTTGCTTGAGCTTGCACACTATTGTGTAGCGTTTATCACGATTTTGCGACTCAAAATGCATGAAAATTTGGCTTTAGAAAAGCTCATAACTTTTTTCAGAACGACGCATCGCAGATATAGAAGGTATATCTGAGATCAGCTTTTTGAGCTCTATCCACTGGTATAGATCTCCTTCCGAATCACCACTTCGAATAAGTGAACTTCCCTTGTTAGAAGTATAACCTAAATTTTCAGCTTTCCACAGCCCCTAGTTCTCAAAAATTACTGAGCTTAGCTCTCTTCACTAGGGTGTTCCATGCTCAAATCAATATTTTTCGAAAAGTAGGGCTTGTAGAAAGCTGAAAATTCACGGTTGTACTCCCAAGGGCTTGTAGTATGAGTGAAAATAGCATAGCTTCGTTTTTGTGTAAACTTGAAAATCATCCTTTTCTTAAATGAAAAACGAATCTAGCAACGGTATACATGAGTGTTTATTGTAAAGTGCAATTTTTATGAGCAAGTCGGAGATTCGTAGGATTTTCGTGAACAAAGATATGAATTTGAGCCTTCTGTACGACTAAAATTGGGTGCAAACATACAGTGAGTCGTAGTTGGTGCGAACTTTGCACACCATCTTGTAGAGCTTGCTTCGCTCTATCGAATGGTTCTCTGATCCCCCCACTGAAAATGTAAATGTAAACTTTGTGACTTATCGTCGTAGTGAGAGTGTCTCAAGACTTATGTTACAACCTATTATAAAGGCGGGTGTAGGGCGTTAGGCGACAAACCCGATTTTTTGAACCCCAAATAACTACCCGTGCAAAGCGTCTTCTCCGCCAAAAACGGGGGGGGGGGGGTGGGGGTTGGGGCCGATACATTACTCGACGCCATCAAAAAAGCACATAGTTTTGACTTACGGGCTTTACGTTGATTGCTTTTTGCACGTTTTGTCGCCTAACGCTTGCCCTCCTAAAATATAAAGGCCATTCTGACGCAAAAACTTGTTTATCATAAAAGGTAATTCCCAGCATGCTGTGGGCAAACTCAGGCTACAAGACTTTCGTGATACCCTGTTGAGGGCATTCATTTTGGGTTTAATCAGAATTTTCCTTTACTTTCATGTTATAGAGGCCTTCTGGTGTCGCAAACTTACCAGCTGAGATCTACACCCCATCAGAACCACCAGCATGTGGCTTGATCATTGATGCTGGGAAAGAGTACCTGCTGGCAGGTAAATCACCTCTAATAATTAGCACAATCGTTCTTAAGATCAGTTCATTAGTTTCTAGGTAGAATGCTAAATGGAACACTACATACTGTCTTATGTGGACAAGTGCTTGCAGACAATCCTTCTGAAGAACTGTACGAAAATGTGTTGGAGTGGAAAAAGGTTCCGAGACAACTGATAACTAAGCTGGAATCCATTGATTGTGACAAAAAACAATAAACGCTTTATAGCCGAGTTAATGAGTAACGAACAAAACAACTTTTTTCTTGCAGCAGTGCCGTTTAATATATGTCAGATCTGGCAATCAGATATGCGAATAATGAACAATTATTCAATGCCTACATCTTGAGACGAAAACGCCGCAAGAACATAGCGTCGCGCTTTTTTGCACTTGATTTTGATGGTTTTGGAAAGCTTTTTTTAGGCAGAGAGTGCTACTTAGAATTTTACTTGAAAAAAAAAATGATTTGGAGATTGTTGGCAGACTTCGTGTTCTACATCTTTTTGAATGCTTTGGAGGCATCATCGTAAGCAAGAGTCATCTTTGCGTCTCAAACATATCTTGTTTTAGTTATATATGCTAAATATTCTATCTATACTCTGCAAAGATCACAGTCTTCAGTGACGCATGCGCAAGTATGGTCTTCTTGACTGCAAATTCTCTCAGCCTGATACCAACAGACGGATCAAATGGCTATTTGTAGCCACCTTGGTACTCAGATAATCGTCGGGGGCAGGCGGCCATGCTTTTTATGGGCGGGCGGGCACCGAAAAAATAGTTCGCTGTTCTTGCTGTCCGCTTGCAGATATTTGAAAGAATTTTAGCGAAATTTTAGACGAATAATTGGAGAACAATCGCGGTTTCTTTATAGATTAGCTGCAGCGTAGCGGCCGCATTCTCGCAGACTTTCCGCGAGAATATGCAAAATTTTCGAGGGCCGCGGAGTCCTTTGGGGAAAGCCGCGCAGCCCCCCAGGTACTTTCCGCTGAGAGAAAATACCTCAAACTTGAGTATTTAAACCAGAGGTGACACCTCTGCCACACAGTCTTACGTATGCTCGACGTAAGCCCGAAACTGCGCAAAAAGAGTCCGAGCGCCTGCTGAAAGTTCGGCCAGCGTTTGCTGAAAGAGCGCCTGCAGAAAATTCTGTGTTGCTGCCCGCTGGGCAGATCCGCGCCATCTGATGTACTCAACTTACCTGAGTTCACGCAGCGTGGTTACAGTAAGTTTCGGTAGACAAGAAAACATGAAATTGAAACTTGAACCTGTAGGGTATTCGTGGACCCGGTAGGGTTATCTGGTGCGCGAATTACGAATATAGAATATGGTAGTCATTTTATACTGCGGTGACATCTGACGAGGTCACGGTAGTCTATAGTAAGTGAGCCAAAGTGACAGAACTAGTTCAAACTTGGCACGCTGGGGTTGTCTGGGGCCCAAATCACGGACGTCATTTACACTGGTGTCACTTGGAGCAATATGATAAGTATGAGTATAGTAAGACAAAATCACAAAAATGGACAAAATTTGGTTCAACAGGGATTTTCGGTGCACTGACCACAAGTTTGTAGAATCATACAGTGGTGTCATTTAGCGGGGTTATAGTGGACATACGGTAAGTGAGCCCGAATCATAGATTGTGGTCAAACTTTGCCCAGGGGGTTTATTCTGGGGCAAATCTGAAAAGTCCATTCTTTTCATTGCGTATGTTATCGCTTTCTCTAGCAGTTTGAAGCTTTCGGCTGAGCAAAAGACCGACCCGTGCAATAAACACCATACCTCGATGAAAATGAAAATTGGTGGGGCTATGATATAACATGTCTTGGCAAGCTTTATGTTAGTGGAGTGAGCACATCAAAGCAAAGCAATTCTTCAAAAATGAGCCGTGACCTAATGGTTCAGTGGATTATCACGATTAAACCGTACAGGTTCGAGCCTATCTTGAACGTTGCTTGCAATACGTGCTTCAACAGCAATCAAAACTCCGAGCTTGGGAGTCGGAACTCGAACCTTAAAGAGCGGAACTGAGTTTTACGAACAAAATTGTAAGTTTCACGGATCTCAGAGTTTTCTTTCAGTTAACGCGGAGAGCTACAAACTCGGAGTCTTGATGAGATTACTACCGACCCTGATTATGATTGAAATGATGGTTTTTAGATCTGATGTGCACAATAAAACGTAAAGCGTATCAAAATATCAACTGAAAGTACTTTGAACCTAGGGTCTTACCAAATACCCTATAAAGATAATCAACACCTGTACTTGATGCAGTTCTTCCTCTAAAGCAACCAAGATTCACAATGTAATTCTTGAGGAAATGCTGAGGTAATCGCTGGAAATTTCACCATGTCTGACTTTTGCTGATATTCAGAACTTTTATGTGAGACTTGAAACTTCTGATAAGCAGCTGATAGCGCGAAGCTTTTGCAAACTAATGCAATTCTTTGTAGGCTTTGCGGCTTTTCATTCAGAATTTCTATAATATATGTTACTAGCTGGCAAACCCGGCTCCGCCCGGCCCTGTCATTATTATATTCGTAATCAGCATGTGTTGCGGCTCGGTGGGCTCTGCGCCCCCTCACCTAGTGCTCGACTGCCTTGCGTCCAGCTCCTGTCCCCAAAGGACTTCCGCCACTGCGGGTGGCGCCAACTCACAATGGCGCGTTACGCCTACACTATACACGAAACAATAAGAATATATAAATTTACTAAATAAATATACACAAAAATACACGATATAAACAAATATAAATATACTTACCACGGGGAGAGTTAAGCTCTACCCCGGGCTACCGATGGGGGCTCTAACTTACTCACACTCACACACTAGCACACTCACACACTCTCCCGGAATCCAAGGGAGCTACCCACAGGCCGGCCGCGCGCCGCCAAGGCAGCAGCTACGGCACGGCAACACCGACCCCATGCTGTTAACCAACAGCATCGAACAAAGCTCCCAACAGATCCTGCGCGACCAAGGCACTTCGTGATGTTCATCATCCAGGAATTCTATCCTCGCGCGTACATCCAAACAATCCATCAACGATTCATCCAATCGCGCGAGGCACGGGGACGTAGACACGACGGCGATATCGTGGAGACCCAACCAATCAATAATGAAGGCGGCACGACGATAATAGTAAGATGGTAAGACGAGAGAGGCCGCACTGGCGCGCGTACGCGCTATTTATAGCGGTGGCTGGGGGCGTGTCTACATGGTGTGGTCTCGGAGCGAACAAGGTAGCCGCCGTAAAGCGCGGCGACCGTGCTCACGACCGAGACGCGCGGCAACACGGTGCTCCCGGCCACACGGTGTGAGGAGCGGTCGATCGCGAGCCGCGACACTCCCCCCCCCCCCACAACGAAAGGCATTGGGCGTTGCGGATAGGTGGTTACGTGATAGCACCGTGACCTGGGGCAACTGCCTTAACCTAAAAAATTTGGGCGATGATAGAAAAAAAAAGAAACATACGGCATCGGTAGCGAGGGAACAGACAACAACCCGCCCCGTGGTAAAGCACAAAAATAAACACAAAACTACAGGCGCTTTGACGCGCAGGTGACTATCAGAATAAACCGGAGCGCTTAAGGCGCTTACCAAATAAATATGAACAATGATTAGAAATACTTCTACAGCTACTAAACTATGTACAACGTTTCAGGATAGACGCTCCAGCCCATAGCATCATCATCGTTCCACCTCGCCATCTCACCATCCATCTCGACCAGCGCTGATCTAACTGCGCATCCAGCTCGCACTACGTCCCCCGCACCATCAACGTCTAACCACTCTAAATATACTCATACGTTCAACATCTAGGGAGCGTAATGCCCGAAACAAAACTTACCACCCTGCGAACCTACATGACGCGCGTCCTGGAACGCACACCCTGAAACAAAGGGAAACCTCCACCCTCTCTTAATTTAGACTTAATTTACGATAAAAGGGCACAAAATAAAACGATAAACTGAGAGGGTGTTGGCTTCCAGACGAAAAAAGTACCACGTCTTTCCAGAAACATTCCCAAATTTGCGCATCTAGCACCCGTCCGGACCGAATTGGACGAAGGTCCAGCCTCCCGCCGAGGACAAAATGCCTCGACGAGGGGATCGACCCCGCAACTCAAGGACCCGGGGGTGCAGCACTGTGGGTCTGTTCAAGGAAAGGCGGCCCAACCTATAGAGCAGGTGTTGCAGGAGCCTGATGGACTGCTCGTAATGGCTCTATGGTCGGGACTTAGGCAAATGAGACGGCGCGTCCGGTAACAACTGCAACTTCCTAAAGTAGATTATACCGCTAAGCTGCTCGACCGAGTAGCAATAATAAACAAATTAAATAATTAGCGGGAAATTTGAATGATGTTAACGCGCTACTACAATAGGAAGTGTAACTGGTAGGGAGCCGATGAACTAAGATGTTACGCGGGACTTTACATGGCGCGATAGATGTTAACGCGCTCCACAAGTGCGCCAGATGGTGTTAGCTAGTGGGTTAACTAGTGCGACAGATGTTATACGGTAAGTGGGCAAAGTATAAAAATAAAATTTTAGAGGCGCGACAGTCACAAGGATGTTACAGTGTAAAAAAATTGACTGACGCGCAGATGCAAAACGTTAGTAAATTTAGAAGTATAAACTGTGAAAAAGGAAAATTCAAAACAAAATTCAAAATTAGTGTTGCCTACTAGTACCGTTCGAGTCCACACTATCGCCCGATTGCGCGTCCACCTGCGCTTCTTGTGAATTCGCCATATGTACTGGTCCACGAATCTCCATCAACTCCTGCCAGAAGTCGTCTTCAGACTCGCGCGTCGAATATCCTATTCCCGGCTCGCCGTTGGTCCCATCATCCTCAAAAAAGATCATCGTCACGAGGTATTCTAGGCTGATTAACGGCGCGTCCAAGCTGCGCAGTGAGACTTCCCTCTGGGCGTTCCGACGATGAATTGGCATGAGCATGATTAATACTCAGCGCGACAACTAAATGATGTTATGTACTTAGCCCATCTACTTAGCGTGTTATGCTAAGTATATACCGCACGTCGATGTTAAGGGAAGCGGGTTTACTATGAGCAAACTGAGTATAACCATGATCAAATGTTGGAATATAAGCCAAGCTGCTGAGGAGGACACTACAGCCTGTGCGGGAGTAGGTGCTACCCGCAGGACCATTCAAACCTTCGTCAAATTCGGGTTGCGCTGCACACCGAGAGTGTCAAATAGGAGATGGAACAATTACACAACAAAACAGTGATGCAGACAAGAAGTAAGTCCGAGTATAAGCCAATCCAGGTAAAGGAGTAAATCAAGGAGCAACGGCGAAAGCCGCGCGTATGACACAGCCGATGTTACTGGCTACAGGTGCCTGACATAAGCGTCCACAGACAGGGTAGTATAAACGTGTCTACGGATCGCGCGTCAGGTAAGTCTGAATCCAGAAAAGAAATGCACTCAAGGAACATGCTTGCCAATATACAGTAATGGTCGCAGTTACACTAGCTGGCCAGGCAAGTTAAACATACGAACAAGATGGTAACAACTGTGAATAAACAAGACACACTAACCCTGAGCGCAACAACTGAGCCAAGTTACTACGGGCGAAGAGTGTCCATGAAGTACGGCTGGCGCGCCAAGCGCGATACCTCGTCGAACGACGATACAACTCAAAAACACGACGATGCTAACCTAGATGGTAAAGGAGTACTTCACTTGCCGAGGATGTAATCACGTAAGCTTGGCATAAGGTCAAGGTGCAGATGGAGCGCACAACGAAAGCAAAGGCGCGACACTACTAAGAGTACTCCCGCGCAAGAAGAAGCCTGTAGATGGAATAGGCAATGAGAAAAAAAATCTACACTGCGCCAACAGTGGATGACATAGTACGAAAGGCGCGCTTACAGAATGTAACGTAACAAATGCCAGGATTGACACGCAGTACAAGGGATATTTAAAAATGCGCGGATCGTGCTAGCCCACGAACGATGTACTGAACGCGCGTAAGGAAAAAGCCAAGTTTAAATCAAAGCCGAGTGAATAATAGTCTTGCAGGTAGCCAAGGTTGGAACAAGAATTGCAACTACGCAGAACACTTACAGAAACAACTGCAACTATACAGGACGAACCCAAGATGGAGCGTGCAGAAGGTTCTGCAATGAACAAAAGGGGTGGTAATGAGCTCACGGCTCGCGAAGTTGCAAGAAAAACAAAAATACTGACTTGGCTGGGAGACAGGCTGCAACGCAGTAGACAATAGCAACTGCAAGGATGGAACAAGTTCGCTATACACCAACCACTATACCGCTATACAAAGATAGAATACTTAGCGAGTAGTACAGGATCTACTGACCTAACCGACGCTCTGAGGCCAAGGGAGACAAAGTTTGCGCGAAATGAGCAGTTGGGTCGCGCGTTCACCCAAATTACAAAAAAACAAAAGGGGCTATGGTTGCTTACTGCTCGCGAAACAATAAACAAAACATAGGGAAAAAGGGAAAAAGCGCAAGAGATCCGATGGTCGATCGATATGCACAAGAAGGTGGGGTACACGCCGCCTAAAGTGCGCGCTGAACAGCAATCGTTTCAAGACCCAACTGGAGAAAAAGTGGGGAAATACGGGACAAAAACTACAGAAAAAAAGGGCATTCCGCCGCAAAAACACAACATCTGGCCTGATAATAAAAACAGAGCGTAAAGCTCGACAACGGCCTGGCACCAGACAAATCAGAACAAAGGAAGAAGGAAAACAAAGGCTCGGTACCTGGATGGAAAACGGTAAGAAATTCTGCCTGTTTCCAATGGCTCTCTCTATACTATCCGTCGTGTGACCAACGACATCGAAGATGGACTATGCCTGAACGAAGCGCGGCGCGCTAGGGGGCAACACTCACACCCATCGGTAATCTAAAGAGAATACATATAATTATAAATAGAAAAACACAGAACACACTCCCTACTACCCATAGCAACGAATAACCCTACTAGACCCTTCCAACTTACCCAACCTACACCACAGAAGGAAAAACAAAAAAGAAGTGTAGTACGTGACCGTGGGGTAACCAAAGGACGTAAGGCAAACAGAGCATGAATAACGACAGAGTGTCACTGAAGAGCCTGCGCGGCACTAAGTGGCGCGCGTATAACAAGGTACGGGAAAGGTTATCCTGTCGGAGGCCGGTCTGGAAACTGCTCAGGGCTCCTGTCGGCGAACGGAGAGGCCATCACTGATGACCCGTGGGCACTTGGACCATATCCTGCTCAGAACCGTGCTTCGTTCCAATTGCCGTCCTTCGTCGTCGTCCTGCTGATGGTACCTTCCAGCATCTTGCTCGGCAATTCCTATCCTTCTAGCACGGCTGCTCTCCGCTTTGTACTAGGGGTGGTGGGCGAACTAAAGGGGCGCGGCCTCGAGGGCCCAAGTGCGCTTATTGCACCAACGAGACTCACCTTACGGTGCCCCATGTAGCACTACGCCGGGGACATAGGTCACTACGGGTCACAATTGGGCCAATCTTGTACTAAAAACTAAACTACTAAACTAAACTACGGACTACAGGAGGTTAGACTACGGGGACAAGACTAATACCGGTTGTAGGGAAAACTAAACTACAGTAGAGCGAAGAAAAGAAGTGATGTGAAAGAGAAACTAACAGGGTACGGATCCAAGGAACCCCTAGTACCAATCCAAACCCATACCCAACCCAAACTCAAATCTACCTAGAAAACAGAAAAATACAAAATACATAGAACACAAAATACTAACTATAAAACCCCAGCTTACATAAAGGAACCCGAATCCCGTCTCCCCGGCTATGGTCCAAGCTCCTATATGTGAATATAGGACGGTGTCGATCCCCACTGCGGTTCTTCGCGCGTCTCGATACAGCTCCACCTTCGCGCGTCCACCGATACAGCTCTACGCAGCTCCATACCCCTCTCTCGTGTCATTCCTCCTGTCCATCGCTCGTCCTTCGCCTTCGAACTAGCGCGTACAACGATACAGTACTGAAACGCGTTCGACGATACAACACTGGTACACGTACGACGATACGATACTAAAGCGTGTCCAACGATACAATACTATATACGCGTGCAACGATACAGCTCTAAATCGCGCTCCCTAACTTCCATCCATCCGTCTTCAAACTCTCCATCTCCATGCCAGCTTCCCACTCGAACAACAATCCGACGTCGAAACTCTCCTGGCGCGTACTCCGGTACAACTCTCTCGCGTGCTCCGATACAGTCCTAAAATGCGCGTACAACGATACAGCTCCTCTTCGCGCCTCCACGATCTGGTCTTCTGCGCGCAGCGTGCTCGACGATACAGCACTAAATGCACGTACAACGACACAACTCAGCGCGCTCGCGATCGTCCTATCCTCCATCTTCGTCTTCATCCTCCTTCCGTCGTCATCCATCTTCCATCGATCGTACTGCATTAAGGCGTCCATCTGTCAACTCTTCCCGTCCTGCTTCCTCCAATTATTCGTCCAAATCCCGAAGACTCGACTTGTGCGGCCGCTGGTACTCTCCGGTACCCTCTATCGAGCCCGCCGACTACGACACCGGCCCTCCACCTGGGCAGTAGTTTCCAAGCGCGACAGGCTTACCAGGTATCGCATGACGTGGGCGCTCGATCGATTGGGGTTCTAGTTGGCAAGTTGCCACAGTCTTCCCGACTATCCCCCCGCGCTGACACGCCATGCTTCGCACCCTGGCTACCTTCCGGCACTCTTGTTACTGGCTACGTAGGTATTCAACTCTGCCTCTCTGTTTGCCAGGACTTCCTACTGGGGCGCTGAGCGTGGTAGCTTCGGGCTCGTTACGCACGCATGATGGATGGGATAGCGCGTTCCTTCAACAACGCAACAACGACACAACATACCGATGGCACACAACCTGCTCCGACTTGCGCGACTAACCCATCCGCGGGCGGCGACGCCATCCACCATGCGCTCGGCATCGATGCACCATGTTGCGGCTCGGTGGGCTCTGCGCCCCCTCACCTAGTGCTCGACTGCCTTGCGTCCAGCTCCTGTCCCCAAAGGACTTCATCCACTGCGGGTGGCGCCAACTCACAATGGCGCGTTACGCCTACACTATACACGAAACAATAAGAATATATAAATTTACTAAATAAATATACACAAAAATACACGATATAAACAAATATAAATATACTTACCACGGGGAGAGTTAAGCTCTACCCCGGGCTACCGATGGGGGCTCTAACTTACTCACACTCACACACTAGCACACTCACACACTCTCCCGGAATCCAAGGGAGCTACCCACAGGCCGGCCGCGCGCCGCCAAGGCAGCAGCTACGGCACGGCAACACCGACCCCATGATGTTAACCAACAGCATCGAACAAAGCTCCCAACAGATCCTGCGCGACCAAGGCACTTCGTGATGTTCATCATCCAGGAATTCTATCCTCGCGCGTACATCCAAACAATCCATCAACGATTCATCCAATCGCGCGAGGCACGGGGACGTAGACACGACGGCGATATCGTGGAGATCCAACCAATCAATAATGAAGGCGGCACGACGATAATAGTAAGATGGTAAGACGAGAGAGGCCGCACTGGCGCGCGTACGCGCTATTTATAGCGGTGGCTGGGGGCGTGTCTACATGGTGTGGTCTCGGAGCGAACAAGGTAGCCGCCGTAAAGCGCGGCGACCGTGCTCACGACCGAGACGCGCGGCAACACGGTGCTCCCGGCCACATGCTGTGAGGAGCGGTCGATAGCGAACCGCGACAGCATGCTCGATTACCCCCCTGCAACTTCCAGCCCCATAGCTCAAAATCTGCAAAAAAATCGATAAAATCGATATAGATCGATGACGAAAAGTAGCCTATGACACACGCCCGGCCCCGATGTGTATGTGTGCCAAGTTTGGTCCGGATCGGTTCAGAAATAAAAATTTCTATTCGGAACATACGTACATACAGACAGACAGACTTACATACAGACATACAAACAGACATTCAGCTTTATATATAAGATGAAGTGGCCAAATGTTATATTTGGCCTATTTTAATCTCGCAGAACATGAAATAGTAAACAGTTCAGGTATGAGTCATTTCGACTTTTTCTCTTATTTCTAAAGGTCAATAAAATTTTTCTCTTTTGACAAAATTTTGAGGTGGAAAGTGGGCCCAAAAAATCTTGAGAAGAATCACAAAGATATTATCGAAGTGCGTGGTCAACGCAACGCATCTTTGCTCAAAAATTTTTGTCGCTCCTCTTCGGTGGAATCCTGGGACCCATTGGTTTATGCGTACACAGGGTGCGGCAAAAGTCTGGGCGCCGAATTTGCAGTGTTTTAAACCACTGATAATTTTGATCTAAATTTATGCCAAATAATGCTGCGATTATCCTCTACAAAACACACTCGCTGCAATGCGGGTTTTATTGGTAAGAGTCGGAATTATCAAACGAGTGCTTTTGCAGAGCGCGAAAATAAAAACTTCCAGTATTTATGATTTTTCCGCAGCTAAGGATACTGTTGATATTCTACAAATTTTGAACAAACAAACAAATGTAGAGGAGGCTTTGAGCTATCACATTGTAACTGTTTCGTCTATCAGAAACTACTCATTCGAAAAAATATAGAAAATTGCGAGTGCTAAGTGCTTGCCAGTGGTTATCTGTTTTTCACCAATTTGAAAACTATAGAAGCGCAGCAGGCAGTGAGCTTTAGGTCTATACTCTTTGCATAAGTTTCGCGTATAAGCTTCTCTTTGAATTCTGCCGATTAAACAGTTTCAATACTTTTTACATTATGATTTTCGTTTCTCGCGCAGTCGCATTCAAGCTTCCAGTATGCGCGTGCAGTTGCCTTCACTTAAAGTTCTAAAATTCTTTCCAAAACATTGCAAAAAAACTTTTCTTAATATATTGTAGCCTAAAGAAAGCTTGCTCTGTTATACTGCACACTTGCTTTTGTGAAAGAGGCAGTCATGTTAAAGGCGTGGGACTAATTTCATTACGACTGCATGCGTGCCACGGCGTGGACCACCCAACATTTTGAAGGGCTGCTCTGAAGCCAAAAGAGGCAATCTTAAATTTGAGGGCCGCGCTGTACATATTTGCAAGGGTGCGAGTTATGTGTGCACCTAATGATTTACCTTTAAGACTTTCCTTCTTCATGTGATAAAGTTCTATGTTCCCAGACTTTTGAAGCATCCTATGTACGGGATATGCACATATCAAGGGCAGTTCCAAGATTTCTTCTCGGAGCACATTTTTTTTCTCCAGTGGTGGTAGCTAAGCCTTTCGAAGGATACAAGGCTAATCTGAATTCGTGAGAAATTTTAGAAATCAATGCAATTATTTAGAAATAGGAGCAGGGCATTTGCATATAAATATCTATAACTCATGTGTCGTCGTGTCATTCAAATATTTCGCGACTCATTTTCGGTGGGAGAAGAGGGATCTCCTCTGCTCCCACTCGGGTCCGCTATGGTATCCCAACAATGCTGTTCGGTAAAATGGATGCTTTTGCCATCCCCTTCGCATCGGACGTGCTGGTGAGTTTCTTTGCTGAAAATGGCTCTTGACAGTGCGTGCACATGGCCCCATCTGCACCTCACCACCGACTTGCACTGTTTGCAGGCTTGTAGCTCGTCCAGCAGTCACTCTACGAGCCTGCAGCTAGGCTCATTCGAAAGAGCGTGACATCATGGACACGATGGTATGCAAATGAGTTGAGTTCGGGAAATCCAAGAGAATTTACGGATGAGTTGCAAAAGAGCAGCCTTAAAGGTGATTGGAGTAAAGCTCTCATCAACATCACAACAGTCTTGGAGCTTCGAAATGGGTCTATTACGAGAAAATTGACAGTTTCAAACTTCTAGGATGAAAGTGGTAGCGAAGGAGCTCTATTCAACTTTAGTTGAAAAATCCTTAGCCTACCACTGAAGCTGTGCTTTTCTACCCCATCCGCAAATTCTCTTAGATTTCCCGAACTCAACTTATTTGCACGCCATCGTGTCGTGAAAGTCACGCTCCGAATGAGCCTCGTTGCAGGCTCGTAGAGTGACTGCCGGCCGAGCTACAAGCCTGCAAATGGTGCAACGTTCAGTGGTGAGATGCAGGTGGGGTCATGTGCACGCACTATCAAAAGCTATTTTCAGCAAAGAAACTCACCAGCACACGTCCGATGAATAGAGGATGGCAAAGAGCAATTTTATCCGAATAGCTTTGTTAAAGACAGTGGATCGGCAAAACTTGACAACCCAGGATCTTAACGCAGTAGGTTCCTTATCGTCAAAGTATGAAAACAGTGCAATCCCGATTTTACAGCATGCCTTCCCTGTCGAGAAAATCGCTCTCAAATTTACACACGCAAGCCAATCTTACACGCACCCGGACGAGTTGGCAACTTCCTTCTCACGTTGGAGGCTGCCCGTCCCAATGCTATAATCATTGGGTCCCGCAACGATTCGGCGTCATCAGCCTTGCTCCACTCGTCCAATTTTGAAGCGAAGGGAATTGAAAAACGCTCGTTCGTTTTCCGGCTCTCTGAAGTGGATTTTCGTGATCAGCGTATTGAGTAACCCCAAGTAAGCGAAAATTTGACTAGGTTGAGATGCCGAGCCACTGCCTTTAAGTTGCCTTGAAAAGCTTTCCATGTAAATAAATTTGGCTTGAAGAAGGCAACTGAAAATTTTCAAAAAAATACGAAATAAAATTCAAGCTTGGGTTTTTCTGGAAGTAATCACTACCTGATCACCTCGATGAGCTCTATAATACAGTCTGCTTCTCTGCCAGGAAAACTTCGGTTTTTGCTTCAAACAAAGACCTAAAGGAACCTGCGTTTGAAGAGTTGTCCGCGACAATATGAAGCGGCCATTTTCGGACCTTATTTAGAAAAAAGTTTTTAGAATACATATTTTCCACAAAACGCAATGTGTGAGTAGTAGTTCTTGTAGAGCTCTATCATTTCACGCAACTCGATCATTTTTTTCATCTTTGTTTTCCATCTGAAAATGAGCGATGAAGAAATCTGAAAGGAAGGCGGCTTGTCCGCAACTTTTTGGCGGTCACCATATATAATAGGATATCCCATAAGTTTTTTCATACCTGACTTTTCAGCGACGTAAATGAGTTCTTCTTGAACTCCTGATAGAATGCGAGTACCATTCGACAGATCAAAGCAAGCTCTACAAGAAGTCCTTCAAAAGTTCGCACCAAGCTTAATCCGCAACAAGTTCCAAGCCAAAATGATATACATGAAAATTTCCAAATTTTCGGGAAAACGAAGATCACCATGTCTCAATTCAAAAAATTTCGCAAATTTCCCACTTTCTCATGCAGAGACCCCCTCATCGGATATTCATACACTTGCTGCATTTTTCTGATGGCTAGAAACCGAGAAAAAATAATGCTCAACTTTCAAACCTTGCCTGTGTAAGTTCTGTGTTCCCCGCAAATAGGTGATTATTTAGCTTATTTACTCAAAATTACGGCCATTTGCAGCCGACTTGGTGCCCTAATTTTGAAATATCGAATTAAAGATCCAAATATGAAAAGACTTATGGGACAACCTAATATTTATAAGTCATATACCAGTGGATTCCCAGAACTGACATCTGGGGGAGTACCAAAAAAAATTTCCCGAATCTGGAGACCTGGCGTTATCTTTTCGTTTTAAAAATTCTATTTCACTTTCTAATCAACTTTCCTTCCCTTCCTTTTTCTCCAGAAAAGATTTGAGATGTTAAAAATTTAGCTGGCCCATCCAAAAAGTATTTCTTATATACCTAATAAGCCAAATTATTCAGTTACGAGCTGGCATCCCAGGTTCGTTCCACCCCGGTTTGGAGCCACTCCATCGCGCTTGACCTCTTAGGTAGCGAAACTTATCCTTCTTTTAATTCCGATTCATCTTAGGTTCGTTTCTTCCTTACCATGTCTTGATGACCAGCAAATCAAAATGCGCTTCACCGCTCATCCTTCATTAGGGAATGCGCACAAACATACATATTTCCTTAAATACATGCGTAAATGCACAAAGTTTTTTTCAAGACTTTACTGCACATAAACAATTTGTTTTACTTCCATAAACGATCTCCACTTTGCACTCCACCTGTGCCAAGCACTGTCGCAAACGAAAAGAATTTGTCGCTGACCTTCAGCGTACTTGACGCCAATGGAAAAATTAACGGAGTCGCAAAAGTATCCGCCCACATTTCCAGGCATTATTTTGAATCGCAACAGAAAGTTCATTGTCCTTAGTTTATATTGTAGGCTATCATTGATATGCAGACATAACGTTTGCCTTCTAAATATTCAGCTATGGCATGTACGATAGGGCGTATCTGCTTCGTCTAGGCAGCGCCACACAGCTCCAAATTCTATGCGGGTTTTTATGAAGCGAAGTTCAAATTTTTATTCAGTTTTTGATCAGTGGAGATGTCTGAAAGCCTAAAAAATTGAATCATTTTTTTGTGTTTGCTCAAAATTTGCAAAAATTCTTGTTGTGTTTTCGACTAAAAAATTTGTAGGTATGAATGATTGGTCTCTTCAGTCAACTTCCTGATTTCTTACAGTCATTAATTTCACGCATGATCTATTTGGATTCGTATTTTCTTTCATCGTACAGCCGCAGTATTTTTTTCTGTGCTCTAAAACTGGATTCGTTGGGGCGGACGTAGTCGAAGTCTTTGTCTTTCAATCGTCAATTTTTTCACACTTAAAGAGAAGCGAGGGGAACTTACTAAAAAAATCCTCAGAAAGAAGCAACTCTTCATTTAAATTCCCGGCTTGGCATGGATCCATTTTGCTTTCGTTTGCTTTTCTTTTTCTTGTACATTCTAACAAATGATCACCACAATCGAGCTTGTATTCAATTCTTCTACAACTACATATTTACAGACTGTAGACACTTGCCACCAGTATCATGGGTGCTCGAGCTGGTTTGGCGATAGATGGAAGTCCCAGACGCTACCGGTAAGAATTGCAAAGCTGTTATCTATTATGCGACCTTATTGCAAAGAGGCTCTGTATTGTTCAAGATTCACTAGTAACTGTAATGAATTTGTAAATTAAAATAAAGAGACTTTCAATATTTGGCTGCCAAACTTGAAAGTCTCTATGTTTCAAACGAAACATCCATAGCTATTTCTCATTTTGACTTCTCCTCAGGCCATGTGACGTTATCTCCTATAGTATGCAGATTTTTTCGAAAGAATTTCATATGTTGCGAATCCTGCGATGTTAGTAATGAAAATAATCAAAGGATGTCTCTTATAAAAAGTCATACAATGGCTAGGGTTTCGCTTCATATTATGATAAATTCACTCTTCAAAAAGTCGACATTCCGAAAAAATATGCATATGAGAAATCAGAAATTCTAACTTATGCTATCTAATAAGCAGGCGACGACTGTGTTCTTGCAGATTGTAGCGGTGTTATCAAATTTTTTGGAATGTGCCCTGAAGAATTCGTTTGTGGATCAACGCTAGGCACGAGGTGCCTTTTCGAAAAATGCAAATTCCCCGTTGACTTTCGCAAAATTTTGCGAACTTACCTTTTACCCTTATCCAATATATCCCAATCGACAAAAAAAAGAGACGGAAAGTCGGCTTTAACCTGACGGACTACAAAACGATATCCCCTTTGCTTTTTGTCTCAAAAACGATATCCAGCTTGCATATAAGTCACCTATGCCGAGCTCTGTGTTTGATTCCTTGTGAAAGTAGCTTTCCAAAAATGAGTACATGCAAGATGAATTACAGAAAAGGTGAGCTCGACATTTTGCCGTAGATAGTGCACCATGGCACTTTTTGTTAGCGCAAGTTATATGCTTGGATGTAGTTCAATTACGCTATTGTGTTAATGCTCTAACGATATCGAGAATTCTGCAAAAAACCTCAATTTATTCTATTAGGTATTATTCTATTACCAAAATTTCCTGCTAGCAAAATCAATGCTTTCTTTCCTGTTTTATGGCAGCAGAGAAGATATAAAAATGTGAAATAAAAGATATAAAGATATAAAAATGCGCGATGGTCAAACAATCGCAAAATATTTGACACAAGGGAAGTTTGGAGGAAAAATCCAACAAATTAAATGCCCCAAAGTTGGAATCTTGTCCAGAAATTCCACAAACCGATCTCGAGCCACAAAGAATAAGGTAAATGAACGTATGGCTAAGCTGGAAACTCTCGAATCTTTAGTTGGTTGTTAGACATCGAAAAATTTCTAGATTTTTTTTTCCGAATTTCACGGAGATCGAACTTTTTGCCATTGTGGAAGCGACTTCCTTTGCGCTCTCGAATAATATTTCAAAACTTCTCTATCTTCTCTGCCGCGGCTGATAAGGAACCTGCACTAATTTTGTATGAAAATGATATTTTAACAATCTTTCGCTCGTCAAATATCCCAATTTCGTTCCCCGGATCTCAGTAATGTCTCTGTGTTATCGATACCACGTTTCGCTGTTTATCACTTGCGCGGTGTCCTCATTCTTGCATTCTCTCCTTCGCTCTCGGAGATGTCTCCAGTTCACCTATAACATTCATGTTCGCAAATTATATACCCCGCTCTGCTCATGATTTCTTGTTACAACCAACTGAGGATACTTTTTTCAACCAATCAAAAGAGTTTGTAATTGTATCATGAATGTGCCCTTTATCCAAATATTGCTTTTCTACATCAAAAGAATCCCACACCTTATCTCTAATGAGCTTCTTCGAACTCTGTACATAACGTCGGCTGCAAATGAAGTCAATCTTAGCTTAATTCAAATTTTGAATTTAAATGTCCTGTAGAATTAATCTCGTAGAAAAGCATATTTTATATGAGCCCATATTCTCACTAATCACCTAGACGGAAGCGAGTTTCCTCTCTTTTATTCATTGCGTAGAAATTGTTTAAAACCTACGAAAATTCAATCTGTTATGGTTTTTTTCATAGTATCCTATGTATTTTTTTACATTTCACGAAAAATTTGATGACACCAAGATGGAAGCAGGTTATACCAAGTTTCTGATTCCACCACCATGATTTATTTAGATTTGAGTACGACTTTGCCTGGATCTCATCAGTGTAAGAGAAGCCCGCAAGGTTTATAAAAAAAGTAGTTAGAAAAAGACTTATCCATTCTTTCGTTCTGACGTTGTCTTTATGTTGTTCGTGTCTTACTGTCTTTTTCATTAGAGGAATGTACTATTGTAAGAATCTGTTAAATGTATGATAGTATATTTGCTTTATGGTAACATGCTGTTCTACATGTCTTCTGCCCGAAATTTATAAGGTGTCTCATATTTTTTTACCCTTTTACTCCTTCTTCTAATTTACTCCTTGCTAGTTAGATATATTTTGCGAAATCTTTTGATGAGCAAAGCAAGCTCTACAAGATAGTACTCCTTGCTGAATTTTGTCCCACCCAAATTAGTGGCTAGTCACTAATCGTAAGCTGTAAAAATGTTGTAAAAATCAAGAAAAATAATATCTTCGTTCAGAAAGTTTTTGCAAACTTTTTACTTGCTTAATATAATCTTCGAAAAAATATACATCTACTTTTGCTGTGTTTTCTCCATCTCTTACAATCTGGAAACTCTAATGGGTCAAATAGGCCAAATGTGCAAAAACGTCGCACATTTTTCGGAGTTTCTTGAGCAGAATGTTATTTAAAAAAAGAACCCTTGCAAAAAGCTGAAAATCAAAGATTATAGTTCTAAAGGTCTATACCATAAGTTACCTGTTTAAAAAAAACCTAGCATAACTTTGGCAAATCACAAATCAATTTTTTCATCTATTTCCAACCACGTGAAAAATAAGCAAATGCACAGATATCTGCCAGATGTGATGTGAAGAGCAAGTAAGGCGTCTTTGGGAATTTTTTCTGGATGAAAATGTGATTTTTTCTTGATTTCTTGGGCGTTTCGATGTCTTCAGTTTTTGGATTGGAATATCAGGAAGAACTTTGCGTAATTGTTTGATCATGTCTTGGGGTTCGTTTTGCTCCAACGAATGGTAATCTGTCATATACAGGGTGTCCCAAAAGTCTTTAAGCCTAGTATTGTCTCAGCTGCAAATGTACGAAGCAACATTGACAAATGAAATTTGAATGGAATCTTGTGGAGAACCTACAAAATAATAAGGTACACTCAGATTTCAAAAAATCCTCATTTGGCCTTCACATAAGCCCTCACACTCTTGCGGAACGCATGCACCGTGGCAGACAGGTAGTTGACGTCGAGAATGTCTCACACCTTCTGAAGGAAGTGTTCTCTACCGCCCAAAATTTAGTGTAGAACAGAGCAAGCCTTGCTGTCCATCACTGATCACACAGAAAGGTCAAAGGCTTTTGAGCCAGCAATCAAAAGGATGTTGATCTAACAAGCGCTCTTGTGAGATTCAACAAAAGTGTCAAAATGTAGCAAGCAAGTTCTCGAGAACATCAAGAGAACAGCAATTATGGCGTACATAGATAGAATTTGAAATGATGTTTCAGTACAAAATGCAGAGGTTACAGCCAGAATTAGTGACTCAAACTGAACTGGTGCTGGAGTTTTCAACTTTCTCGGATTTTTGTCCCCGAGAACTTTTTTTCTTATTGGCACGGCACTACTTTGAGTGTTCGTATCTTAATCCTACGATAAGGAACAAGACTACTGATTAAATTGGCACTGTAAACGTAGAGTGAAGCTAGCTCTACAATATGCAGTTCGAGATTCTGCAAGAGCTTCAAAGGCAAAAGAGCTATAGATGTTTGATTAAAGGGTATGTTTACACTGGGCCGTCCTCAAATAGTAATAGTATTCGCTTCAAGAACAATATCTTGAGAATGTACAGTGCAAACGATATGATATTTCTGTGGAATATTGAAAACTAGACGAAGTATTCATACGCCAAATTTGACTGATAAGCGAGGAATACTAACAATGTTACTATGTTGGAAAGTTAGGCTTAAAGACTTTTGGGACACCCTGTATTTAGAGAGCAAAAGTATATCACTAGCGGGAGAAATTGAAAGTTTGAAAAGCTATGGAGTAAAATGATAAATCTTGAAGTATAGCAGTCTTTACCCTCCCATTGAGCTGTACTTATAGTACATTTGTCTGACGTAAAGGACCCAAAGCCTCTTGCTTGCTCAAGATCATTGTTGCTTGCGCTCACCTCCAGCACTTGAACTGAACTGTTTTTTCAAAAGCTTACCCTGTAGGAGAAGAGCAGTGATGTATGTAATCAGAAATGAATTCGATATGTACGATATTTTTCCTGCAAACACGAAAATTCCTCAAAACTTCGCGTTTTGAACCAATGAAAGGTGCTTTGTGAAAGCTTACTCAAGAACACATTAATTCACAACTTTCTTTCCAAGAGTTTTCACTGCGGCTTGCTTGACGCATTCATCAGCGATCTGTCAACAGTGATCATTCATTGCGAAGGTTAAATGCCATTTACCTGCGATAACTCTCTCCTATCGATTTATGATAAAGAAATTCCCGCAAGGAATTTGCTTTGAATCCGCCCGAGAAGACTGGATTGCGGCCGGACAAAATTAGGCGAATCTAATGTGCTTGACAGAGGCGGAATCTCTTTGTTTGAAGTGCATCAAAATTAGAAAACGGGAACACTTTCTCACTTCAACGTTCATATTTAGCAGCAAAATTTCCGTTTTTGCTTTCATAAGCTCTAACAGCTCAGCGTTAAACTTTTTTGATAGTCATTATGGGTTTCTTGGATTTTCAACTGCTTTTCCTGAACAGCTTTAGAGATAATAGCAATGCAACACCCGGAAGGCACGCATCTTTCGCACTCTTTCCATTTTTCATCGATCTAAATGTTGAAAGACATGTCACAAGTCGGAGGCTTTAATTCTAGCACTTAATGTTTCTTGGATGGACGCATCTTTTTTAGGAAATCTGACACAGCTTTCTTCTATCCTAAAACTGTAATTTCATGGGACCACTCAAGTTCCAGCTGCTTACAGGGAGGTCCGCTAGCCGAAGTGGCCTTTTCAAATGCTGTTTCCAAACCTGTTTTCGTTTGCCAATCCTCCCTCCCCCGAGTGCCGAGATATGAGTGCCTTTTGGAAGAAAAAACGCAGAATTTAGGTAAAATCAACCGTTACAGACTTTTCAGCTCAAACAGGATAGTGTAGTATGAGTGTATCAGACAGAAGTTACTTAATGAATGAAGTGCTCTGGTGATAACTAGAACTGGGTCACTTGAGCAATTTTGGACGAATCATGTTCGAGTTGCGCATTCACTTTTTCGACCCCAAAAGGCTCATAACTCGGCGTTTAGACGCGTTTGGCAGATAGTGAAGACAAATTTGTGGTATAGGAGTCACTTAAAAAGGTCACCTCGGCTAAACGGGCTTTTTTGTAAGTTGTATAAAATTAATTTGATGTCTTTGTTACCCTATAGAAACCCAAGCTGATGATTTGAAGACCATAGTACATTTTCTCGAACACTGGTGAACACTTAGGCTCATTCAAACTAGGCCGTGGGCCTGTATTCTGTTTCTTCTCGATAAGTTGTTCGGAGGATTATGAGAATAGTTTCTAATTTTCGTACTTCGTACATCATACTAAGTGCATCCAATTTCTTCAATACATCAAGTTCCAGTAAATCGCGCTGTCTTTGTATACAAGAAAATTTTTGGTAGCTGCTGGAAATAGGAAAAGCAAACAATACGTTTTATTTGCCTTCACCGGAATTTGAATGATTCGATCGCAAGCCTCTTCCCTCTCTTATCAAGCTTTACTCATAGGCATTATTCATGCGTAGGTATTTAGCAAAATCTGTTCATGAGTATATTTTGAGCGAGACATTGAGTTTGCTAAATTTTTTGTCGTTGCAGGGACCATAGCTTTTCTTTGGATTTAAGGAAATTAAACCTGGAGCTGCACCGTTTCATTGCTAATCGAAAGAAAAACCTCCAACTAGCCTAAATTCCAATGAAACGGTTTTTTAAATTTGACAGTGGTGAAAGTGCAATATCCTGTTCAAATTCTTGATTTATCTCTTTTGTTTAATTGTCACATAAATCCCGCACCAAAAATTGTAGATGAATCGTAATCGTTGAAATAGAAGAAATACTTTGATTTAAATCTCTTATACATGATAAAACTTATTTTGTCATGCGTAAGAGATTTTATTGAAACAAATGCAGAAGTCGAATAAATATTACCAAGATTATAACTTTCAGAAGAGATGTCCGAAATAATTTTGTCTAATCAGAAAGACTTCGCTACCAAACTAAAAGTGAAATCAATTTTTATTGAGCCTTCGAGGATTCCCGAAATTTCAAAGATTTGACTTCAGTGTCTGCCTTGTTCAACAGTTCTTACCATTCACATAATTACCGCTAAATAGCTGATGATTTACTCTCTTCAAAAAACCTCGAAACAAAATAATTTATTGGAAATGAAGAAATTTATAGTTTTGAAAGCCTGCTGCAATACTTGTGTAATTACTTGAGCTATTCATCAATAATTGTTATACACTAACATATTTCATCCTAATGGGATCTGGCTGTTACCAAAGCCCTGAGCACTTTTTCAAAGACCGTTTACTAGTTACAATGTTACTAAGTGCGTGTTCTTCCGTTCACACATTAATCATGGCGAGAATTGCTTTATGTTCGCTCATTCTCTTTGATGTCTCACATCATGGCGAAATGTCTGAATTTCTTAGGCTCTCAAGAATGGGTGAGACCGACGGTCACTGGCCGAACAACAAAGGCGAAGGGGTCAGTAAACAATTTCAACCGAAGAAGTATAAAGACGGAGGACAGGAATGGCGCAAGGACAGAAAAGATGTATGAGCTTTTTCATTTGAAGTATTTGAAGAGGGAATAGGCTGTGCTTGATGTTTGAAAAAGAGGGCGTCTTTAATTGTGGTGAAGAAAGATTAGCCTCTAATCATTGCAACCTTTACTCAAAAGAAATACTAAGAGGGAAAGTCAAGGATTTATCATTTATGTTGAAAAACTTGGGCAGAGCGAAATCTCCCTGCATGTTTTCAGGGTCCCACGCAATCCGCCTATGGTTACACCCCTTTCAAGACCAATTCTCTGAGTCGAGCAACCACCCCACTCGCTACAAGTAAGCCATTCAAGTGCATGAATCTCAGCTAATGCAAAGTTTTTCAGTTTCTGAACAAAGCTCTCAGAGCGGCACCTTACGCAACTCTAACAAATCGAATCCCTTCGTCTATCCCAACCAGGTTCCGGTGCGAAATGGTTATGCAATGCATGGTGAGTACATGTGATTACTAAAAGAAAATCTGAAGATGTACTTGCTGATTAAATTTTGGTCCTAGAACCCCACGTTGAGAGAGCTCGTGATAGCTCGTCCTGAAGCTTCCTCTAAATTATTCTTCAGTCATTGACTTTGTGCATATCGATTATGAGTTAGGGCTAGCTAAAAATTTATTTTTGTTATGCTTGTCATGAATATCTTACTCGTTTTGTAAGTTTTCGGGCAAAATTCATTAAGGCACTCTTTTGAGTTTTGAAACTCATATCAAAGTTCTAGCTCTTGTACGACACAGCTGTCCTTGAACTGTTTTGCAGATAGTGCGGTACAATTTGCAGCTGTTTTTCTTGCCTTTAAAGTTTATCAAATCTCTACGGAGGCTCTACTGTGACGAAACTTCAAGGGCAAATAAAGTTTGCCAAAATGAGACAGTGCGTTTTAGAGAAAATATTCTGGAGCAGAAAACTTCGCAGTTTTTTTCAAGACAACTATTCTTACGGTTAGGTAACAATTAAGATTGTGGTGGGCTGATAAGTAGAATTTTCCTCCCACCTAAAAATTGCCTCAACCTCCTAAATTGATTTGAATAAGTTGAACACGCATGTCCCGAAAGCAGGGTCGATGGAAGTTTTTTTTTCAATTAGCCAATCAATTGTCTTTATGATACCAAAAGCTCAAAAAAATTGAATACGCAAAGGGCGGAAGTTAGAAACAATCCTTTCACATAATTATCTTTAATATTCAACAGTGCGATAAACAAAATAGTAAATCAGTAGTTTTTCCATCCGTTTTTTGACGATTCTTGCCATTCTCTTTGGTCATACCCAAGCTTTCCTCTCCATTAAAATTCATAGTAGTACAACTCGTAAGGTGGTTTATTCGGCTTTTCGCATTCAGAGCCCTTTGAGATCTGCGAGCTTACATACCGAGTGTCCCAAAAAGATGTGCCTACTGTTTGATTGTTGATAACCCTCTTGTAACGAAATCTTTCCGGAACCTTGGGGTACCATTTTGTAGAGCTAGCTTCAAGTTAGTCTTATACTATGGTACGAATCAAAAATCCCTTTTCATTATTGTAGGATTACGGTAGAGCAAATAAAGGTCATATTTTAGCCTAAATTAGAAAAGAAGCTGAAAGCTCCTACACTATGTTAATCGGAGTCACTGATTTCAAACATGACACTCGCACTCCATTTTTCATAAGTTATGCCAGATACACACAACAATCAATTTCTGCTATTCGTCAAGAATCTGATTAGGCAATTAAAAAGCTCTACGAAAGCGCAAAAGTTCATGTACTGAAATCAGCATTATAAAAAGTGATTACACAATTTTTCAGATTTTTTTCAAAAATTTTAACGGTCTTTTTCACAGTGGCGCCATATGCTGCAAGTTTCCACCATGCTCCTACAGTAATAGAGATAGATTCCCATTTCACTCCATACTGTAAATCAGTTGAAGCTATCTCCACAAATACCTAAAGCTTCCCGAAAACTTCATTACAAGAGAGAAGAATCAAACACAATTTAGGCACATCTTTTTGGGACCCCTGCGTAGTGGATCCAAGCGAAACTTATACAACGGAGCTAAAGACATTCTATGGAATTGTGAAGAGGACCTGTCCTATTAGCAGGCTTCCTTCTATATGCAAAACATCCCGTTACATGCTTTAAAGGGGCATTCCTTCATAATGATACAAAAGGATCCGGTGATCTAACTATGCTTTGTCTGTCTGTAAGTATGATTACCTGTTGTACGATGTAAATTCCATTAGTGCATTAAAATTTCGGGAAAATCACTTCGACGAGGGCAAAAGAAAGTTTCAAGAGATCTGGTGTTTCCTTTATGTATAATTTAGTTTGCATTTTATTGAGCATACAAATACATAACAAACAACAAACATAAGATTATAGATTTTATATAATCAGTAGACTGAGAATAAATCCAAAATCATGATCACCCAGATGAGAATTAGTAAATCATAAAATTCATTTATAACCAGATCCTATCAGTACTTTTACGCATTTTCTGCTTCCAAGTTTGAAAAAAATAATTCGAGTTTTTTTTTCTTGATCAATTACACAGCGATATGCTGACATTTTTGCTTTGACTCCGCAAGACTTCTTTTCTCCAGTTGCTACAGGGCCATGCAAACATATAGAAAATGGATGAGACTACAAATGGTACTCTTCTTTTTCATGTTATTTTGAATAAGAACTCTCAGATCCGCCTCAATCGCATTCAACGCCGAAAGCAACCCATCACTCGCAGATTCGATCCGAAAGCGCTACGCCAATGTCACGAGAGCAGAAGCTGACATGGGGTCGATGTAAGCAATTTGAACTACGTTACCTTATATCTTAGCTGAGAGCTGATTACAGTACCACCTTCAGCCGGTTTTCGATCTGCTTCCGCCATGGGACAACAGATGCGTCCTGGAAGCCGACAAAGTGACGCTGGTATAGGACAGTGTAAGATAATTCCCTTATGTTTTTCAATTTTTTTCCACTTCAATCATGCTTTGTGGTACATGATTAATCTATCTCCTTCATTTTCCTCTAAATAGGGCATACATGCACTGGTTCTTCCAGTTTTTCTCTGCTATGTAGGCGTGCACACACCTGAAAATTCAACTATTATTATTGGGATTGTGCCACTGGCGGTCACAGGATCGTCCAGAGGGGGGGGGGGGTGGCAAAAATTCTCAAATAAAGATGCGTGGCGTTAGCCTCGCACTCTGAAAAAATCTTTGGGGTGCTTTTCAAGATTTTTGAGCGTCCATAACCTTTGAAACCTAAAAAAAGGGGGCGTGGCATCTACCACGCCCCCGAAAAAAATTTTTTCAAAGCTAAAATTTCAAAAATTGTTTTAATTGTTTACAAGAGCAAACAAGTCACTTGCAGATTCTTAGAACCTATGAAAGTAAACTTCAAAAATTTGCGACCCATTCTCGAGGGAGGGGGAGGCCCCCCCGCCACCCCCTCCTCCTCGGTCCGCCACTGGATTGTGCTATCCTGCTTGTTGTTTATTGAAGTACTTTTCAATCTGTGGAATTGAATAGCCCTCTTGAAGGTTTTTGAGATTTCGGCTCATCTCCCCTTCTAGACATCTCGGAAATCTCAGGATGTGAAAAAAGGTAAAATGTCGCATTGATTATTTTAGAGCAAGAATTGTGCAAGTTAGTGCAACTTTTGCGCAACATTTTCAAATACCGAGCTACTTCGTCATTTTATGTGAATCATATCCAGATTTATAAAAGGTTCTCGTCACTTCGTTTATTGGAAGGTAATCGGTTTGCGACCTTGTGATTTCAATTGAATTATTGTTTTGGTTTTTTTGAAGTTTGAGTAAATTACAACTGAACTCATAACTGGGTGGAAAAAGAGTGTGGCGTATCACCCGGGCGGAATCGTCGGAAGTTCATAACTCTGTTCAAAATCATTTTTACAGGTTTTTTGTTGTTTTTTTCCATTTTTACAGGTTTTTTATGTAGGTCTTGTGATAGGAATCTAAAAAAAGAATTCTACAGAAAATTCTGCCTTTGAATATCTACCGCAATCTGAAGCACACGCAGCGCACATATTTCGAAGAAAATGAAGTGGCATTATATAGGATGCGATTGTTTTGATCTACCAGTTCATGCTCAACTATTTGGTTATCCTTCGGAAGAGTATATAAACGCCCTTAAATGTACAACTACTCTGTTTTTGTCATTCTGTAAAACAACATAATTTTTAATTCGAGTTTATCTTTTGGTAGACTTTCTGAAAGATGTCTTATCTATGTGGATTTCAGAATAAATTACGATCTCATAGCGAAATACCTTATAAGTGCAATCTATAGTGTGTAAAGTCGACACCGCTTTCGATTATGGAACTGATCGTGATGTCGGGGCGATATGCTAAATCACTAATCTCAGTGTCATATAAAGCTTCTCTTTTCTTTTCTATTTTCTCCTTATGCACTGTAATCGCTCTCTCTGGCCAAGCTAGTGCTCTTCTTTTCAACACATTCAATTTTTGGCTACGCAAGCTCTTTTCTGTATTCACAAACAACAGAAATTTTCTATTACGCATCTGGTGGTCCTTTGCATAAACAAGCTTTTTAATATGTGCGGATCTCGCACGACATCTCAGCCACTCTCGAGGTGTCGCGTTTTCTTTTGCGCACTCTTCAAATCAGGTTTTCTGCTCCTTTATTCTAAGTGCTGCATTTGAAACATTCAGATTTACAAATATTCCCGAGGTTATCATTAGCCACAGAATCCTGCTAGCACTTTTGGCAAAAAAACTCGCTATCAGGGTTATTCCATGTAAAACTTCTAATTATGTTTCTCGCTCTTCTTCAATGTGTGTGTAGTTTTCTCACTGTCAGTCCGAAAATGCTGCATTCGAGCATAATGAGGCTGCTGAAAGACTATATTTGAAGAAGTTTAATAGATGCAAGACTTGTTTGCTTTTATATTATCACTGTAGTTCAATAACTACTTTAGAATAAAGAAGAACGCTAGCGCTGTATGATTAGTTTGTGCGATTTCTAAACATACTCTTTTGTTTTTCTTCTCCTACTGGCTAGTATCGTGCTCACTAAGTTTATCCGTAACTAAGAACGTGGTCATCGTCCAGATGGTGTATTGTGTTTTCAAGGTGATATTATCAGTATATTACGGGCAACAAGTCATTCCCTATAAAAACATATTCTTCATTCATATGTTATGTGAAACCTACAGAAATGACCATAACTGAGTAAAAATTCGCGTGCGGATTAATGGTGAGATTTCTCTCTACAATGATGACCTTTTCGTAGGCAATGTCCTCTTTTCATGCACGTAAAACGGTGACATCTGTGATAATCAGATTTTTGTCTTTTTTGCTTCTCTACGTCTCGGATCTATTAGCATTTCGTGCTAAAAATTATTCATGAATGTCTTTCTAATCCACACTATGCTGCTAGTGTATACATAGTTCTGCTAGACAGCTATGCTTCTGACCAACGGCCAAATATTTATCCAAGTGATTTTGATATGTCTACAAGTTGTCAGTTAAATCTGAAAGCAGCTATTCTACTCCTTAGCTCAGACAACTAACCGGAACTTCCGCAGTATTCGGGAAAGTTGCGGGGTCACCTGCGGAAGCTCCGTAAAAGTGCTGTGGAAGAATGCGAACCACAACTGCAAAAGAGAACACCTGAATAAAATTTGAACCTTACTCTATTGACTGCGAGACTCACCTACTTCGTCCTCTGCACTACGGATGAATATATTGCACTCTAGTTGTTGACGAGGCAACACTAGACAACTCATTCAAAACGCTGCGGAAGTACTGGCATGTCAAAGTGCTGCGAACCGCTGGCATCTTTTGGAAGTTCTGCAGCGCTTTGTTAGAACTCCTGCGGAAGTTCGCAATTTCAACATTTCCACTTTTGCAATAGTACACAAAATCTTGCGGAGCCGCAGCAAATTCTACTTGTTCTGCGGAAGTTCCGAGTGATTGTCTGAGAGGGTATTTGTTGAATGGATTCCACAGCCAGTTGCAAAATTTTTTACAAATTCATGAACGATTAAATTTCAAGGTTTTACTTCTTTCAAAGCCTGTCCTCATCTGAAAATGTTTTTTACTGCAAATTTTTAAAATACAATTGTAGTCATTAAAATATGCGCAAAATTATTACTGCTTGGAATGACGGTAAGAAACGGATCATTTGACTTTACTGCTCCATCGATAGCATATTTTAGGTGTGGGCTCACGGTACCAATCGTACTGCACACTTCCACGACCCGAAGAGGTCGATCCGGAAACACTCAGTGATATGCACTCAAATCTTCACGCATTCTATGGGCCCACTATACCGAAGGCTAGTAGATGTCATTTATTCTCCATCTCAGCCGGTGAAAGATTTGCAGGTAGTGTCACGAGCCCCTTCAGCAGCATCTCTTGTGCCTGGAATGGGTCCCGGTATGGCCTCCGACTTCATTCGTCCTCCAACTGCTTACAATGGAAACGCTGTAGGGATGAACGCTCCACCGCCTGCTCCACCAAAACAACGAGAGATCGTCAGCTGGAATACATTAAGTTTGATTTGCAGCATGCAGGTATGGAACTATTTACTGCATTATAGCTTAGGTTTTCTTCCTGAACTTGCAATCACAATGTTTTTTTTTGAAAGACGATAGGGAGCAGTCGATAACAAATAACTTTTATAAAAGAATGTATGTACACAATATTTGATTGTGAATAACTTCGAGTCTTGCCCCGAGCTTTTCAATGGAAAGACAATCGTTACTGTATAATTTTGAACGAGAAAGGTTTAGAGTTAGCAACTCTAATTAGTAGTGAAAGATTCTAAATTGAGTCTTCTTGGGCAAGGATTGGTCCTCGAAAATCTCAGGCCCCTCCAAAACATGCTACCGTATTCCTTTAGTAAAAAAGAGATCTCACTTGCTTTGAGAGATATAAATCCTCTGTAATTATTTCGGTTTTTTCACTTTACGGTTAAGTTTGCATAACGGAGAAAATTGAGGAAGAAACGAGCAGAGTTCTGTGCCTTATGGCCGACCGCGCTCTGAGGAATGTTTGGACACAAAACAAGCAAATACTTGCTTGCACCTTCAGACGTCTAACCTGTTGAAGTTAGATGAACGTGCAAGCGAAAATGCGCAAGCTCTGCTGTGTCGTATTTGGACAGTTTTCGTCTTTTGCCTGAATAACGGGAGAAGCATAGAAAAAAAAACACAGGAAGACTTAAGTGTTGGCATATGACTGACTGAAACTTTCATGGAAAAGTGCAGTTGAGCATTGACATTTGAAACCATATCCAAGCCAAAACGCCCCCCCCCCCCCAAATGATTGTACCTAGTCTACAAGAAGACCCGAGGAGTAGGAAAGACATATGTGTAAATCTCTCCCTCCAATCTGGTCCTTGCATGGAAAAAATGGACCTGAAACGCGCAAAAGTGCTATCAAGCCACGCCCGCCCTAGCAAGCTCCGCCCACCATAAAAATTGTCTGCGTCTTCAAGATGGATCCCCAATATTCGTTTTCGTGTTGCGCATTTTGCACTTCATATCTATAATAATCAAGGCCACGTAAAGGCTCCAAAATGACACAAAATGGAAGCCTAATTTTTGGGTGAATCTGCCATCAAGCATGGATGGGTACTTTCCATTCCGTGAATTTTCATAAATTGCACTTTTAAGGTGCTTTGCTCACTAGCCATATTCGGTCTGGGAGTCGGTCGTATGATTCAAGGAGCGAAATGGGCTATCGGCATCGAATTGGCCTATGCACTTGTGGTTATCGTAGCTGGATTGTCCGGTATCTACTCGGTTCGGCAAAGAAGCTACGCTGCTGCTGCTTTTGCCTGTGCTCTCAGCGCTTTCAGTACGCTTTTAGCAGTCCCACCATTCGTGTTAGGTAATGAGCTGAACTCAAAAAATTTCCACATCGATTTTCTTTGTCAAATCAATGTTTAGGATTGTTTCCGACTATACCATGGGCCTTCGCAGAAGCAACACCTTCAGTTTGGATAAATCAAAATGAGCCTTTCGAACTGGATTTGGGTCTAAGTCTCGTCATACTCATTCAGGTAACAAATTTACTGCAATCTGTCATATATCAACCAAATATATCAATTTGCCCACAGAACATTGAACTCTGAGCATAGAGTAATCAAAACATATGGAGTCTTACCTCATCAGTAGCCTTATAACGCTTGCAGTACTCCCGCAATTGATTTTGAATAAACAAGAATTGTTCATTTCACCCTTTGCCAAAACGAAACGGAGGCACTCTGGATTAGGATAGCTGATAGTTTCAAATAATAAAAAAAGTCATCCTTTGATCAAGCTCAAATAATACGACCTTCTGACCCTGTAGAAGTTGATAAATACTCTTATGCCTTCAAAAAAACTCTGAGCACGTTTAATCTGAAAATTTCTTATTTTTGATGTGCCTTTATTTGCGCTATCTAGGTGGTAACAAACCTATTACTGACTATGCGAAAGAATATCGGGAATTACAAATATAGTTGCATTTCAACCGAGGACTTACTAATAAATAAAGCATATGAACTAAAAATTCAGTTACTTGTGAATATTGGATTTTCTTCTAATTTCTTGCGGAAATCATTGAATTATATGAGGATGTTGACCAAAATTAGCCAAAATCGCGAAACTCAATCCTAGAGCAAAATTTTCCAATCCAAATAAAAAGGGCGAAGTCGGAAGTAGTGGGTAATAAAAAGTTCCCATTTGCGCAATCGCTAAACATCGACATATAATAACTGAGCGAAAGTGTGGTGATAAACACTCGCACACTAGCACTGTACTTGGCACAAAGTTCCATAAGTATTTTATTCTTGCTCATTTCAGTTCATTCTGTCAGTGGTTGTGTCGATCAGCGGATGCAGATCAATTGGAGTTTTATGTGAACTTGTGGAAGAAGTGAAACTTCAACATGACCTTCGTACAGCCTTTCATGACATTGACGTACCTCGCAAGGTTTGAGTGCAGGCTCTCTAGAGTTCTTTTTCCTTTGTCCTGAGCATATAAGGATGTTTCATTCTTTCGACAATCATTCCAGTTGCCATCACTTTGTTAATGGTGCAACAACATATGTCTTTGAAATTATGAATTGATGACCCTGTACCACTGAGATTACGTACTATGCTCCATTATTATTTCCCATGTGTTTTGTAAAAGATACAGAATTGCATACGTGTTACTACAGTTGGAACAATATTTCTCCCATTATGATTCTTAATAAATTATTATTTGTCTCTTGTACTATATTATGAACTAGCTGGCAAACGCGGCTCGTCCGATTCTGTCAGTGATATTAATCAGCATGTTCTCTTACCCCCTGTGCCCACTTCTAGCCGCCTAACTCCAACCTTTGCAAAAAAAATTGTTAAAATCGATCATAATAACAACTTCTGTTCGGAATATACTACAGACAGCTTTCATTCATGAAGATAACGTTGCTGTTTCTGTACCAAAGATCTTTCTGAAGAGAGCAGAGTTTGTGAGAAGCATAATCGCTTTTAAGCCGTCATAGATTTGATGATTTTGAAGAGTTGCTATGTTCAGGTAATTTGCGAGCTAGCTCTTTGATCAATCCAATCAAGTGTTTCACCCGCCGTTACCATTTCTCGTGACAGGCTGACAAGCTCATATCAGCTTTCAGTTGTACAAAAATGCACAACAATCATTAGCTCGGACGTCGCTTGTAATGGTAACGGCAGTCGGTTACACGGATGGTTTATCTTTAGGTATGTTAGCAGATAATGTCTGCAGTGACAATAAGATTCATTTCAATTCTTTTAATGTACTGTTTCCTCTCTGCCAATTAGAGCATTTCGCGCGATAATTTTAGATGTTTAAAGACATTTGAACTTCTCCGCAATAAATTAAGATAAACTCCGTGTACTGTTATCAATATTTCAGTAGAGTTCAGGCCTTCTACATCGGGATTGAAACATTTACTCTCACACTGATAGACCGCTCTCACCTAGAATACCGTCAAATATCTAAACACGGTTGATAGATTTCCACTCAATGCACCGTTGAAGACAGTAACTCGCTAAACTAAAGATTTCGAACCCAAGGTTTCAGATCAACTGCACTTTGGTCATCCTGTAACTACTCGCATGAATACTTATTTTGATTCTAGTTGTACGGTTGTTTGACATTGCCGAATGTGAACTGCAGGAGAAGCCATTTGCGTTAGTCCGCTCCTCCGTGTGGCCCCTTGATGGGGTAAATGGACCAGAAGGCCGTAAAAGTGTTATCAAGCCAAGCCCGCCCCACCAAGCTCCGCCCACCCTTCTACTGAAATTCGTCCGCGCCTCAAAGATAAGACTCTTCGATAACGGGTTTTTTGTGGTTTTTGCAATTTTTACACTTCATATCTGTAATTAGGGCCACAAAAAGGCCCCGGAGCGACAAGTGTGGGCGCTGCTTCTGAGCGCTTAGCGTCCGTTAAGACATAGTGGCTTGATATGTATAACTATATTAGCTGGATCCAACGATGACGTCTGCATAATGACGAAAATCAGTTATGCGGTCTTTTTGATGTCAAGCTGATGAAGTGCTGTAGATGGTTATACAAGCACCATTCATTTCAATCATTTTTCTTTATTCAATTCTATTTCTTTCGGTGTTGGCTATACTTGCAACACCTTCGATCCGTTTGGGAGAGTATATTTGTTTATTTGAGGTGCAAAATGTTAACTCGCTCCTAATATGTTGATTGTATTTGCAAACATACCTGTGTACAGCCAGCGACACTTCTGCTCTAGCGTGGCATGAGAATAATGGAAATTATCAGCGTTGGGTTGATCTCCCAACAAAAAATGTCCATCCATTTGTTTCAGTTGCTCTGTATTAAAAGTGCTTGGAGCATTTGCACTGGATATCTATGATAAAACTGTATATTTTCATTGAATGGGTTGTCGCGTCCACAAAGCAATATTTTCTAAGTCAGAGAAACCAATTTCAAAATTTTGCGACCTACTCGCGATAGTAAGTGTTAGCGACAATTTACACAGTGCAGAAGAAGAAATTTGTAGGATCCTGTCTCGAATTCGTCTGCTTTTCTTTTAAACAAAACCAGCTTTTAGATAAGAAAACGTGCTTGACTTGAACGCAGGAAGCACATTTGAAATAGCTAGTAAGACACTGCATACTTCGAAGAGTAAGGGTGAAACAAAAATTCATCTCCCGCTAATTCTGTACAAAAATACAAGCAAGGTCCAAGAATGTGACCATAATTTTGAAATCTCGTTCCCATTTCCCCCCTCTCCTCTTCCACTTTCCGACAGAGATTATTTGAACATTTATATGTTACCATGCATGGTTTGTAACAAAGCAAACGTTTAGTGAATCGATAATCTCAACAACAAATGCAGAACAAGCCACCTTTATGGTAATACGCACAAATGGTCGAGGTGGACGTTTCTAGGTCAAGAAAAGAAGAAATACACAGTATTCTTATTACAAATTCTTACAGCCAAGAATATATTTGTACACATAGAAATATAACACCGGAGATATACTTTGACAAAAACAGATTTGGCTAATTGCTGACACGGATTGAAAGTGAATTTGCCCAGGGCAATGAATGCCTGCGGTTACACACTAGATTTCAGAAATGAGTCACAAGCACAGTGCGAGATTCCATTAAGAACAGAATTGTTTGTATGCAAAGTAGTCATGGTGCTGAAAGAATGAAACGAAAGCAGATCACAAGCGTTAAAACACGGTCGGATATGCGTTTGTCATAGGCAAACTGAACGAAGAGGGAGAGACACGTAGTGGAGAGCAACGGAGATGCGCTTAAAGGACAAGCATTCTGCCCAGGACGGCATCGTCAGCTATCCTGCTTTAGGAGCGAACGAAACCAGAAAGCATGCTTCAGAATCCAACCTATATCTATCCTACCGAAGAGCACAAATGGAATATACAGAGGCACGGGGATACCTGACAAAAATCTAAGGACCAGTGCTCTCAATCTGCTTGATCATGGTTTTTACGACTCCGCCAGGAGGGATTAGAGCGTCCAGCTCAGCCGCCTGTTCGACGGTGAGCGGCGTTCGCTGACGAGCCGCCAATTTTCGCGGAGATGCCATCTCGTCGTCGATCAGGGGAAAATCGCCTCGGGGCGATTCCACTTCCGCGATCGTGGCCGAACGTTCACATAGCGGCAAACGGCGTGACATCTAAATTTCAGTTCTTTGACGAATAGAAAATCACTCTCTTTCTTGTTTCGAATGCTCATGTGTAAGATTATGTTGAATTGGTGGATATAAACCTCAAAAGTCTCGAGTATTTGATTCTGCACATGCAGATCGCGCAAGTATGAAAGCAAAAATTGAGATTTCGAACTATCAGATTGGTGGATATTTTCTGCGACACTTTTTCATTCCAATTCCTACAAATTCTATGATCTTTTCAAAAAAACTTAAATTGCTATACAACCAAAGTGTGACAGGGTCTACAGCCGATAATTTCAGCGCCGCAAAACGGAGATAAATACCAAAAAATTTTGAAAAATTTTCTTCTCATGTGTATGTATGTATAAAATTTGGCATGCGAAGTCAAAGAAAGATTCAGTCAATTTATAGGAGATTTGAATCTTATTGCCAATATTCTTCGCCATCCTTATAGCCTGAAGAGTACACAGTTGATGACTCTTAAAACCGCCGCTCTCTGTTGGGAAATTATCCAGATAATGATGTGACGATGTTTTGCCTACTTCAGTAGTATAAATGTACTCTAAGGCCCCGGGCAGTCTTCACGCGACTTAATCGTCGCGATCTAATCGTCAAGACATTCATTTTCATTTCACGTTCAAAAATGCCGGGCTGGAAAAGTATCACAACCGAATGCAAGTTGGTCGGCATGGAATGATGTTGTAACAGCGGTCTCATCGCGATTCAGTCGCGACGATCAAATCGCGTGAAGTCTGCCCGGGGCCTAAGGCCGCTCGCATAGACACGAAGTCTTTTGAGATATCATCACATAATGACAAATCCGACTTTCAGATGGAAACGAAGAACAAGTGTGGTTGGCTTACCTCTGAGCCATCTCCCATCATGTACTTCTTCGCTCTCATTCGCCTTTGTTGATCCAATTTGTTGAAACGACGCTCCTGCCTAAAGCAAAGACTACTTAGTATATCTATACAGGACAGTGATACGAAGCATATAGTCCTAAATTATGTTAAAAGAAATACAACTCTTGTAAGTAACAATGTCGAAATCAGTAAAAGTTGTATTGAATTAAATGCAAAAGATAAATTTCTTCCACCACTTTTCTTTAAAGTTGAAAGATCGCAAAGTCTAAGAAGTCAGAGGCAAGCATAAACATTGTGCATATCTAATCAGGGAAGCATCCTCAGTCGAAGAGCGGAAAAGTGTCCAAGAGGCTAAGTGCACGGTGACCTTTTTTGGTTGAAAAATAAATCTTTGTGCGTTTATAGACATTGAGATTTCGTTCAATCATCCATACTTGTATATCTTACAATTTGCCTGTCACACAACCTAGGAGGTTGATAAAAAGACATTTTGCACGCACACGTATGATCCCTATTCCAGAATGGTTCTCTCTTTTTCATACAGAACGTCGATTTCTTACTTTGAATGCTTCGTCTATAGCAATTGGGTCTAATTTTGCATGACTGTTGCATATTCCTCGAGAATTCCTCTTCTTGAAGCAAAGTATTTTTGAAAATAAGTGTATAGGGCTCTTCCAGATATTCTATCTTACCACTATATTGAATACATAGAAGACAAACAGATCGTTATAAAAGCCGTTGTACTTAAGGAGTAAAAAAAAGCTTTTATTGATTTCGCCATTCGAATTTTGTCATAATCGCAATGGTGCTACATACTGATAAAGTTCTGACGGGGGATAGGATTCCGGAGCGATGTCGTTGAGCAGAGCATCGAGCGAAGGATCCGAGAACTCATCGAGCCTCGTCAGCGACTTCGAGCGATTTTTGTACACGGCCTGGTCCCGCCAAGCCAGTACTTCTTGCAACGCATCCTGCTCGCAATTGTTTGGCGCAACGGCCATAGCCTGCCTGGCCTGAAAACATTCAGCTTGACGATGATGGCTATCGCGGAAGTGAAAGTGAGCACTACGAGCTGAGAACCAGCTGACCTGAGCTTTAGGGCTGCTATTACCGCACGAGACGAGCTCTTTGAAAAGCTCGTCAAACGTCTCATCAATCTCTTCACATTCGATGCGACGACTGGCTGGTGAACGAGTACTCTGGAGTAATTAGAGGGTCATGAATGAGATATTGCGAGATGTTATAGAACTGAGTGCTCGCAGTGCCAGCAGCACTATTATTACCAAAGATTTATGCTCATAGTTAATAGGTAGCTCGACTTATATTTATTGAGTCGTCCAAAAACTCTTTCCGAAAGAAGTTCTGTTGTCCCACTTTTTTTTGCAAAATTGGAAGCTACTCCTCCTGACTTTGGCTTACTTTGGCCTACTAGCGCTGATTGTTTTTTTTTGTTGTCTCCTTCTTGTCTTTCATTTATTTCGTATGAAGAGTATGGAAAAAATTTCATTAAAAAAACTTGTTCAACCGTCTTCAAGAGTCTAGAGGCATCCCGCACATTAGGGAGTGAAAATGAGATGAAACTCACTACTTCCCCCGCTTAAACCTTCAAAGAAAGCAGGGAAAAGAGCTGGTGTACACTCGATGATTGCCAGATGAATGGGTATCAAGGAGTAAAAAACACATAACTCTGCTTATTTAACATCAGCTGATCAAACTACCAGTAGCGGTCCGAGAAATGATTCCGGATGCAACAGGCCACAAAGAATCTTTTTTTCAAATAAACGAAGTCTTAGCCACGTCTTCCGAGAAATTACTAAGGTAGTTTACAGAATTTTCGCTGATCTACAACCTTTAAAATGTCTTTACAAAACTAATTTGCAAATTATAGAAACTAAAAAATAATTTTGATTGTTAGCAAGTGAAAAAGTCAGGTATACGATTTCATAACCCATTATGCTGCTTTCGAAAATTTTTGAGAATGGATATGGAGGAAAGGGAGGAAGGATATCCACCGATAAGGTATGTTTCATACAGCTATAAAAAGGGAGATAGAGAAATAATTGTGCTTCTTCAGATGAACGTAAGCTAATTTCTTAGCTGCCTAACTCTCCACTCCCCCTCCCCTTCTTTCCCCAGCGCCTTTTTTTTTGAACTTCTGGCTCTACTGATATAATTACACGAAAAATAACGCATGCCTATGCTATACATCTGCAATTGTCAACTTCCTCACCTCACATTTCGGCGGGAGTGTTCGCTTATTTCTAGCCATATGGTAGCGACTTCTTGACGATAGTACAGCTTCAGGAGCAGGTGCAGCTTGAGCTGAATCTATTGAGCCACCATTGTAAAATATGGTTGAGGCAGAAAGGGTCCTTGACACTGGTGCTTTTGTAACAGCCGAGACTCGCTGAAATTAGGGTATTTACCCCCTGGTTTACTCATTTTGCTGTTAATTTATGATTTTCTGTGTTTCAAATGGGAAAGCAGGGTCAATCATTTCTTCGAGAATCACGAAGTGAACTTTTTAAAAGATTTTTCTGATACTCACATTCTTAGAAGATTCTCCGCTGGGTCCCGGAGTTGCAGACATGTGGCAAGTACACTTCGGCTGCGGATCGGGCACTCCAAATAACTTGTATCGTGAAGAGTCCGAAACCAAGGAGGTCTAAAAATTCGAGGGGTATTTTTGAATTCGACAAAAACATGTTGTCCCACGCACCTTGCTAGCTCCCAAAAGGCGAGATGCTGATAGACTTCGTCTTCGATTTTGCTCGCTTATTTGCTTGTCCACACTTTTTCGCCTCTTCTCCAAATATTTCGGAACACGTTTGTGGTTTTTCATCGACACTGAAAGACCGTAACCTAAGTGGGTAGTTGGTGGGAAACAACTATCTTCCCACCTTCAGCAAATTCAGGCCTACCGAAGGCTACTCTTTGCGTATTGTCCATGCTTAGCATCAGTTGCTTCGTCTTTTCAGGTATCTCGATCCCATAATGATCCAGCATCATTCGCTTCAATTCGGTCATCCATGTTCTTTTTTGGTCAGCAGACGATGCCTGAAAATTGAAAGAATAAATAAGTAGGAGACAAGTATGAGATAAAAGGCAGGATTACATACCAAAAAGATGTAATGGGTGCGAGGATTGTCAAAGGAAAGCACTTGGAAAGCTAGAGGTTCTTCTGGACAGATAGATTCGTTCAGCATCAGGTTGGAAGACTATAATACAGTTATATAGGAAGCAACGTAGATAACATTCTTTGAAATGATTTCCGATTTGATGTCATAGTCAACATGCAGTAAAAGAAAACCGTTTCCTCCTTCCTGTGCACTTCTTCATAACTATACTAACATTCTTCCAAAGTGTTATCCCATTCCTTAAAACTCTACTAACTCATTCCAGCTTTCCCATCCAAAGTATTCTTCAAACTTTTCTTCCCAGCAGCTATCGATTAATTTTGACTGCTTTGTACACAAACATAAGTCTCACCACATTTGAAACTTTGACGTAAGTCTCTATAAAATTCAAGCTAGTGAAAAAGAAAAACTCACCATAATATAATCTTTGCATACATAGCTGGAATTTCTTTGCTTCACAATCAACAGCATCTCTTCGAATAAGAACAACAATCTGATAGTTTTAGAGCCAGCTTGTCGAAACTGCGCTTCTAGCAACAGTTCACCGTATGCTGATAGATTTGCGTTCTGCTGGAAAAAGAGCGTTTGTCTGAGTTAGTAGTCCATCAGCAATATCAAATTTCCCATGACTTTCCAAGGTTTTCTTACTATTTTTTTTCAAATCATTACTCAAAGATATTAGCAGAATTACTGTCGAAAACACAAGCATTTGATGTAAGGGTCACAAATAAATTCCAGAACAAAGTAGAGGCGCTGATAGAGTAATAACAAGATAAGAACACATGTAAATTTACATCATTAAGAGCTTAGTTGGGAACCTGACCAAAGCCTACCTAATATCCATAAGTATGTAGGGTAAAAAGAGAACAGTAGTAAAGTTTTGGGGTTGTGAGATTCGTAAGGACTTCAAGTTATAGAATTCCAATTTAATTGATACAGTCCTCTTACTTCAAAATATGTACCAGGTCACATACCTTACTATGTTACTTCACAATAAGCAAAAACGAGAAAAACGAAAATGTACATGGTTTCCCACCTTGTCGACGGTCCATTTCTGAATAGCTGCCTGGAGTTGTTCAACTCGCTCAGCATGTTCGGCACGCTTCTTTTCATCATTAATTCGTGACGCTTGCGATGTCATCACCTCATGAGCACGCTTCACGACGGCAAAGTCGTCAGGTGGCAATGTGCTAGGTAAGTGCTTCAGCATGTTCTAAAAACCATTTATGAGTCGAAGGGCGCATAACGGGGCACCAAATGACTTCCTAGTGTCTGGCACTACTCAGAAGTTCACGGTAGGTTCGGACAAATCTGTGAGTAGTTGGGTTTCTCACAATTGGTGGAGACTGTTTGGGGATCATAGCTAAGCTACTGCTTAAACAGCAACTGATATGATTCATTCACGGTAAAGAAATTTTACGCTAAACGCTTGTTACCGTCTCTGTGTACGGTATGGGTAAGATCATGAGATTTTTTAGAATCTCATGGACTACCTTCAGCAATGCTCAAAAACAAATGATGTTACTCTTCAAATGGGTTTGTGATGACACCACCTGAGTTTGAGCAATTTTGGGTACCTAGCTATAAGCATTACTCATGATCAGCCTTTTCGTGTGCACATTTACTGGGAAGAATCAGAAAAGCCAATGCTCAGGTCTGTAAGATTCGCAGTGTGACCCCAACCAGCTTGCCCAATACCGTATTTGGGCACGACAATCAGATTTCAATACGGTATTGGCAAGCGTTCAAAGTCAAATATCTCGGCCACGAATGAATCATACGATCTGCCGCTTAGGCAATGGCTAAGCTAAAGCCCTTAGATATGCGTATAAGAAGCCCAGAAACCCAAATTTTCTTGGAGGAACACTGCCCAAAAAACACCTACCTCAATAAAGAGATGATATTTTAGCACTCTTTGGACGGGTTTGAGAAGATATGCGCTCAAAGGTAGGGCATGACCGAGTGCAGCTTGACGCTGCGCTAGGGCAGCAGCTAGATGGGGTTGCTGCTGCAGTTGTGTGAGGGTTGCGATCATCCTAAAAAAATTGATTTTACATGGCGAAAATTCTGCTTCCCGTGACAATCCTCACCGGTGGTAGTTAGTGCAATAAACGATATAATCTTCAAATTTTCCAGCACTATCCACAAAACAGCGACTCATCTAAAGTGAGAATTTCTCTTGAACGAAAGCAACACAGCATAGATCTTAGCGACGATCAAGATCCAGACTTAAGAGCACTCTCTTACTTTGACACAGTCCAAATCGGCCGAATCCAGCTGCTGAAGTAGTTTTCGGTTGAACGCATAGATTCGTTCAATACAACCGAATAGCGACGAGATATTGTCCAGCGTTACTCCTAATTCATCGCGATGGTCGACGAGAAAGTTCAGATAGCCCTAGAGAAGATTCAAAATAAACAACGGGGTACGCTTCTAGTCGAGCGAATGCTCTGGAGTCACGAGAGCTCTTGAAGCATTCTGATGTTCTCTGCTTATATGTTACAGTAGGGTCCATAAATCTTGCCACAGAATTTTAGTAAACGTAGTTTTCTCCATTCAACAATTCATCGAATTCGGTATACTACAAAGCAAAACAAATCATACTTTCCATTATTTTCGAATAGAAATTCAGCATCAACTTGGGTTTGCATATCAGGGACTCCACATGATGATAAAGAGAAATTCTCGAATCGTTAGAGAAATGCTAAAAGATCCAGTAAATCTGTTTCTTACTATGGTTCAAAGAAATATTCCTTATGAGTAAGTATTAGTGCTATTTGGAATGGTTTCTTGATTTTATCTGTATTTTGTTTTATATAGAATTCCCAATAAATATCTATAGAACATCTGACATAAGTTGCAAAAAAATATTTCACAAATTCAAAAATTTCTAAGCCTTTTTAAGAAATTTTTCGTACTTTTTAGTACAGAACTGAGTAGGATGAACTCAATATGAAAAAATGCAGGATTTATTTCATTTCTTTCCTTCCCATTTTTAAGTGTGATTACCTGGATCACAGCATAAAGATCCTCTACGTAGGTCTTTTCGGTGTCGAAAAGTTCGATAGCTATACGATCGACGTGCGAAATGGAGCCGGCTGCTAGCAGTGCAGATCTTCGAGATGAGGACAACGAAGACAACGATGAATGGCTGAAAAAAAAAGCATTTCAAATATCCAAAATCAATATCGGGGTTCAATTCCATAAGAAGCATAGAATTTACCTAACAATGCCACTATCTCGATTGCTGCTGTGATCTTCTCCTCCATCAGAACTGCGAAGGGAGGAGCGCGCTGAGCTATATCCGGTCGACGATGAGACGAATGATAACCGTGCAGGGTCCTGCAAAAATTTGCAAAATTATCCACGAAACCGTAATAAGCCGATGGCTATGCAGATTAGCTTCTTCTTGATCCCCCCGCCCTCCCTCCATTAAGTTTATCACCTTCGTTTTACGCCAAAGCTACTTAACCAAAGCCTCTGAAGCCCGTTTGCTTCTGCTATTCAGAATTATACTCTAACATCGTAGCCAAGTAGTTGCAAAGCACATCCATTAGTCAACTACCGGTTCTGCAGGGTTCCTGGAGCAAAAGTAAAAACATACGAATGCATAAAGCCTTGATAAAAAGGCACACTCCATCAGCAAGTTGAACTCGACTGCAACAATGAAGTGTAAGAAAGAAAAAGAAATAAGGTTCATTATTGGTTGGGCTGCTCTAAAACAAATGATTCTATTTTTTTGAATATAAAAATCGCAGTCGTTCAAGATAAAAATGTAGCCTAATTTAGCATCATACTATAGAGTTTGCAACGCCATCAGCACTTATGATGCTTAAAAAACCTTTCAAAAATTTGTAGCAGAGTCGATGTGTATTAGACGATTAAACCAAATAACCTTTTCCCTTCAATACAACAATTATGGAAGAATAGTTTGTTAAGCAACGATAGCTAGCTGTTAATGACCCGGGAAAAATGATCTGAAGAATCAAAAATATTGCATTTCCCTTTTAGTCAATAGAGATATGTGTGTACAAAAGGACTTTATGGCCACGATATTTCGATTGTTTTACGTCGAATGAAACCATTTTCCCACAATTTATTCCCCGCGCACAATCCTTCACTGTACTGAAAAAATTTGCGCTTACTATCGCTGGCTTATTGTCGTGCTTCGCCCATTACGACTATACTCACGACGCTTGTATTTTAGTGCATTTCAGTTTACTTTCCAAACAACGCGTACATTAAGATTTCACACAAGTTCTTTGACTAAGAGTGCAGCCGACATTTGATATTATAGCTCTCTTTTACTCACACACCATGAAAAAAATTTTTACCTCTTCAGAAAACCGCTGCGATGTCAACGACGTTGGCGGCATAGCATCAGAAGGTGGACAGCTGAAATGCTCACAATAAACGGTGAAATTACCGACAACACACAAAGGGATAATTTGCATTGAAGGGGGGGGCGGTCAGACGGTCGTTGAAAGCGCATAAAACGAGATTCGGCTGAGGCGCGAGACTTTGATAAAAACGGGCCACACAAGAAGAAATGAGGAACGAGGCAAGGACGCTACGAACAGTGAAGGGCTGAGTGTTCACTCTGGGACTGTCTCTTAAGTGGGCTTTGTGGGCCATGCGGGAATTAATAGGATAATCTGTGAGGGCCGGAAGAAATGGTGGATGAACGGGATGAATACAACGTTCGCAAAAAGAAGCAGATCCATGGACCTAAGGCAAGCGTATGCATGTAGTACAAAGAAAAATGGAAGAAGCAAAAGTTCCTATAGAAAAGATAATTTATATAGTACTAACGGAAATGTAAGCTAATAGTTTAAAACCTAGAGGCAACATTTCTTCCTTAAAACTTCTAGAAGAAATCTTTTGATTTTTGCAATCATAATATTTGGCGGGTGATGACAAATCCTAAGGGAGAATTAGATCAACATTAATGAAAGCCAGCGGCTTTTCTTAAGGCAAATGTTTTTGAAATCATCTGAGCATCCTCTGAAAAGCTTTTGGGTCTCTAAGAAAATAGAAGAAAAACTTCCAAGACCATAGAACCCTCAAAAAAATTTTATGCTCTTGAACAATATTTGAGCTCTATAAATAAAAGATAATATCAAGTAAGTGACTGCCAATGTATTGGAAATAATTTAAACAGTAATGCCGAGGGCTTCATGTTGACTTATCATATGTTATATCATATGACATATCATATGCACCGATTTTTGTTTCAAACTTTGTTTGATAACGTAAAAAAGGTTGGTCAAAGCTTCTTGAAGTTATCGGAGGATTCATAGTAATAAGATGTGCCAAAACCACTTTTTAATAATTTCAGCAACAAAAATTGACAAGGTCAAGTAAACATTCAATCAAGGAGAGGCACCTGTTATATGAACTTCGAGGTCAAGGTATGCGACATGCGAGTTACTTTTTCCCGCCTGTTCTTGTGAATCAAAACTCGCTTTCTTTTTTCTTACTTGAAGCATGTAAGTAACACTCTAAATCATAGCATAATGACACTGTCCATATAGTATACAAACTGGACGGCAAACCGGACGAGAGAATGAGATGCTATCTTTAGTGATGAGAAGCCATGTGGTAGAAGAAAACAATAGGCACCTGCAGCGCTAATAATGAAAGTTTTTGTTTAGTAAAGCTTCACTCTAGCTTCGACTTGCAATCAAGAAGATTAACAATTAGGTTTATGAGTTATTCTGGCGCTGATTCGTTAAAGTTTATTCAAAGAATAGATAGAAATCAAATCTTCCAATTTGCAGCTATGAATGCATAGGGTGAAGCAAAATATCACAAATGGATTCGTTGAAATTCTCCAGAACAAATGAAAGATGTTGAAATGATTATTTCTTTATTGAGCTCTTTTTTAGACTCTATCCAGCCATCAACTCTCAACATAAACAATTTTTCGCTTTCCGAAAAAAAAACATTGGGCGGAACAAGACTTCGCGTAAGGAGTAACCTCACAATGCAGCTGTTTGCTTTGAAAGGTGCAAATTCATTCAGACCATCAAGGAGAGAGGAAAAAAATTAATAAATGTCTTAAAACCCGTTCCAATTATTTTCAAGGTGAGCAGCGAGGGGAACATTACTGCTTTGATGACCACCGCATGTCACTCAAGCTAACTGGGGAAAAAAAGAGAAAAGAGGCTGGGCTTAGGTCGAAGCGATCATAGCCTAGTTTTCGTAGAAAGCTGTAACAATAGGTGATTCAAGGGTAATTTACGCAGGAAAATCCCGGATGAGGAACTTCAAATGAAACGTTCTAAATACACACGTAAATCCGAGCAAATTGTTACAATTGAGAAGACAATGACCGTAAAAGGGTGTGTGTGCGGCAAAGGCCGCAATCTGAGAAAAAAAAGCCAAATTAGGACGGATGTGCGCAGGTAGCGTTTTGCAAAGAAAATCTACACTTACAAAAGGTAACGATGGACGAAAAAAATCGTAGGCACCAAATTGCCGAGAACGAGAACGCACAAAGAAAAGGAGACTTTCACAAAAAATGTGCAAGTGATTTTTGAAAAAAGCGAGTTTCATGTCCGCACATGTTAGCTATAGTTTTAATTTTGTTGTTTTCCTGTGCCTTTCAAACAAGATGAAACTGGTCATACTCGAAGATAAAAACCTTGCAGAAGCGGTTCCAAATTTCAAAGATGACAGTGAAGAACGAACAAGCCTAGATTTTTATAAATATCAAAGTTCCCTTGAAAGCTAACATTATCATCTTCACAGAATTAACGAACAAATTTTAAAGTGCATAGAAACTGTCTCGGCTCATTTCTCACCATCCAGACTTTTTTAAATGCATAGTGAAAAACTCTCAACAAATCTTATATGCAGCATAGTTCCAGTCGAAAACGACTTTTCCTAGCAATATCAATGATAAGCTCGGGAAGGAGAAAGTTTACAATATGTTGTTACTACGAAATGTTGTAGACATGCCCGCCTACGGGGAAGTCCGCCAGAATTTTAGATTTATGATTTGGAGATGATATTTTCACTAGACCACGAGAGTATAGGGTTTGTTGTAAATCAGTAAATATCCGCTAAAGCTCTTATGAATGATTTGAAAAATCAAAGAAGACGAGAATAATTGCACGAAAAACCTGAAGAAATTGCTAAGCCAAAAACCAAATTCAAAAAAAATCTACAAAACCTGGAAAGTGCCCATCATTTTGTGTGCCAATGGAAAAGCTTTTCAAAAGCTTTCAACTGAGCACGAAAGGCCCCTGAACTTACGCGCGTACATATTATTATAGCTGAATATCTATGCTTTCCAAGTAGCCTTATCTAAAAGATTTGAATTGCTATACAAAAAGATTATGCCAGGCGGCCAGAGAAGCTTACGGTAGATAGTAACCGCTATCGCCCAGACAAGATCATCGCAGGTACTTTAACCTATGTACTTTCACAAAGAACAGTGTCACGATCACTCGAGACAAGAAGCCTTGGCTCATCACCTTTGGCTGCGGCGAAACACGCAAGAGTGAAGAGTCTCGTCAACGAGGTGTTAACAACTAAGCAAACACAGGGGCTGCCACTCCGGTCGTCGGCTTCCGCAAACCACAAACGAGCTCTCACGTGAGCCCTAATGCCATCATGCCACTACAATAGCCATAAGTCTAACAAATCGTCTTTCGAAACCCGGAGTTTAAACAAGAGAACCTCAGGATGTACGAGCAAGCATTACTGCTGAGAAAAAGGCGTGCGAAAAGTATAGTTTTTACATTGAAAGTGCCACTCCGCTAAGTAAACATAGGAGAAGGGGCTAGGATCAAAAGCTTCATTGAAAAAGTCTGCACTGGTGGAAAATAAATAGTACGATGCACGATGGTGTTACATGATGGGAAAAACACTCTTAGAGACTGATTTACTTTCTAGACGGCCCCAGCAATAAATCTATGCTAAACTTGCTTTACGCTACAACTTTAGACTGAAGGAAATAAGCCGAGGCTCAGCGAAAAAAGGGATCCCCACTATTCCAAAAATTCATGAATTTATGTTGCATTATACATACACTTGGTATGAAAGAATTCTCATTTTTATTCGTGACAAAATGCCATTCCTTCTGATAAAGAGAATACCCAATAAGACCTTCGAAGGAGTGATGATGTAAGGAAGCTACTCTGAACTAACCAGTAAAATTGCAAACAAAAAAGATAGACGGGAGATCTGCTTCAGCAAGGATTGATTATATGCTCTTTAGAACTATAAGAGAACTCGATATTATGAAACGATGAAGTGAATTCCTAGTAGCCTGATGTACAAATATGAACTTTCATTTTTGGAAACGATTGTTGAAACAGATGATAGTCATGACTGTACGAAAACGATGACGTATTGTAAGAACCTATTTCTGGAGATAGAGAAGCGCTGTATTATTTACTCAAAGCAATGAACATAAGAATAAAGTGCATTATTTGAAACGAAATGATTATCTCTTCAACTTTGGAAAAGCTTCACTTTAGGAAATAAAAACTCATAAGACGTTGGTTGCTAGACTGCGACGTTTCGTTAAGAAGAAACCGAGAAAATATGCCCATTAATGGAACTGTAATATAAGCAAGTCAAACAATAATGGAACTGAGAAGAGAATAAGCAGGAAGTCAATTGAAAAGGCAAAAATTAGGCAAAATTGCTGAAGTAGAGGATGCCCCTTTCTTGCGAACAATTACTCCACAGCCCTACGTCAAAAACTTTTGAGGCCGCACAATTTTTCGTTAGGCATCAAATAAAACTAAGACTGAGCAAAAAATCTAGTTGGCCTAGTTCGATAAACATTCTCGAGAGAAGTAAGCTATTTTCTAGAACAACGCACGATTCAAAGGATTACGGCAATTCAGGATCAAAGTCGACTTTCATTGCTGAAGTATGTGGAGCGACAGCTGCGAGAGCGCAGTGCTAATGTGGGCAATCATGACCAGTCGAGCAGAGGAGATTCGTAAAGATTTGACGTCTAGGCCTATATGGACCACTTTCAGTCACTTTAAAAAGCCCAAGAAGAGATTTCTAAACTTTTGTAGGCCTGAACCATCTTTCAGAATAAAAGCTGGCTCAGGGATATGAATGAGCATTGATTATCACCGCAACAGAATTGAGCTTCTAGCCCTCGTGAAAAAATGGAGTGTGAAACATTTTTCAGAGTCCCAGATTATCTAATTCTAGATTGTCAACAGTGCGTTGAAGTAGTCGATATATCCTAAAAATTACTCTAAAAAAATTTATACAATTTTGACGGTTTTAGTCGCGATAAAACGTAGTGACAGAAAAGATTGCAGATTCTATTACAATCCGACTTTTTTTTTCAAAAGTTAAGACTGCAACAACCAGTTTGAAACGAGTTGCTCCACTAAACTCTACTCTTTGCAGCGATACAATAAGCAGAAAGATGAGTGGCTCCGAAGTTCAATCATTAGGCCCCAATGACTCAAGCAAGTAATCCCATTCAAGTCCTTTTTCTTTCCGAAGTGCCTCTCAAAGACAGAGTGATGTATTGCAAAGTAAGAAGCTAGATGAACGAGGCTCTTGAAAGCGGATGCAGCTGGAAACGAAAGAGATAACTAATGTTAAAACAGTTCGAGTTAAGAAATTAGTAAGAGCTTTTCTGAAAAAAAGGAGAAAACAATCTACGAAGATACGATAAGCAATTACGTAATAATTTTTGAAACATGCAAGCGATTTTTTCTGGATACTTTAGGTCCACTAGATAAAAGCTACCGTATGAAAACGATGCAGTATGCACAAAATTGATAAGGAGACTCTCGTAAACAAAAGTGCCTGAAATTTTTGAGGTTTAGGAAAGATAACATGTGGTAGAGGGGAAAATGCCTTCTAAGAGAATTCTGGAAGCAGAGAACTCTGGCAGGTGGTCGAACGTAAATGCTTTTGGAGAAGCAGGGGTGACAGAGCAGAAAAAACTCGAGCATGGAAGAAGTTGTGAATAGCTTGACAAGAAAAAGTAGAACGAAGCAAGTTCAAAAAATGAGAAAGGCTCAGATTAATGTAAAGAAAAAAGTACCACTGCATTACAATGGAAACCATTGATGTAACATCTAAACAGGAACCAGCCCACCGGCTTTTAGCAATGCATTTCCATCAAACATCTGACAAGATCTATGAATTTCATTTTTGTGTGTATGTGGACTCTAGTTCTGACAGGGCGTGGTGCAGTTTGAGAAAAACCAGCTTCGATTGTTGCGTCGTAACCGAGACGCTCTCACTCTTGCCGATCAGCTGGTGTTTGACACAAATGCCATTCTACAAATGCCTGGGAAATGTGTGGAATTACCATAATGGGCTCTGGAATGACGCAGTCACAAAATGGGGTCGTAACAGAGAGCGAGACGAACACGATAGCAAAAGTATGTATACTACTAAAGCTAGAAGCAGGAGAATAAGATGAACCTGATCAGTTCAGTCCGGTAGCACATATGTTCTCCGAAATACTGCTTTTACATAATCAAAGAACAGGAAATGAGATGAGGAGAATGATTGTCATTAGAAACAGATGCAGTTGCCCATCAGTGTAAAACAAAAACACAGCAGCAAGTAGTACGAATATATCATGCAAGTCGGCTGATGACTAAACTAATCCACTGATCAATTCACTACCACACTGTTGTTGTGAAAATTGTGTTATTAAGTAGTAAAAGTAAACTTTTTCGTTTTCTGCCCCCTTACGGGTGGCGAATAAAAAGAAAGGCATCAGTAGTGTAATTTCCTCTCGTCAGTAGCTTTCAAGAGACTCGTTATAGTTCCATAAGAGGAGTAAAGTTCAAGATCCAAAGAAAACTCGGTGACTTTGCTCAGATGAACAGGTGTGGTTACAGGGAGAAGATTTCAAATTTGTTTTGTAATATAAAAAATATGTGAAAATTCATTATTCATGGTATAAAAATCTAATATGTGAAAGTTCGCTTGAGAAAGCTTTTAGAATCTATTCATTTGACATTTTTTCATTTAGGATACTGATGAGGCCCGTTTTAACCTCTAGAAAATGGTCCACAAAGTCCAATCCTAGAGAAACCAAGAAAGCCTGTTTCGTCACCCGAAAGCAAATTGCACCGATTATTTCTCAAAGCCTCGTTACCCTAGTAAATGCATAGCAATTCTTCATTCGTATAGGAAAGCAAATGGCTTTTGGTGAGGCTGCCATTCCAACAAAGAGACCAAGAGCATGAAACTCATAAGCACTCAACTTTTTCGTTGCTAGGCTTTACTTCGAGAAAGCTACAAGCTGAATGTGGGATTGAATGTCATGGAATGAAAAGGAGCTCCATGAGAAGCAAATGAAAAAAGACTGGGTTTTAGGAGCAGGCGATATGGTTATCCTCAGTTCAAAAAAGAATTATATGGAGTCTTCAGTGAGAATTTAGAATACAGTGGAAGCTGTGAAGCTTTCTAAAAATCTGAGCTGAGAAAGTGATTTACGTCATTAGAGACATTTCGCGTGAGAAAAGTTCCGATTTGAAGTTCATAAAGAATCGGCTTAAGTTTATGTGAAACATGTACTAGCAGTAAGAATTTCAGTTCAGGGAGACCAGAAGTTTCTCGGAATCGATCTATATCATCTAATGTAAGATAAATGACTGAACGACCATTCTTTAGAATTAGTTGGAGTTAGAAATCTAAACTATCACCCATCTTGTAGCTCAATGAGTTTTGTTTTTTAATGAGGTCTTCATAATTAAAAAGATGCATCATAATGATTAGCATGATGAAAAACACGCTATAATCTTTCTAATGAGATCTTCATTGACTAATATCAAGTGACATAGAAGAAAAGAGAAAGCGAATTACTAGCAGTGATCAATCATCCGCAGAAGCAAGTCTGTCTAGCCGAATAAAGCTATGCGCCGATGATATGCCACTACAGCCATAAACGATGGCATTTTTCTGCTTCGAAGCAAGTCTGACCAAATAAAATCAAGGAAGATGTTCAGAACTTTCACTGATCAAGTGGCCAGGCTGACGTCGTTCGATGAGTAGGGCCGAGTTCTCGATCACAGTCAACTATGCAACCCACCCCTCATGGCCAAGAGTGCGCGCATAATTGCCTCGGCCACACACAACGCCTATACAATTGCCCCTTTGAAGGGGGAAGTTGGCCTCGTTGTCATCGCTATGAACCCGGGTTGGGTCATACAGGTAATGAGGTTTACGACGCGAATATCGAGAACGTTATGACTGTGCTTGACGCTTAACGAGGTGGACAGAGCCCTCGACAGTAGGCATGTGAACGATCGAGCACTTTTCAGCGGTTAGTTGCTAAGTAGAATGCTTTTAGATCTATGCGATAGAAAAAGTAGTGCACAAAGAGAACCTTCTTGGAGGATGCAGTGGTTTCGGCGAAAAAAATTCTGCAGAAGAGATTCTGCAATGCATAAGAACCTAAGAGCAACCTTGAGTTTCACTAGGATGAGATAATGAGGAGGAATGGTAGAAACAGAATTTGCGAATTATTTGGTATGCATAAAGATCTACAAACCGATATGACAGCAAGCAAACCATGAAAACAGATGAAACGCAGCTTTTCCAAGCTAGATAATAAATTATTCAATATGCCTCTCCAGGATTTGTTCCAGCTTTCTCGTCCCTCAGTTTTTCTGGCTACGTCCTCTGGATGTCCCACAACACAAATATCGCTTTTGATAGCTACTTTGATTGAAAAGAGCACATTCTAAACTAGTTCAGGTCATGGTTATTGTCCTAGAATTATTGCAAAACTCATAAATCAAAGTGCCACGAACAAATTGATATTCTACAGTGGAGGCCAAAGACCCCGTTAGGTTGTTGTAAGTCAAAAATCCATTTGCGGAATTTTCAAAGCGCAGGCAAAAGATTAGTCCTTCATATCTTGGAGCCTACAAAAAATTGGTGAATGATTGCACTGATTATTATAATGGTGCTTCAGTCAAGTCGAATTTAACCTAATGATTTTTCAAGCGAAAAAAGATCTGGCCCAAATTTTCGAGAAATTATTCAAAGATCGGACTAAATTCTGTCTGAATTCGTTTGATAAGGATGACGATCGATCAATTCTGAGCATAAACTAATTCACCACAATTTTTTGGGTTTGCTGTAAATGTTGAGGTATTGTCCAATAATGGACAACTGAAAAGGGTTAGTTAGCTGCAAAAACCTTGAGCGCCGACGAAATCCCAACTATGCGACCTACTAAGATTTTCCGATTAGTCTTCGCCGCTAAAGGTGACGAAAAACCAATTTCGACACGCTGCCGAGCAAACCTTAGAAATCGGAGAAGTAAGTGAAAGAGAAGGAAGAACGAAAGAGCGAAAACGTTTGCTGTCGCGCTAACTCCTCATCAAATTTGTTACCGCCTGCCATTGCGGCATTTTTCTGTGACAAAAAGGCAGGCAATTTCCTCAGCGATTTGGTTGGAAGATTAGTTTATGTCAGGGGACTTTGCTTCACAAAATGATGCCATACTTGGCTAGACTATCAATTCCTAGGATAGAGAAAATTTGGACTTTTGTTTTTACCATTGATAGATCGCCTAATCGACTCTGAGAATCTAAAAGACAGAAAATGCGATTGTCTAGGTTTTTGTCAGAGTGCAAATGGAGATAAACACGAAATGAAGCAGAAATGGCGTACATTAGCTTTTTGGCCTCGATTTCTCGGAAAAGTGGTTATATTATTTCACTCTACTTTCCTGTTCCGCTTACGAACCACTTAGAATTCAATGATGTAATTTTCAGTGTTTGCTGCAAACTAAAATCGGACAAATCGACATATTCGATTGGTAACTAAATCAAAGAAAAAGCGAGGTGAATAAGAAAGATGTAGTCAACATGATGAGTATGGAACTGTTGATGAGCTTTTTTACAGATGATAAATAGGTCTTACGATCAGATTTATGACTTAGATATTTAGGAGACCTTATTTATGCCATCCCAGCAACAGCTTACATTAATCATTCGCTAGTAAAAATTTCAGCTTTGATTTAGTCCATACCCTACTTTCTACCGTAACCCCGTTCGGAAAAGTTACGGTGTGGGTGAGAAGTTACTTTGAAATTTCCACGCCAAGAATAAATCATATCAAATGCTGTTTATAGCGCAAAATCTCCCAAGTTAGTTCCTGCATGTAAATAGGCATTCAGGTTTGCCTAGACAATGATTCTCATTAAGAAATTATAGCATTTGCAGCTACAATTCCTCAGTGATACACTTCAAATGACGAATGGTGCACGAAATTATCTTTTCAATAGCATCTCCTAGTATTGAAAGCATATGGAAGTTTGGATCAATGAGGAGGCAAAATAAAACAACAGCCAAATACCAAAAAGGAGTTATAGTAACTAGACAGAACTAATTTTTTTGATAAGTAAGTCCAACTATAACAACGGAAATTCCTTCGAACTATGCAACATTTACGATCGCTGATCCCACTGAACGAGCAGAAATGAACCGGTTAGCGTTATCATATCGAACGTAACGCGACAACAACGATGAAGAACTACAAGGCATGCAAGGGGATAAATCTCCATGTCGACGCGATAAACAAGCCACGTACGTCGGTGAATCCACGCGCGCAGAGCGATTCGCGTAGCCCCCGAAAAGCCGCGCCGATCGCACAGGTTGCGCGCGCGCAATCGCGGCTAAACCCCCGGTGAACCGCCCCCGTGGGCGCCACTAACGAGCTACATGAAAAACCACGGAAATCACAGATGGAATTCAAACATGGGGGTCTCATCCGGTTGCACTCTTTGCTACATCGACTAATGACTTAAATAGCGCTACCAAAGGCGCCCTTTTTGGGAGCTGGCCAGCTGGCCATTGTCTAGATGGACGAGATGCTACACAGGAGAGCCGCCGGCTCTTGAACGACTATAGTAGTTTGCGATGTTGTATTCAACACTTTTGGAGAGGACCTGTTGTCAGCGGAATGATTCGCAGCGAATGACCAGAACGACACGTTTCTAGAGGTGTATTGGCCGACGTCGACGACCGCAATCGCCGCCGCGGTGGATTGTTTGGAACTTGATAATTCGTTGTAAAAGACGAATTCGCCATTGTTTCGGTTGAAATCGGCTGATACAACAGGCTGTATAGCGCATTTTGGACGATCCTGCCTAGTTAGACTACGGCTTGATCTAACAACGTTTTCGTTTAAGGCCGGATTTTAAGTTCGAAATAGGCAGGGACGACTTCGTAGTCTCGTTTTTTATACAGGTTTTCTCATAAAAAATAGAACTAGGTCAAGGTACGTGTAGAGAAACTGATCATCACGTTCATGAATAATACGGTATCACGCACTACGACTGAAGAGTGTGGACTATGATAGGATATTACGGACATTATGGGAGAATGAAATTTCCGCAGCTTTTACTTTGCTCGGAAGTTCCAAATAGAAAGAAGTGAACATACACTGCATTTCTTAGATTGCAAAAATGTGAAATGCATAAAAAGTATGATAACCGAACTACTAACAGTATCCTGGTGGTAAATGCCAAAACGCTTATGATAGTGGAAATACGGATGAAGTATATGTCTACAATGAATGCTTAAGATGGAGTCCTGTACCTGTACCACCTATCCTCAAGAACTGTTCGCCTTGAGACCAAATAGCTGCTTATTTTTTTTTCTTTTTATGCTGGAAAGTTCTGGGGTTTCTCCAGGAGGCTTTATACTCTGAATAAGCATAGTGAACGCTCTTAAAAAGGAACAGAGGAAACATGTCTAATCTCATCTGATGTACTGCTTCTTATGAACTTTACAGCCAACAATGACGGTGGTTTTGCAGCTCTTGCAAGATCGCATGATAGCAGCAAAAATATGAGCAATAATATTCTCATCTTTGCACAGTAATTTCGCGACGGCAATCTACCACACTGACAGATTGGCGGTTGATCATAAGTCATTTTGGTTCAAAATCATAGACCCAGAATCTTCCCATGCTGATGATATAGGACTTCTACTTTTTGCAGACGAGATAAGCAAATTTGTAGAACTTTTGCTTGAAATTAGGTACAAACTTCTGCCATTAATAGCTTGTTTACAAGGGATAAGAATGGTTTACAGAGAAAATTTGGGTTCAGTGTGCATTCTGCACGCATGTAAGGGAATTTCCTATAGTTGTTTTATAACGAATACCCCCCCCCTTGGCAAACAGTTTCGTTGTTGCTCAGACGAAGAAAAGATAACGCTTGGACTCAATGCTGAAATTACGAGATAGAACGGAGAACGGAACAGAATGAAGAAGGGGATGCAGGCTTCACTTTATGATTGACGTAACATCGTGGTTGTCATAAACACCAAGAGCGATGATTACGCTGCTATATAGCAAGCATAAAACAGAAAGAGTTTTCAAGAAGAATAAAATGGCCAGTCTTTGAAAATCCCTCAGGCCCATAAATTGATATGTACAGTTCAATTAAGGGAGAAATCCAGCCTACCCACAGCTTTTCCACATTTGAAGATGATTTCGTCGACTAAATCCAAACAAAATTTCGTTTGGAGACCAAGTTTTGCCGCTTTTTGGCATTGACTAAGATGAATTGACTAAGATGTCAATCCAGCGTTTTGTCTTTGGAAGATAGCTTGAAAAGCAGGGTAGTTCCGAGTGGTCACATTCTAACAGCCACTGAAAAATGCATAATTTTTCTGCGCCAAAATATATTGAATCAAGAAAGCCGTTCAAAATAAAATTTCTGCGAGTTACATAGATTTCGGTGCAAAATTTATGTATCAATCCAGTGTATAATAAGTACAAGACTGAGGAAAAAAAAGAGAATACCATTGAAAAAACCACTGCATTATTATCCGTTATGACCTGTAAAATGGCTTTTGGTCCCTAACTGAAGGGGGAGGAATAAATCGTCTCGCGCCCGCCAAAAGAAGGAAAAAGGATCGTATCTTCGCAATTAAACGAAGCCGTGAACTCATAATCGTTGCCATTGCTATGGGTGCGATGGCACGTCGAGTACCTCTTGAATGTAAATTGAATGTGTTTTGAACGAGGAGACATTTTGTGGTCGGTGAAGATAAAATCAGCGACGACCTTCGCTCATTATGAACGCGCGAATGACGCACTTCGTCGCCGGGTACCGCGCGATCGCTACAGCGCGAAAAAACTGTAAACGAGGGGCGGGGGGTGAATTGAAATGTGCATGTGTGGTGTGAACGGTGACGATGATCGTCGGGTGATTGATGAGCCGTGCATAAAAGGATCACCGGGAACGCGTCCGACTCTGTTCATCAGTTCTGTAGTACAGCTAATATAATGGAGATATGACCTTTGTGATGCAAATGCAATAGGGGAGGATACAGTCGGGGGGGGGGGAGGAAATTATTGCTAAAGAAGTCGAATTTAATATTTTTGGAGAGGCGATAAACGTTATTTGTCAAAGCAGTGGCGGTCTCAGGTTCCCGTTCTGGGAGGAGGGCAGAAATTTTTTTCCAAATGAAGGCGAATGTCGTTAGCCACGCACTCCAAAAAAATCTTTTGGGGGAGGGGGTGTTTCTTGAAATTTTTGCGGGCCCACAACCTCCAAAACGCCCCCGAGAAAATTTTTTTACGAGGCTAATTTGGATTTTTGAAAATTTTCAAAAATTATTTTAATCATTTGTAAGAATAAATAAGTCACTCGCACATTTTTATAACCCATGTAAGTATCCAAATTTCTCGGTCCGCCACTGAATCAAAGGTATGTAGGGAGAGTACAGGTTCAGAAAATGCAACAAAAGAATCTCCTTACAAGGCAAGGACGATTCACCATGGCCATACAAGACGCGTACCATAAATGTTTCTCTAAACGCCGATCAAAATTTTATTGGGAAACGCATTTCTAAAAAGATTTATGAGTGCATTTTCGAGAATTTCCGCGATCTTAGCGTTGGATTAGATGTTTTGTGCTCTTCAACATTAGGCAGGATGGTAAAGCACTATGACCGAATTATTACAGTTATAAAATGAAAGAGGAAGAAAATCCCAAGACCCTATAGCATAAGCAAACTGGAGAAAAACTAAAACTTCTTTTAAAAATTGCTTCGCAAGCAACAGGACAGCTTTAAAATCAGTATCAAAAATGCATGTACTTACACATCTCAGCAAGAATAAACAGATTTACCAATCAAGGTTAAGAAGCATTTTTCGCATCCTATTATCAATCTATTGACTACAGCGAGGGTCTACATTTTTTAGCGTTGAAGTTGGTTATCATTCTAGGCAACTCTTTCACAAATGATAATGATGTGAATATGGGGCAAAAGCGTAAGCAATCCTGCTTATAACCCATCTTATTTGCGAGGGTAAAACAAATCGCTATTAGAATGCTACAGACTAGAGTGACTGACGGCTTGGTACATTTTCAGTTGCCCAAATCAACGCATTCAAACTTTGCACTTTTTTGAAAAAATCATTTGGGGTTAAGTCAGCTAGCTAGAAGCTCGCTGTTCAAGAAACGAGATTATCATGAATTTCTGAGGAAGTAGAAGTCAAGAGATTTCGTTTCTGATCAAGTGTATGTCCCTGTACCTACGCAAGTCTTTTGGTAAACAGATATCTCCATATCTTAGTGGTCATACGGCTTCGTAGTTTGTTTGTCTATACGAATGTTAGATCCATCTCCTTGAGATCTACATCCAGCTAACAGTATGTTTGTTTAAGATTTCTTTTTCTTCCTTTCTTTTCTAAGTAGAGAAATAAACAATGAGGAGATAAAGAATCTAGCACCGAGCAGATAAAGAATGAACAATGCAAGGGAAAATATTTAACTATCGCCATACTTATAGCCAGGGTTCGGCACAGGTGGCTTATAAGCAAGCTGGACTTGAGCTGACTTTTGTAATAAATACAATGTAGAATTGTCGAATTCCGCAATCAGATGACTAATAATTCTGTCTCATCAATCAGAATTTGAGCTCGCAGCGAGAGTTTGCATTTCTTTGCACTTCTCTTCCTTTTCTTCAGACATCGCTTTAGAAATGAGGTCCTTTTTCAATACACTTCTCACTTGTATCGCTTGAATAAAAAAAATGCGCATCGCAGCCATACGAAAACATCTGACGATGCATAGAAGTGAAAGGAAAATTTTCCACGCATTCGAAATGATTCGCGTATCATGAAGAGTTGCATATTAATGATTTATAGCGGAGCGAAATTCCATGTTCACTGTTGTTATAAAAATTGGGGAATGTTAATACTAATGTGGCCTAATTTTGGAACTGGTTGAGGGAACAGGAATCATCGATTTATACAATGAAAGCCTCCTAATCGAATGTAGAGTTGAACAACAGGAATTTGATGTCTAAAAAAGAGACTTTAAAGAAAGCTGTTTGCACAGAAAAGATGTTGGTGAACAAACTGGAAAAATATATACGCTGAACTTATTAAGAATTCACTTTTGGTGAGATTATTCATCAACTAATGACATTTTCGACGGTGTAAGTCAAAGAAACAAGTAGAACCATAAAAAGAAATCAAGAGCAAAGCATTCTACTTCACGTATACACTAACTTAGTGCTATACTAGTTCTATGCAGATATTTCGCCACGTTTTTCAGATTCCCCATAACAGAAACTGTGATACGTTAGATGCCAGTTTGCCTAACTAGCTGCAAACTATGTAACGTTTATTGCTTGGTTTATTGTTTACATAAGTGATCTAATTCTAATTTATTCATTGATTCTTTGAGGAAGCTTTGGATCTATTTTCCAAAAGTGCAGAATGCGTACAGTTCGACTATGTAAACAGTCTGCAACAAAATGATATTTGAATTTGAAGTGTGCTAGCTGCGTCCAGAGAAAGAAAATTTATTTTTGCAAAATCTATTCTAAAAAATGTCCAGAGAATACGCTGTTTTGCCAAATTAGGATAGTAATCATACCACAGATCTGAATGACAAGGAAGTTGACTGCTTTTTAATGCAGCAATAAGGTGGAAATCTACTTAGGTCAACCGGTTGGCAAGACCCAAACCGAAATTTCGTGTTCAATAAAAAGTTCGACAATGTTTCAAGCGCATTATCGATTATTACATCTACTCATTTATTTATTTACTAACTTTTTACAAATTCACTGAAGCGGGTTGTAACACAAATAAAACAAGTATGAAAAAGATAATCTGAAGATTGAATTGCCTGTAATGGAGTGAAAGCATAGGAGATATTATTACATTATACTTCGACAGTTTATGATTGATTGTTTATAAATTCGAAAAAATAAAAAGTTACAGTCTGAATTAGTAGCGGGCATGGATTCAGTACCCCACTTCTATTCATCCTGTTTTCCTAGCAGAGCTCTTGAAAGTGTTCAGAATCTGAAGATGCTCTATGAAAAGCTTCGCGTGCATAATGAACACTGCAAAAATTGCATACAGCTGCTGAAAAGACTTGCAAATCTTGCAAAAACTATTCGATGCCTAGAAATCAAACAAAGCTGCAACGTATGACTGGGCCAGTAGCCCCACACCTGCTGCTACTGAATACACGAGACGATTCTTGGGTATATGTGAGAGTGTGTATGCTAACGGCTGGTATTAATTCTACGCTTTGCCGAGACTGGTGGATGAACAAATACGCACCCGCGCCCAGATACGAATTCCCGCCATACCTACGGATAGAGGTGAACTGGTCATGCGTACTTTGCGGTTATGGCTGGATTTGGGTTAATTCTAGTCATAAATTTTCCATGGACCGTTGTTAGCAACTCTGGTGCTATATAAATCTAATCAAAACTACGGGGTTGACCGAAACCATCATCAACTTTTCAGATAAGTTGACAGAATCGAGCCTAGGATTCTTATTCATCAGTTTACTAATCATTCAAATTGAGTATCTATTTTTTCATTTAACATGCTCAAGACGAGTAGTAATACAAAAGAAAGACTAGGATAGTAACGCAAATGTGAACAAAATAAAATGATAAACCATTCTCTTATTCGGAATAAACAAAGCATAAAAAATGAATAACTGAGCTTGTATGAAAGATGGATGCATCTACAAGCCATGTGGTTTCAACGTTGAAATAGATATTTTTGGTCAGGTATTTGTCGTTTACTTTGTAAATAAATCAAGTTACACATTAATGATTCTGCAAAAAAGATGACAGCATGTAAGTTTGAAATTATTAGAATGGGCTTTCATGTAGGATTCGATAAGTAAGAGGTATAACACATTAGTTGTAAAACTTCAATGGAAGTCACATGGATTCGAAAGTCCAAACTACCAGGGACGAGCGGCTATAGGCATTTTATTAAATCCAGAATGGATGATTCAAATCATGAAAAATGCAAGAGCTCTTCGGGCTTTGTGAAAATGGGCAGACTTTGCACCGAGTCTCTTTTGAGAAATTGCGAATGTGGCAAGAGCGAAAAAAGAATGGCAGTTGGTTTATAAAGGGCTTTGCGAAGAAAAATTTATGCACTCTGGAGAAATTAACGTTGCACCAGATGCATCGGTCTTTCTCGCCATAAAACTTCAAAGACGTTCTTCCCATAAATACCTCCCTCAGAAATATGTACCAGGCCAATAAAAAGCTATAAAAGCTCTACGTAGTACTCTCAGTGCATATAAAACTTAGATGTTTCGAGGATTGAGGCGACTCCATGATAGTGCAGACAAGAAGCTCGAGAAGAATGCTGAGAATGTCCGAGCAAACAATGGCCAATACTGAGAGCCACAAAGGGGATTATTTATTTCGAATTTCGGTCGATATTCGCAAACACATGGATATAGCGGACAAGAGCACTCAGATTGTTTTCTTCATGTTCTCGGCATCGTAACTGGTACGAAAACTAAATAAATGCGCATGGTCTAGAATTGTAGGGTCTCTTAAATTTATAAAGGGTGCCGCTATCTTTATTGAATCTAAAAATGTCTACTATAATAAAAGCTTTTAGAGCTTTTACCGTTCAGTCAGAGACAAAAATTTGATATTACTGTTTAGTAAAAAGCCTCTCTTACTATCGCCAGCATTTTTTGTCTTGAGGATTTTTTAGTCTCTATACATCTAATAAAGACACTTACATTATAGACACAGCACTGATTTGAAAATACTATTTCCAAAAAAAGCTCGGTAATTTTTGGATTCGTCTACAGAAGAAAGGAGAAGCAGAGTTAAAAACCGAGCTTGATTTATGTGTAAAAATGACTAGGTAACCAATCTCCACTGAAAACAAAAAGGAAGAAGCTATCTGTCGTGAAAAGCCGAAAAAACACAAACACATAAATTTCCCTAGAGCCGAAATTTTTTCTGTCGAAGATGGAATCGAGATAAGCCTTGATGTAAGGTGTCCTACTAGGTGAGTTGCCAAGAATTCAGCTGAAAATTTCGGTTGATATGTTTTATTTCAATTTCATTCGTTTAGGTCAAAGCGTTCTAAAGCAAACACTTCAGAGAAAACCACAGGTGATTAAATGAGCAGGAACAAATTAATTCGTCTACTGACGAACCTGCAAACATTACAAGAGGGTTCAGCTTGTTGAAACGTTGAGATTAAGGCCCATAAAGTTTCATCCTTATCAATTGATCTGCCAGCAAAAACGATGCAAAATCTATCAACTTAAAGTACCAATATATTTTTCACTGGGATTTTCTCCAGCGAATGAGCAGCTAAGCAAAAGATTTTCTACAGTATGTTGGGTTGAGCCAGCGATATGCAGAATGTTACGCTATGAGCAGCCGCAGAACGGCGCGAGTTGGTGGAATTTGAAAGCTAGAAGTTGGAATGAGTAGCTCAGATGTTTTATAGTAGTATGGGATATTATGCACCACGCAGTATCCGTGGAATTCAAATAACGTTAAGAAATGCTGGTGAAGGTCAGCTTTGACATATGCGCTGGCACCGGCGAGGTGCTAGCCGACGTGAGAGATGAGCCCAAGCGATAAGAGTTAGCAGTTCAAAATTGACGAGCGTAACGTACCATTTGGCCTTCCACACCTTCCGAAACGGAACTGCCGCCTCGTCTTTCGGTCTAAAGCAGACTGAGATCGAGCCGAATAAAAAGCGAAACCACCACCGTGGATGCGATGGCCGCTTCATGCCCTCACACGTGGAACTGATTTCCGACGTTTCGTAACGTCGATATTCCCCATCGTCGTGTTCGCTTGTTACAGTGGCGAAAACTGCCAGCAACACATATAAACCACACAAGCCCATTGTTATTTGCAATGACAGACTACAGAGAGGAAGAGATAGATGGGGACTTACAAGCTCTGTTCAAAACCGATGATATGGACGGAATTCTGCAGAATCGCATTTCATGCAGAAAGAAAGGGTGCCATATTAGACAGAATGAACATGAAGTAAGAGCCTCTTCGAGCTTTTTTTTGAATTCTACGGTTGTCACAGCTAATGAATCGAGAAATTTTCAGAAAAGTTGTAGCTATTAGATATATACAAGTCACACACAATAAACCCAAATTTATGAATTTGCAAATTTTATTCCTGACAGACTTATAGCTTGCTTTAGTAAGAAGCTCCAAAACTGAATACGTATTAACACGAGTATAAAGGAGATCCATCAAAAAATCTAAAAAGTAGAAAGTAAACATATTTCTTTGAAAAATGGAGGAAAAATGAAGGAGTTGCTACTACGGAAATGCCTTTGCATTCTCGAAAGTCAGGTTTGCAAAGATGGGAGTAGTGCCGACGGAAGAATAAGAAAAGAAAAAATCTTTGCAAATATGCCGCGGGTCCACGATGGCCCACGTCGAATAATAATCTATAATTTTCTCCAAAGTAAATGGTGAATGTCAATTCAATTCATCTCAAACATGAATCCTGAGCTTTGAAGAAAGATATTAGGTGTGAGAAATACGAAAGTGTGAAATTTCAGAATATAATCCACACTCTCTGTGAAGCCCTCAATACGCACTCAAGTAGACAAGAACTTTCTAGCGAGGATGACAACTTTGTCCAAATGTTTACGATATTATGAAAGATATGAAAAGTCCCAAATGAATCCACACTTGGAAACAAAATGCCTCCTAGGGGATCTGCACCAAATACGCTGAATATTACCCCTTTTACCGCGGCTGATTTCAGCAAATATGACTTACCAGAATTTCCAGTAGTGGTATTGCCTTGTCATTGCGAACTAGATTAGAACACTTGCTGATCTCTTAGTAGGTAGTATGTTTTAGTGGCAGAATAGGAATACGTGTACATATACTTGAGTATCTGACTAGCTCACACAGAGGAAGAAGAAGTCATGAAACGCTAGAAGTCATATGAAATGCGATATATTGCCACAGCATAAGACTCAGGTTACAGTAGTGGAAAGAACCCAAATTTTTGTGCGGGGTGGATGCTCAAGTAGTAAACATCTCATTCTTTTCGTGCATGCTCTTAAACTTGGAGCAGGACGAATTGATACTTGCATTTCTATTTACAATGTCAAGAATTCCAGAAAATCAACATCATATCGTCAATATCGTCCGCCAGAAAGGCTGAACGTAACAAAATAAGTTATTTCACTTTCACAAATTTTCTTTGCAAATCAAGACCCTCAAATTACTGAGGGGTCTCGGAGAGGTCCTAAAGACCAAAACTCGTCCCATGGAGGAAAGAAAGTAGCTGCAACTATCTAACCAGAACTGAACTTTTATGTGCTTCAAAACGACTTGTTTGTTATCAGATTACTTTATCTGCCTAACGCATACATAAGGGATGCAATTGCATATCTAAAGTCAGAAAATAGACCTCAACCTTTATTGAATTAATACAATGTATTTTTTGGCTCTCGTAAACTAAGGGCATGAGATTATAATTCGAATTTTCCAAAATCACAAGCACAAGAGTTTCTCTAGCGGTGTTAAATCGAGTAAAATTGGATCGGTATGGACGGATCTATGGTCTTGATTAGAATTGGCAGAAAACGACGTAGAGAAATTGTCTGGTTGCCTTGCCCATGTCGCTGGTAACGGAGGAGAGACTCTAGCCTAAAGCTAGTCCCAGCAAGATTTGTGAGTCTGTCTCCTGAGGCTGACATAACGAAATGGAACATGCATGAGCCCATTTCGGGATGGATTCGGTAAATGTCGTCTAAGATTTATGGTACGGGGATGATTTATGTCGACAGAAGGAGGCTGAAGCGCATTACTCAAATCCAATCCTAACGTCCACCTTTCATTGCTTTGGGATTTTCCGACGTGAATTGATGACTATAGGGTTTCTTTCTGCCAAGAATTAGGGTTGCGAGGTCAAAGACTTCCTTAACCGATAAAGGAAATAAACAGTTCGCATTTTTTCAGACGATCCGGAGCTGGACGAATAAAAACTTGCAGCGGCTTTGCAAAATTTCAATCATTAAATAAGCGCATGAATCGAGAAAGAAGGGTTCCCACAAGGTTTTTCACAAAGCGCTGCGAAATTTCTTCAAAAATTTGAGGAGTTCTGCGACACTTTCATCTGGTAGACTTCCGCAAAATTTTGGGTGCATTTGTACCAGCGTACGCTAAAAAAAGAAGAGGAAAGAATACTGAGGAAAAAGAACTATTCTTTGAAAATTGATATGGATATTGGTGCATTTGATGTTCAAAATGCTAGCAGTGCCCATAGCATTTGCGCGTTAGAAACATCCATTGCACGTAAGCTATTGAGTCTTATGCTCCGCAGACATTTTCTGCGCAAGTATTGTCGACAGCGCAAGTACACTAATTTACAAAGCCACTAATTAGACCATCCAAACCAAGTTTTTCTTCCTTCTTAATGTGATGAGAGTGTTCCAAAGAGCATTGAAATGAAAGACTTCAGATCTGTCTCATAACCGAATGCGCATCGCTCACATATACCTCATCTCCCGCGTAAACGTATTACCCGGGAATGCGGACGAGTTTTGTCCTTACACACATGTGGATGCGGTGCGTCGAGATTGGCCCGTTGACACAATTGCGGATGAATCGAGGAAATTGAAGAGGTAAACGGGACACGTCGTTGAATGACTGGCGCTATTCAAGGACGGGAGACGGTGGCCGCAAGCGAAAGGGGAGACCTCCGCCGAGACCGCCATCGATGCCGCTACGGTTGTTGTCCGGTATCCGGATGAATGGAATGAAATGAATGGATTGCATGGAATGGAATGAATGGATTGAATGGAATGACCAATGACCAGGAATTTCTTGAGTAATCCGAATTAAAGATTGGAGACAGTGAGAGTGGAGGTACGAATTATTAAGGCTAAAAAATAGTCTCGGTTGCCTTGTCACAAAAAACCTTATTAATATCTGATATTCCTGGAAAAGTAGATCAATGAGAGTCAGAAGATAACTCTATTTATGGAAAAATTATAATTATGTTGAGGAAGCAAAGCAAGGCAGTGAGATTCCTCGATTTTTTCACGGCGCTCAGTGAGGAAAGTTATATTACTCACAGAAATTCAAAATCGCAAATCATTATCTTTCCTGTTGTTGATTGTGATTAGACTAAGGATAGATTACTGATAATGTTAGTATTATTGATATTTTATATTATATTAATATATGACTAGACTGAAGCAAACTTTATAGAAAATCACACATTTCTCTAGTGTAGGAAGCAGGAAAACCAGCCTATATTTCATGGGCATACACTGAGGGATGTGCATAAGGACAATTCAAAAGTTCATGACTAATGCTGCAAGTTTTATGCCATTTAAAGTTTCAATTGATCCAAGATTGCCTAACTTAAAAAAAAGAATACATACGAGTTTTTACTTTTGAACATTTTCTCTGGATTTAACCTAAGACAAGGTAAGTAGGTATTATTTGAAAATTCGGATTGAAATTTCAGATGATCCTAGCTTACTGGACGAGTGTTCTACTTTTAAAATATAGAACCAACGAATTTGGCAGTTTTTAGACTTCTTTAGACTTCGCCTTTGAGCTCACTCATTTTGCTTCAAACAGTCGAAGCCCAAACGTTTCAAATTCGAGCTAAACTCTCACAACATTAGATGCTCCTAGTAATACAGGAGTAATACAGGAGTTTAGCTCCTAGTAATACAGGAGTTTAGCTGAAATAGCTTTTGCGATATGGACCTCGCGAATTAACCGATAAAAGTGAATTTGCCATTTTTTTCAAAACGATATGGTTTTCTACAGAAATTTGTCGCGGATGCGGAGTTTTTGAATAAGAATGGTTACGGAACCGCATTCATTTTTACATATTATGTGCAAGAGTAGTGAAATTCACCGTTATGGAAAAATCTTGCTTTTCATCTCAATGAAATTCCGATGAAAAAGAAACCGGCTAACGAAATACGAGCAGTTGGATCATAAAAGATGTTTGCAATGATTAAGAGGCTGCCATATGCTGAGTTATGAGTCCGATGATAGTAAAAGAATACAGAGAGATCGCTTCTGACACCCTGTGCGTGCAATTTGCAGTTCAGACAAAAAATTCTCAAAAGTATGTCTGCGAACAATTTGCGGTAGCCCCTGTAAAGAGCAGGAGAAAAAGATGAAGAAAAAACGAAAATTGCACTTGCGGAGATCCCCTTGCATTTTTTGCACGAAGAGCAAACAAAATAGTGCAGCTGGTGTAGACGTAGTAGATTGGTTTACGCTCTTGTTTACACTAATTCAGCTGCAAATTTGGAGCACACCGGGAAATCGATCAGACTATTGATGTATTGTAAAAGATTGTAATATGGGATTAGTGTGCTTGAGTATGGACGTCAGGCAACGTTTTCAGATTTTGAGATTTTGCCAACTGTTAATTTCATGATGTAGATCAAACAGTCGAGTTTCGCAAAGGCAGATGACCATTTTTTACTTAAAATTGCATTGATTCTCCCGTAAACAGTGTATTTTAACAGTTCTGGCTTAGCGGTAAGAAATTCTGAGTTTTTTCTTACTTACTTTGCACATTGAACCGTTATGAGAATTCAGCAAAACGAATTGTAATTCCTTAAAAGTTTCCTGATTCTGGCAACTTTCCAATATCCGCACTGGCTGAACCATAAACTTGTTGTTATAAGTAAATCATAACACAGAAGAAGAGAATAATAAGAATAAACCTAAAAATACTATAGAAGCTATGTTCTATCATTTTTTTAATCGACGCGATGCCGAAAGTACAAGCTTCCCTAGAAATCTTTAACGGCCTTGGAGCAGTTTCTGATCGCTCACAATAAAGGTACAGTGGCAAAACCGATGTCAAGCTTTTTTGTGGCCATCAAGCGATTTAAAAAGCTGTTTCCCTAAATTTTTCCTACATCCAGTTAAGGTTTGAGAAGGCAGATTCTGTGCCTTCTCAATGCAAAATGAAAAAGTGTGGAGATGTGCCTAATGCGTCGAACCAATGTTTCAGTGCAATTTTCACTTTCCGGTATTTCAATGCAGGGGCGTTGCGAAGCTTTAAAAGCTTAGCTTGGCTTTTCTACTTACATATTCATAAGCATAAGTTGGGCAGAAAATCAAGTAGCATCATACATATAGAACGAACTTTCTTGGCAGAATTGACAGAATCACATGAAAAAGTCCACAAAGTAGCGGACATGGGATCATCGCCAAAATACTGTTTATCGGAGTACTAAGGTCTTCTATTTAAGAATGGCACATTTTGCATAGGAAGTTTCTTTCCTATTTCTTTGAATATGAAGGAAGCATTCATTGATCTTCAGGAATATCCAGATCCAGCACCGATTTTATCGGTCGAGAAAACGATGGCCTATTGTGGCTAAATAAAAGCATTTCTAGGCAAGCGCTCCATGCTCTGAGGAGCACAGTATCCAAAATTTTGAGTAGCAAAGTTGAAGTGTCATAGGCAATTCTCCTTTTCTATGTCAAAGATCGCCACCAGAACCCAGCACGATCGAGAGCTTTTCGAGGCAGAATTGGTAATTGAACTTCTTGTGTGGATACCAACTAAGCTGAGCTAAGGCGCGATTCATTCGAGGTCAAGAAATTAGTTAAGATAGAAAGTACGCTGCGCTAAAGCTTAGTGTATAATTCTGGACAGGGAACGAATGTGAGCTCTCGCTGCTTAGCGAAGAGACTACAAATCAATTTCCACATAGGAAATGTGCTACTCAAATTCATAGTCAAATTTAGTTGTCTTTGAAAAGAAAGAAAAAAGAACCAAGTGAAAAAAGAAAAGAAAAAAAAGAACCAACCAACCAACCTCAAAAAGGTCACATGAAATTTCAATACGGTCTCACGCAACCAAGAAGAGGGATGATAGAAAAAGTAAGGTGATTTCTCCATGCAGGCCAAAGAGCGTATATAGCTCTCAAGAGCTGCTGAGCCGAGTTCGTGTCGCTTTTGGGTTGTATCAAGGGTTCAAATGAAAGTCATGATTTGGCCAGGTACTTTTGTTCGCAGACAAAACTCCAGTTCGTGCTCTGCCCACTCATGTTTACTTCTTTTCTGGAAGGAAATGGAGGCGAATTTTTAGCAACCGATGAGTTGTTCATCATACAGCAAAACAAAAGTTCAGGTTAAACTTTTCTGCAAAGTGCAGACTCGGAAAGATGGATTGAAACTGCAAAGAGGGCGAAGCTGAGTAGCAATACGTAACAACTGAGCGCAAGTGACGCAAGTGATTTGTCAAAGTACTCTTAGGATTGTGAAGAAAGGCGATTAAGGAGGAGATGTAAGAAAAAGATGAGGGGATGAGAGCAGATGAAGGTGAGAAAAATGAGAGGAGATGGGGCGTAAATAAAGCTAAGCGATGGACGTACCTCCTCTCTCGACAGCACAACGAGCACGCTTGCACGCGATTGACCAGAACTGGAGGGGTGATCACCATTGGTGGAGGGCTAAACATATAAAATGGTGTTCAGAATGGCGTGAAAAACAAGGAAAACTTGGAAAATTGGTTGAAATGGTCCTTGGGTACGTGCTGAAAGCGAAAAACGAGGAAGACATTAGATTACTGTAAAAATAGCATGGACATTATGTGTTGTAATATGTACTCGAGTCAGTAGATTTATAGTGCAATCGTCCTGGTAAATTATAATCTGTGGCAAGTAGCTAATTATAAGAATAATATATGCGACTATGAAAATGATGTTCATCTTTTTGTTTCGAATTTGTATTATGCCTTGTTAACTTTCATCGTTTCTGATGGGCAAGCTTGAGCGTAACACATAGAAAACATAAATATATTTATACTCTTTTATCATATAAATCTGATGGTTATGTTTTTTGTATGTTCCAGTTGTACCATGTACATACCGTAACCTCTGACAGTGGCTATCGTGGCAAATGAGTAAAAAACTCGCAATTAATACGTAATGTGCTCGTACCATATAAAGTTTTGACAAATTTCAAACATTTTACTTGAATGCACCTTATACCAGTGGCGTACCAGGATCTCCGATTGGAGTAACTTTTGAAATTTCGAGACCTATTCTCGGGAGGGGGGGGGGGGGGCGCCACTGCTTAGCCTACCGTAATCACAGAAAAATGAGGTTGTGAAAAATAATTATAGATGAGTAGCTAACGCGTAAAATCGCACTGATACGTATACCCATTGGATGGACTTTGGTACGTTTCAGTTCTATTGCATCCCTACCGTAAGCACAGAAATAGCTATGATGAGAAATTTATACAAAATAGTAAATAAACATGAGATTATACAGAGAATAGAAAATACAAAACGAGAGGTAATCACGGCAAGTTTTCCTCTAAGCTTAGAGAACTAACTCGTGCAATTCTACTGATTTATACGTTCAGCAGAAATCTAGAATTCAATAACAATTTTTGGAAACCGATGATGCATTTGTAACAAGCAGTTCGGTTTGCTGCTATGGTCGTCGTTTTGCGGAAAAGTGCAAGTGGAAATCAACAAAACTTCCGCTCCGTTTGGAAATCGCTTGACTCTTGCAATAGCGAACTTTTAATCGCAGGCACTAGGTACCGTCGAAAGTGCAAATGACCATTTTGTGTCCGCAACAAAGAAATCGAAGATGTTATTTTTTTCCTAGGTACTAACGACTTGTTTTTTTCCTAAGAAAAATATCAAGCAACTTTTTATATGATTAACTACAACCTATAAAGATATGTGAAAGCTAGGGTAAAGCTACAGCTACCGATAACGTCGCTTGTTAGCGCAATGAAATTTGAACTAGAAATTTGAGTATGCTATACTTGAGCAAACGTACTTCTGGAATTCGTATTCGTACCCTCAGCCAATATTTACCTCTCATAGCCATGTAGAAAAAAAACTAGGACTAATAAATACTAGGTGAATTCTTGTGATTCTACAAAAAACCTTGCGCTAGACTTGATTTTCTAAACAATTTTTATTTAAAAACATAACATTTCGAAAAAGCTAGGATGGAGCAGGCACGTTGTGAATGGCTCAGATGTAAGCTAAGATTGTGGTAAAACAAGCATAACAATAGGGCTACTGCAATGGCAATAAAATGTAAACATTTGCAGCCAGTTTGCTTATTCTAGAACCATTTCCCAGCTAGTGTGTACGACAACGACAAGTACACATCTAAAAAGCATTGCCCAAAAAGCGCCATTGACTCGTAGTTGATTTTGGATATAAATTTAGAATGGCTAAAACTAGTTGTAGTAGATGTTCAGCATGGCCCAAAATACTTCGAAGTGTAAACGTAAAACCAAAAATCTTCCTGCAACACTCGTGCAATCTGTTGCTATGTAAAGGAGTTTGAGATGCACATTGTGAGATTTCTAGAAAAGCACAGAAAACAGTGTTTTCTATAACAGCAAAAAAAGAGAATGAATTTCTGAACTATCCGCGCTTTCTGCTATTGTACACAGAATTCGAAGAGCTAAAGTCTATAAAATGCTGAGGTCTTCTCAATTTTATCTGCTGATCAAAGCTATTTGAATATGAGTCATGAAAATATGACAATTATCTGAGTTCTGTATGGCATTGTGCGAGATGAATCATCAAAGAAAGTGCAAGTAAGCAAAATTTGAATGTAACATGAGAATCTCAACATTTTGAATTCGCACTCGAATTTGCAATAAGTATGAATTTGATCCATTTATAATGGTAGAAGGTTTTGGAGACTAAAGAATAGTTTTAACAAAGTCATACCCCAGTGGAGGTTTCCTATAGCGAACTTTACAATTAAACTGCTCCTGCGCGAAGAGTCAAAAACGATTTCGACTTTTTTGAGCTTGAAAATCTTGTTCTGGGACAACAGACTATTTTTGGACACTGAAGAGCTCTATAGTAGAAAGAAGATTCACAAATGTATAGAACCAATCATTGTTGCATAGATTACAAACGAAAATAAGCTCACTTTTGAATTTGAAACGAAGCAGAATGCAAGAAAGATGAATATTTTTTCATATGTAATCGACTACTGCAAAGTTTTGAAGTAAAATTGGCTAAGAACAGGAGCTAGTAATTGTTGTTCAGTTGTTCGCTAACTAGCTCCAAATTCACTTACATTCTTCTGAATTTGATAGAAATGGAACAAACTTGGAAGTGGAAAAGATTTTTGATCTTAGCGAAAATACCGTCCCCACAAATTGGGTCCAAAGCATTGAAAATGATTTGTCACGATAATCATGGCTCTTTACACATTTGAAGTCAACTTCGAAGGTGAATAAGTTTATTGAAACACCAACTTACTTGATGACATCTTTTTCTCGTCGACTACTTTTTCGTCGCAAAATTTTACTTCTCGGTGACGATTGCTGCTGCGGCTCATCCATCATACCACTTTGCTGCTTCAGAATCATTATCGATTCATCAGGTGCCATTATCCTAAAATAGTAAGACTAGTGAAATATTAACTACAGTTAACTGCTAGACCTGAAATTGGTTGTTCCTGAGCGAGAGGGTGCTCAAGAGAGGCTTATATGGTTAATAATTCATTGATCTGTTGATTTATTGGATATATCATCGATGCGCATTTACTTTTCCAGAAAATTGAATGCATCATCGGAAAATTGTGGGAAACCCAAAACTGGCCTAGATTTGATCAAGAGAATACCTACAAAAAGCCTCATATAAGGACATTTTTTTCTGACCAATCTGTCAACTACTTGATTTGTTTATTTGTTTTATTTTTACGATAGATCACAACATAAGAATTCCAATGCGTTGAGTCTTCAATACCTAATTTGGAGGAGATGGTGATACATTTTTCCGTTGCAACGTTTTTGATTGGATAACCAAAGTAATGTTATAATTTTGAGTAATTTTTCAAAAGAAAAGGAGTTTGTGCTTGCTGCTCATACCTGATCGGATAGAAAAAATCGCTGGACCATCGTTTGTAATATCTCGGATAGGACATAAGGACTTAGACGCTACGTACGTGGTTGCGGCAAGCTCTATGATTTGTGTGAATGCACTCTTTAGTGCACCGTACACACACAATGAAAACGAGGATGTTCTTCTGGGTCAGCCCCACTCAGCCCTCCCCTCCTTATGCTTTTTTTCGCTCCTCGCCAGCTGTCTCGTCATCATCAAAAAATGTGTGTAAAGTTACGCGCGCGCGCGAACTGTTAGCGAGTGGTGCACTTTGTTCATGATCGTCGTCGGTTCCTGTACGGCTCACTTGCACTCAGCTCTACGCACATTTGCAAGTGACAGGTGTTTGACGAACGCTGCTCCCTACTCACTCGGCCGAGCCGCTAAAAGTAAGCAAAAGCCGACGGAAGTTGCGAAAATTTCTTGCAAACGGCACGACACACCATCACATCTGCTTGACCTGACAATGAGCTACTATGACTACTCGCCTGTCAGGTCTTCTCGAGAAAATCGTTCCTCAAAGTATCCTCCCAGGTTTTGCTCGAGAGGGGAAGTTACAAATAAGAAAATTTACAGTTGATCACAGCAAAATCGACCTAAGCATCAACACATTTCACTCGCAGGAAAAGTAGATGTGAGCAGAGTCTTATGAAGAACTGCCCTGTCCACCTCGAACATTGACGTTATAAAACTACGACGGCTAGTGAAGTAATTTGAGACGTAGCTTCTAAACTAACAAATTCCACAAAGCAAGTTTTTGGTAACAAACTATTTGCCTTGATTCTGATCTGAGAAATTTCAGAAATCCACCAGCCTGATATGAGTGAATCATAAAACTCCGGGAATGTTTACGTTCTTAAGTATTATGCAACGACATGTGACATTTTTCCTCGTGCGAATGCCATCAGATAAGATGCTTCAGATATTTCTTATTACCGCATAGTTTCCCCAAGTGCAAGAAAATAAAGGCGTGCATTACCGAGAGAAAACTATGACATCAATTTAGGAATAGTATGCCGAAAATTATTCAGAAGGAAGGGTTTCAGTTCGTCTAAATGGTACTGTCTGCGCCCACAGTGGTTAACGTAGTCGGCAACGATGTTTAGAAAGATAGTTTAAGTAGTCTTACAATCGCTTTGCTTGCTGCAAATGAACAATTACTGCAAAAATGAGCAAGCTTGGATTTCGAAATTAGGACGAACATCATCAATAACGCTGGTCACCAGCTTTCAAACTAGAACGCGATTACCTACAGAAAAATTTCGACACGAAAAGCATTGAGCTTACTGATGCAATGATTTCAATGTTTTGAGAGCTGACACTAAATATTTTCGGGTCATTTGTAACTTAATGTGTGAGATTGCACACTAAGCCTTATTAGCGACGGCACCAACCAGTAACTTTCCGGTGCAACATTTTCTAGCCTAACAAAGTATAGAAATGTGTTCTATCACCTAACTATAACCAACAAGAACAAAAGAGACAAGGAAACAAGGAGAAATCACTAGAAATGAGCAGATTCTAGTTTTGCAATCGTCAGTTAACGTGTATAGTGTGCACTACGCACATTAAGTTAGGAAGGACTCGACGATAACTAGCTTTTTCAAATGCAATGAATAGCACGATAGCATTACGGACAAACTATGAATTGCGCATGAAAATTCATGTATTTTCAATAAAAACCAACACTTTCGCACCATCTACAAGGGATCAAACAAACAAACATTAGAGAGCCATCATTTTTAAACCGTACCCAATAGTTTTTCTTTGAGAGAGAAGAAAAGAGTGGAAGTTTGAACTGCGCGATGTTTGCATATCAATATCCAAAAGGATGTTTATAAAAAGCATCAGATGTAAAAATAATGATAAATACACAATGAGCAAAACACCTATTTCTTTTTCTATCAAACTGCGGTTGCTTTTTCTTTCGCTTAGTGCAAAGAGAGGGTTCTCTTTGGTGCTCTTGCGGTGCCGACAGCAGTTGCGCGTAAAAATTGCTGTGTTTGTGATGCGGGAAGTAGTCGTGTGTGAACTATTTGGTAATCTATGCCCACTTTTTACGCGCAAGTGCTGTCGAAAGCGCAGGGCACTATGTATATACGAAAAGATAACAGACCAAAAATGTTTTTTTACAAACCTGTAATTTCTCCTAAGGTTTGCATGCACATTGCTTCTGCGCCTCCTCAGCACGGGGGTCCTGGTGAGTAGCCCATTGACTGGAGTGGGAGTAGTGTCCCTCTCGGTGAGTGTGAGCGTCGAATCAACACTCAGTGCCACACTCGACTCCATTGAGCAACTGGAATCAGGAAGTCTTCTCGGCCCTCTGATACGCACAATAATGCTCGGCAAACAAACTCCAGCAATGACCGCGCTCAAATGACGGTTTTTGCGCGCGGACTGGCTTCTGCACACAGATTGTTTCAAATCGGATCAAAGTACGGGGGATTAATTCGATCGGACAGAAATGGTTATCGTTTACAATGGGTGTTTATGCTGGGGAAAACGACGTATAAAGTACGGGAGCCTATGCAAATGTCGCTACTGATTCACATGAAAACATTACGCGTATATGTTAGCGTGGACGATGATCGACTATGGTCGCGCAACTTAGCACTTTTACTGCGCGTGCTTCCAGTTTGTTTATTTACTTATCTAATCAAATACTCTGAAACGACTACAAAAGTAAGAGATACAATAGGCCACAATCTTGAAAAAAAGACTGTTACGGCAATTACCACCGGCGAAACCGCAGCAACCTTATAACCTAGCTTAGAACTAATTTTACACCTTTTTATGCTCATCTATGAAAAGCTCCTGGCACAAGAGATAGAAAAATACAACAAAAAAATGCACCCTTTAAGGGGACTGACATAATCGCAGTAAAACTTGCAAGAATAAGATTGTCGCATGCTTGGAACTTGATGTAAAACAGAGTGAAATGATTGTGGCACATAAACTGGGGGGAGGGGAGGGCATTATAAAGTGATAATTCGAAGGAAATCAGGAATTTGGGAAAGCAAGTAGGAAAGCAAAACGTACTGACCCCATCCCGCTTCCGAGAATATGTCGCGAAATTTTTGAAAGTTATTTACATCATGTATAGAAATGTGCAAGTAAGTTTTCCACCCTGTAAGCGATCAAAATGATTTTCAATAATTTCGAAAATATTGATTAATTTTGTAAAAATTTTGGGTGCGCCTGCTGCCACACCCCTTTTTAATGATTGTGAAAGTGCAAAAATTTAGACAGCATTCGGTAAAATCTTTCGGACTCATGGCTAACTCCACGCACCTTCATTCAAAAAATTAACTCCCCTCTCCCACCCCCCCCCCCTCCGGAGGAAAATCTTGGACTGCCATCTGTACAGACATAATCTGTCTTACACGGTAAAAAGACCAAAGTACCATACCCTCTTCTGCAGAAAAAAGCGAGCTCGAAATTGAGATGCCCGTAGAAAAAAGGAACATTTATTCTAAACTTCATTTCTATCCTCCCCCTAGTGTTCTTTTCTGCATTGGGGAAATTATAAATGGGATGGAAAGCAGCAAGGCATTGGAAAAGCTCTTTGAGCTGAATTTTGAGCTGAAGGAAGTGGAAATTTGATAGCATTTATGTAGTGTATTATTCAAAAGTTTCTAAAGATTTTGAGTTTTTTGTAGTAAAAATTTGACGGAAAATGACAAGGAACGCAAAAGGTTCAGTCATTTTTGAACATGTCTTACTGTCGGGACTAACAATAAGAACTATACCGGTGGTATTCTTCCAAGGACTACTCTGGAATGAATTCACCATCGTTTGATGTGAGGGCTGTAAACAAAATTTACGAGGTCGAAAACTAATTTTGCCGAACTTGCCATGCACTTATGTTGTGGCACTAAATTTCAAAATTTTGCTTCTTTTTTAAAAAGATTTTCCACATTCTGAGAATTGCTTGACCGCTATCATACGCGAAGTTCTTGTTAGGGTTTCTGAAAAGAAGACCTGGAAAGTGTGTCGACGCACTCCTTCACTTCTTGAACGTTCTCGTAGTCGGATACAGACACAGGCACATGTTGTTTGTCCTTCTCGTAGGATGGATCGTCCGGACGAATTCGATAACCTGAAAAGAGGACAATTTATTTTTGCTAAGAGTTGCTATGCAGATCGCACAATACATTCTAAAGAGGAAGGACGATAGGATTTTAAAAATTTTCTGTTATACAAAATGGTCAGCACTCCTGCTCCATATGCTTTTGCCAGCTGTTTTTAGTCACTTATGTCAAAAAGAAGCCTTAAATTGTATAAAATAATCTCATTGAGACTATCTTTGCAGATGCACAAAAGTTTCTTTGGGCTTTTTCTGATCCCAATCAATTGCCGCACCTCACCACTTGCCTCAAGACCTCACATTACGACTGATACGAGGACAAAAAAAAGTCGATTTGAGGAAAAACATTGAGATGCCACTTTTTATGGTTGTTCTTCTCATTTAAAACGTATAGTACACTTGAATTTTTTTAGTTTTTTGGGACGAACACAGGGGATTGTGTAATGGAAGTTTCAGCTAACAGAAGCACTAGTCAGATCTACTTATAGTACTGCCTCAAATAAGAAAAGTGAACGGAACTTCAACAAAGGGCTTCATTTTTCTTTGAATAATCTTTTTAAGAAAAACAATACTTCAGTCAAATAGTTGTATGCATAACTGCACCTCTTCCCCAAAAAGCGTATGCAACAAAATTCATGATACACTCAATTTGAGCTCACGACCCTGTGAACTTTTTTTTGAATATAGTCTGTAAAATTATATTCTTCTTAATTATTCTTCTCACGTTGGTTCCAAGTTTAAATAGAGGAAAGTTTTTGCTATTTTCATGAAATGATTGGGACAGAGTCTTTTTTAAATCAGTAATCAATTATCGAGAGTCACTGTATAGCACGATAAAAAACTGGTCAAACCTATTCAAACAATGTGCTCTTCTTCAATCGGCTATTACCCGGCTAATGTGCAAGATTTTTGGAGTACGAAATTTAGCTTGATGCTAATGCAGTATGTCAGCTTTGCGAAGGATAAGCTCTGCTTTTTCTTGATTAATGCACCTCTGGAATGAGCGTCCGGGATTATATTGTGGACTTTCCATGAACTCTTCATAATCATATCGAAGTGCAATGCTTTTACATAACTCACTCCCACTCACAAAAAAAACCAGAATAAATTCAGAACCTCCGTTTTTTTTACAGTTGTTTTCGAATAGATGAATATGTTCACGTAATCTCTGAAAAAAAGAACATGTCACTGATTGCTCAACCAGTAGACTAGAAAGAAAATGGGGGAGAATTCGGTAAAGCAAAGCCGACTCTATATGGCCCTCAAAAATTCTAAATCCATTATTTTCCTAGAGTTCAGATGTTTTTGAATTTCAATGCCAAAAATCGGATTTTTTTCAATATCTGCAAATTCGCATTTGCTTACAATTACTAAACAGTATTTAGTAGGCGCCGGTCATATAGGTATTTGCTGTTTTTTGGCTGAAAATCTAGCACAAAAATCTAGATTTGTGACTCCGCCCCGCAGTCCTGGATTCCTCTCATTTATATAGTACGGTACTGCAAACCTATAAAAATTAGCCATGAAGTTATACTATTACGATTTCTATCAGACCATAGACAAGACTATTGCGGCTAAAGGACGTAAAAATGCGAAACTACTTTTTTAGAAACCTTGCGAATTTGCTGTTTTTGCATCGTCTCTGCAACCCTTTCTTTATCTCCAGCCTTGCTAATATATTTTCTAGCGGCGAAAGATCAGCAAAACTATGCTGCTCGGTCGGGAACATAGCCCTGATAGATCCGAACAGCAGAAAAAACAGACAGAGAATGCGATATACTGCCACGCGGACCAGCGTTCGTACACTACGAACAACACCTGCAAAAAGAGCGAGCGCCACAAATTAGCGCTCGACGCTTGTCGCCGGTTGTATCGGCAATTCAGCAAATGTTTTGGAGGAGTTACGAGTAACGCAATACGCCTTGCAGATTAATGGAGCCCTTGCAAAGTCCAGAAGAAGAACTTAAAGCTGCTTTTTAGTCACTATGAGCATAGAGTGTAGGTGGTGCCTAAACGGCCGGGCATACTTCACACGATTTCAGTCGCGACGCATTTGGCAATACGCCGAAAGTCTTCAGATTCTACACTAGCAAACTGCACATGCATAATGTGTATGACTTACGTGGATAGATAAAATACCCTATCTTTCAACACTTGAAATGTGCTTAAAGTGAGCTATGGCCAGTCAGAATATTGCCAGTCGCGTCGCGACGAAATCGCGTGAAGTATGCTCGGCCCTTAACATGAAGTCAAAAAAATGATCCAAAACCCGGAACTCCATGCTCATACGTTCTCCTATAATTTGCATTATAATTGAATGTCTTAATAATTTTGGCCAGAGGATAGACCCACTAGTTCTGCCAGTATCAAAGCTCTTCAAGGAATTCAGGTCGTTAAAGTAATGTTTTTTGGTTAGTATTATAGTTAGATCCAAGAATGCTAAGTGGTTGTAACAAAACTCTCTTACATCAATATAAATCCTATGGTTCACTTTTTCCTACTAAGAACTACATTTGTGTTGAACAGAACCCTCCACGAGATGTGATTCTCATGTTTTTCCAAAACACGATAAGTTCTCAACTCTCCCAGATTTTTTGAAATATTACATCTTATATACTATATACAGTACAGTTTTGCATATCCATGCTGGTATAATAACTTCAGAAGATGATCCAAAATGAAGGGTACAACCTCTTGCACGAACCTATAGTCCGAGGTAAAGAGATTTTTGCGGCTTTTTTATCAGAGCTCCTCTCAACCCTCAAACATTGAGTCCAGAAATATCAAAGAATTCTGGACTCGCATCGAAAAAGCTCCATTTGCTCTGACCTTCTCTCACAATGCAACCCTTTTTAAGCAACGTGCCATTTGGTATTCGTCAGGAAGTTAGTTATGTCACATTCTTTTATGATGATTTGATTTATTATATTCCATATTACCTATTCCATAGTGGTTTAGAATAGCCCATCATCCATTTATACCCAGGGATTGCGAAACAAAGATTGAAACATTTGGTAGTAATATAAAATTCTTCGGAATGATAATGCTGATCAAAATCTAAAATCTACTGTAGAAACAAATTTCACTAATATGAATCAAGCCGTAGGATGGGTATGGAACGGAGATGAACAAGGACAAATGGTGAAAGGAGAACACGGCTCAGCACGAGGTGGCTTTCCGAAAATGCAAAAAACAAAGTCCCCTTTATATTTTTTTGAATTTTACGAAGGACTTTTTGACCCTAAACCATAAACGTAAGAAAACAAAGAAATGAAACGTCCACAAAAAAACACGTGACCTAAGTTTCGATTTTTTAGACCGCGAAAACGATATCCAGCTTGCTTATAAGCCACCTGTGCCGAGAACTGGAGAAGAAAAAGACCTTTTGATTTGTTTCTTGATCTTCTTCAATAATTTTGAAAATTTAGTACAATGAGAGTATAGACCCTTATCATCGTTTTCAACTTTGCGCATCATGAGTGAAACTACGACAGCAATGGCTACTTTGCAGCGGATATTCAAAGAAAAGCTAAACAGGAAATGCATAATGTTTTTTCGACGATGTATCATATCAAGAAAATTTTGAAGATAAAATTGTCACGCTGTTCTACTCTAGCATGCTGTTTATATTTGTTTTGACCTTGCAAAAAAATCGTCACAAAGGAAGGGAATTGTGTAAAATATGAGGCTTTGACATCGAGTTGACACCGGGCGATTGAGAGAACTTTTTTCTCTTTGCATTATGTACGTATATGAGATAGCTTGAGATAAGTGGGACACCCATCTACACAGTTACAAAAAACCCGAAAAATTTTCCAAACCCATTATCTGTTTAGACCATTAAGCAGCTAATCTGTACGAAGCAAAATCGTCTTCAAGACTCATTCTAGCGCCAAAACTCACCCAGATAGCGCAGGAACCAGGCGAACGCCAGCATAAGTTGGGAAGATAATGAATCCTGCTGGTCAGCCGGGTCCACAATGTAACCTTAGACTCTGAGGATTCGTTACTCGAACACCCAATCCTACGCATGCATAATCGCGCTCATAGTAGGTTCGCTACTACAGAACGCGTGTTCTAGCCGGATTAGAGCGGATGAACGCCGAAGGCTATGGATTTCTGCGTTCGTACACATATCTCAATGTGCTCGTTAAACGGGTTGCGATTGAAGTATGCATCTATAAATTGTGATTTTGTGCTCATTCATGCGGGATCTTCACGACAAGGTTCAAAAAGTGGCTTTGGAAAAGTTATCAGAAAGAAAAAGATCCTGGAACTACAGCACTGAAGGCAAAGCTCCAAAGCTTGCTTTATTAGGACTTTCTCGGAAAGAAAAGCAGCTTTTATAAAAGCCCATTTACCTTTTATAAAAGAATGCATGAGCGAAGGCGAATTCAGAACGAAAGCGACAAGTAGTCAGCGAGCGCGTAATCCATTCTGAGAGCTATTGTTCTGATCATAGAATATGGTTATGAAGGTGTGAACAATAACAAGGACTACTGAGCTGGACCAGAAACAAGCAGTAAATATTCTAGTTAAGTCATTTTGCAAACTGTGAAATTTCGAGCAGAAACTACATGGGACAAACTCTTGAGAAGTGTGAAATCCTAGAGAGTATACAAACTACTCCAAAGAAAGGAACGCTGCAGATGTGTAGAAATAGAATGGATTCAAAATATTGGCTAAGTATCAAAAACTTGATCAGGCAGTTTTGATTTTTTCAAATCCGGTTTGATCAGTCATCTATGCAAACATGTCCTGATATTTCTTTTTCCGATTTACAATGAACGCAAACGTCCAGCGTTCCATGAAATCGCTACGCTCAAAACTAGCTTTGGCATATTTGCTTTGGCTGATACGCGTTCTCACGCGCAAAGGGGCCGCCATTTTTTTCCACAAAAATTGAGGGTGGACGTTTGTTTCTGATGATCGCTCGCGACATTAGGTTTAACTAAAACGCAAAAGCCTTTCATTAATCTCTTTACTTTTACATTTTTGTGACGAGTTCTCCGAGCAGCATCAAAAGCCTCGAAAGATTTTCTACTGCTTATATCTTAACTGTAATAAATTTACATTACTACCAGTAGAAAATATATGAAAAAGTGAAACATGGCAGAACAATCAATAAGTTGAAAATTATCGCTGTCACATTTATCAATAAGGAATGCCAGAAATCCTTTAAGAATTTTTAGAAAAGATAGAAATTTACACAGACATGTATCTGTTCGTATAAAATTTGTAGTAGCAAGCTATGTAGTAGAACGATTATAAAATACAAACTATGGATTGTTCTACAACGCATATGAGTGCTAACGAACGTAGATATCAAAGAGCTTCAGGATCACAATCTATCCGAGCCCTACTCTCAAGTTTATACGAGATAAGTGCTTTTATCTTTACACTCCCATACTAAACAGCTCTGCCACAAAGAAGGGAGTGATGTGATGTACTTGGGTTCGTCAATGTAGGGTAACGTCGCTCTTCATCAGCAATTCAAACTAAACTTTGCCACTCACCCTACCGTAACGTAAAGGAAATGAAGATAGTGAGTGCACTAGCAATATTGCTGACAGCTGTCCGTAAGGGACAAAGTACGCTAACTCGTCGGTTTGGACCTCATTCCGACTTGATTGCTGATGCGAAAATGCGATAACTGTGGACGAGTTGTACTCAGAGTAATTTCGAATTATTTCGTAATTACTCGCAGATAATATTTGAACTGCGCTATATAGTTTGAAAAGATGTACTTAGTAACAGCCTTTGATAGTTACCTGCCTCCAGCAGCATAAAATTCTGTAAGAACTTGAAGAGGAGAGGGCTAGAAACTTAAGCAGACCTAATAAAAGAATAAAGCTACAAAAAACAGATCCTTATCATTAAGGTGATATAAGCTATCACAACAACATAATCAAAACAGTTTTCGAATCCTGAAGGACAAGATCGAAATGACTCTGAATAAATGAACATATGTGAGTTGAAAAAGATGAGGAAGACCTTTTCTGCGCTAATGATTCCTCTAGTAATTAAATCCCACCCATATAAAGACGAGGTTTTGTTCGATTTACACTGATGACTCAAGGAGCATATGCAAAACTTTGCAGGAATACCAGTTATAGGCATTGCAATCCTGTTCAGAAGTAGAATGAGTGTGTAAGAGGAATGTGTCAAAGCATTGCTAAACAACAATCAGTGAAAGTTGCTTGAACATCTAATAAATAGTGTGAAGTGTGAGAAAACTCTTAGGAGTAAGTGCTTTTCGCTTTTTTGCAAATCAACAGACGGAGGTGGCATAAAAGTGACTGAAAAGCGCATCAGCACTAAAACGAACAGTATGTGTACATTGCAAATGTGAGTGGAGGGCCTAAAAAAGTCTGGTGTTTTTATGACTTCTCTGCGAAGTTTTTGCATTTTCACACCTTACAAGTCGAGTGCTTTATTATGTTCAAGCACCACTTAACTTATCCTAAAGAGGAGAACCAGTAGCGGCACCGTAAGTAGTTTGTAAGAGAAGTTTTTTGTGTTCGCTTATTCTACAAGATAAACTTACCACACCTGCTATTTCTTCCAAAAATAGAACTGAAAAGACAAGGTGTAGAGTTACATATCTGAAGGTCTTTTGCAGAAAAAACTTGGTAGCCAACATTCTTTATTGAGAGTTATATATTGTACTGGTTCAAGTCATCAACTAGCAATAAGTTGGGGTATATCACAGTAACTTAATCCATCATAAAAATTCACAAAGCATTATCAGGAAGGTTGAGGGCAAGCTTTACGACGGCGGATATGGAATCCACTCTAGTATAGGACTATTCGAATTTATTACATCAAAAACTTTCGTAAACCCATTATAAAAAATAGAGGAAGTTCTTGCAAGCATCATATCGTTGTCCCAAATATTCTAATTCTTAGGAACAGGAAAAAAATCGAGTAATATGTAAAAAGTGCTAAAACTATACTACGGATTTCTATCACCAAATATGATATTCATGGAAGAAAAGGAAAGCTTATTACTCAGATCTGCTGAAAGATTTGCAGAAAAAGCCTTTGTTTCACGGAGCAGCGGGTGGCAGATATGGGCATGATACGAGTTCATAAAGGCCAATGGACCCTAAAGGCTATATAAATCTCAAAGTATAATGACTTATATAGAAGTAGGACAATTACTCATTCGCAATGACCAGCAATGACCCATCGCGAGAAAGATTGCGGGGGTAAACGTAATTACAGGGCTACATTTAATCCCGTTACTGCATAGCATTTCTAGTTAGCGGCGTACTCATGCCATGGAAAGGATCATATAGTCAAGTTTTTGAGAAAAAATAAGGTTTAATTATCTCAGTAATCCATTCAGAAAGCTTCACCGCATTCACTGCAAAAGCTTATACGAGAAATGCAAAATGTTTAGATATATTTTTGAAGAGTAGGCAGAGTATGACAGAATGAGAAAACATCAATTATTTTTTTTTCGTCGACTAGCAATCAACGTGAGAAGTTTATAGGTTCCACAAAGTGACATTTGTAGAAAAACAACACTGTTTGAGAAGTCGAAAAACAACTTTTACTGCTACAACGGCGTAGTACATTGTGTACACAGGTTTTGTAATGGAAACTAATGGAGTTGCAAAAGTTACGAGAGCGGAAAAAATGAAGGGAAAGAAAAAATGCGCAGTTTACGGCAATAATAAATTCAACGTATTGCAAAATTTCTTCATCTTGATCTTGTCCCTTTGTCTCTCCAAAAAAAAGATGGTCAAAAGCACGATGAGAGCATAAATGGAGGAGAGCTCAAAGACTTTGGAGGCAAGTTTTTAAGAATGCTGTAAACCCGTACACCCCAGGTTACAACCGAAAATGAAAAGCCTAACAAATGATTCGCAAAGGTGAAGGAGAAGAAACATGCCAACATTTAGGTCTGAGCAACTCTTTATTGAATGTCCTATAACCATAAATGTTTTTCTTCACTGGATAAATCAGAGGACAGGCAATTCAGAATTGCAATGCATATTTCTTGAATGGGTACTAAAAATCTCTGGAAGAGATTCTTTTTATGTACATACCCAGCATCAAAGTGCAGATTATTCTTGTTAAAAAACTAGACCTTTGTTCTTTTTCCAGGTTTGAGTGAATTGATAGTTATAGGCAAAAAAGATGCCGCCTTCGTGATATCAGGAAAGCAATGTACCAACCAAAATGTAAGTAATGAGTTCTAGTTTTCTAGACAATTTGTTCAACGCTGTAATAAGACATTTAGAAGGCAATCATGCATATCTGCGACAATTTTTAAAACCTTACATCACAATTAGCCGTAGCCTTTACGAGATATAGTAAAAATTGCAATTTCAGAAAAATATTGCATGCGCAACGATTTTTTCTGAGGCTTTGCTATGGCAAAACATTTCTCAACAAAGCATTACAGCCAAGTGAAGACAGAAAAAGATAATTAAACCGTTTTTTACTTTTCTTGGAAAGATTTCCAGTAATTCTGTGACATCACTTTCAATTGCAAGCAGCAAATCAGAAATTCTGTTTTTGACAGAAAAACCTGCACTTTTCATCTCAATGATACCAAAGGAAAAGATACTATCATACAAAATTAAATGACTTCATATCACTAACAATAAGTCATTTCGCATGTTTCATTTTTTTAAATTAGTTATTCATTCATTGCAGAACAAAGAAAATCAAACATAAACCATGCGTAAATGTGTGAAGCATCCCATTCGTAATAGTTGAGTCATTAGAGAATTTTACCATGCTGTAAAGCAAACATATGGATGATCTTTAGGGCTGCGAAGATTTGCAACATGTGCCTTACTATATGCACAAAAATATATGATAAGAGTGAGAAATGTGTGAGTTAGGAGAAAAGCATGGTGGAGTTGAGATTCGTGAATATCATTCTAAGGATGTTGCCGACTAAATAACATAAGTGTTTATATTAGGTTGTCCCATAAGTTTTTTCATATTTGGACCTTCAATTCGATTTTTCTCAGGAACTACAGCACCTAGTAGGCTGCAAATTTTTGGCAGTAATACTGAGCGAATAAGCTATATAATCACCTACTTGCGGGGAATACAGAAGTGATACAGGCAAAGTTTGAAAATTGAGCGCATTATTTTTTCTTGGTTTCTAGCCATCAGAAAAATGCAGCAAATGCATTTATAAATATCCGATGAGGAGAGTATATGCATGAAAAAATAGGAAATTTGCAGAGCTGTTTTGAACTGAGATATGATGATTTTCGTTTTTTCGGAGATTCGGGAAATTTTTTTATTTTGGTTTGGAGCATGTTGCGGATTGAACTTGGTGCGAACTTTTGAACGCCATCTTGTAGAGCTTATTTTGATCTGTCGAATGGTACCCTGCAATTTATCAGGAGTTCAAGAAGAACTGATTTGTGTCGTTGAAAAGTCAGGTATGAAAAGACTTATGGGACAACCTAATATAATTCATTGACTATTTCGGATAGAAATCTGGTGGTACAATACCGCTCACATTTCCTAAAAAAACGACAAAAAGTCGCCCGATTTATGTGACATCATCGTAGCTCGCTTCAGAGTGAACAAATCCTTGAACCAAAGGCACCATTCGACTCAGCTAGGCGAGGCGCATCTTCTGATATATGGAAGTGCCCTCTTGCACACAGGAGGAGGCCATATTCCACAAATTTCAGATTTTTGTTATGTAGTGGCCCAGTGAGTGCAATGAATAAGCACAATGAGTAACCCACCGTGAACAAAAACCTGAAATGATTTGTGGAACCTAACCTTCTACTGTGTTTAAGCGGGCACTTCTATATATCAGAAGATGTGCCGCGCCGAGCTGAGTGAATGGTGTCCTTGGATTAAGAATTTGTCCACTCTGAACGAGATATAGCCAGTGATGTCACATAAATCGGGCGACTGTGTGTCGTTTTTCCAAAAAAAAATACGCACGATATTGTAATTTATAGTTACTAATTTGCAATCATATGATTCATCACAAAGTTCAAATATCTAGAGCAGCAAAAAAGACAAAGAAATTGGTAAGATTAGTATTGAAATGAATATCAAATCAAAAAATTACATTCTTTGTTGCAGTAAATGCAACCACTGTCGTTTCAATAAATCAAAATGAATGATATGACCTGAAAAAGAGCAGCAAACAAATTCTCCAATCTAGTCTGATCAGCCGCCAAGGTAATTCATAACCAAGTGACTTATTAGCGATTGAAATTCTGACTTTGAAAAAACAGGATACCTCCACTACTTTGGAAAAAAAACCGATTGTGGTAGATTTTTGTAATTATATAGACCACTTTGATGCTATGTTTTTGAACGTAATTTTTGAATTGACCAGTGTACTACTAGGGTTCTAACAATCAGAACATAGTATCAATTTTGTTGTTACGTAAATGAGGGACAAAACCGTGTGCAGTAACTTTATTAGCCATGCCAAGACAGTGCGTTTATTTTGAAAAAAGGAGATTCGAAAAGCGTTGAAGTGATAACAATCTTAACGAATAAGTCAATGATACTTACGTTTTGCTATTGCTTTCGGTAGTATGGTAAGCAAGACCGATAGCATAGAAAGGCAGTAATTATTAGTATTAGTTAATGAATAGCTTGCGAGGGGTCAACCAAACGCAAGCGGGTTGTCGGTGGTGTAACCTTTTTGTAAAGAAAACGACTCAAGCCAGGTGCTGGTCAGGTAAACAGCGAAACCACCGCCCCGACGTGTGGATGAACCTCGGCGGGTGGTCCAGCTGCCCGTTTATCTCAAAGGTAGAATTTTACTAACGATTGCGGGGAGCAATAAAAAGTTCAGTGAACAGAGGGTGCCTGTTCGCTGATTGCTCTAAAGGGGTAGAAACGTGTTTCAGCTAACATCTCCACTGTTTCCTCCAAAAGTAGAACAAGTTCTTTTAGTGTGTTGCTATTATGAGTGACGGTTCATAGTATCTGGGCTTCTACGACGAGTTTTTCTAGTTCGTGTGAGAAGCGTGAAAGAAGTAAAGGGAAGTTGAAGAAAAAACCTAAGGGCAAAAATTCGAAAGTTCTCAGCACATCAAAAACCAAGTCATAGCTAAAAAAGATGAGTGCTTGTCTTTCAAAAAACTTGCATTTCAAGCGTCTTTGCAGCCAGACAGTTTTGCAGAAAATTTCTCTTGGAAGCCTTCTTAGAGGGGATTAATGTGCAGATATAGGTCCGATAAAATTTTGTAACCGCAGAAGCAAGCCAGTCGAGCAGACTTTGCGAAAAACTCATTACTTGGAATTTTTTTCAAAGATATCAACATCCAGTTCGTTACTATAATGAGATCTAAGGTAAAAATGCAAAAATTCTTCATCAGTTCAGTCAAAGGTTTCAAAGAACATTGTTAGCCTGAAACAAATTTTCCAGGCTTGGTCCAGGATGCAGTATTCTACTCAAGGAACATGCCATTACGAAAGTGTATAAGAGGGTCAGCTATCAAAAGTGGAGATAACTCTTCATTTCCTCGAAAAAAATTTGTTCTAAGCCATTAGCAGTGAAGAAACCCAGCCACCGATAAGATAGGACGATGAGAGTTTTTGAAAGTTGGACCCAAGAAGGGTGTTACCATTTTTATATCAATAGTCCATAAAATGCAAACCAAAGCTTCTCGAAGATTTCAGTGGAGGAAGTGCTTGCCAATGTGTCGAGATATTGAAAATTTGGAAGTAATCTTCAAATCAAAGATAAACCTAAAAATTCGTTGATTGAATTGGGCATTTATGTTTTCAATATACTTCTTCTCTTTCTGAGGAAGCCCGCGATCGCTTGGAAATCATTCAACAATTCCTCTTCAAAGGAAAAAAACGAACAGAGTTAGAGTAAAATTTACATTTTCCAAATGATTACATCATCTACTGAGCGGAGCAAACAGATTTTTCCTTTTGTTCGAATTTTCTGAGAGCATTTTTCGTCCAATTGCGCTAAACTATCCTGGATAATTCTTTACAGTGCAAGTCTAGAGCAATTTTCTACAAGCTCCTCAACCCAATCACTCAGCTTCAGTAAAAAACAAAGCTGAGTACTCAGGGTGCAAAAGCATTGGTAAACAGATTTTTTGACTGTAATCTGTCACTATCGACGACGGATCAAGCTGCACGAGATTCAACAAGAGCAATGACCGCATCAGTGTCAACAGAATTTTATATGTTGCAAGATCCATCTAGCTCGGTTCCAACTTCTTTTTCGACCTTCCAACTTCTTATACACCACATGGTTTTCACGGACTATAGCCGCTAGAATCGTCACCGTCGCCACATTACGCAACAGCTCATTTATTTTCGAATCCGGCTGTCCAGTGTGTCCTTTCGCTAATGATCGCGACAAATGTTCGCAACGCTATTCACTTTGTCATTCTCTCAAAGACGCCTAGCCCTTGACATGCTTGTTATTTATGATCTGAACAGCGTATGATCTGTAGATAGCAAAAGTACGAATCAGCAGAGCCGATAGCAAGTCAACAGGTAGTAGCGGAATTTCGGGGAACCCGATACTTTTGCAATGGAGCGACAGAGATCTGCTCTGAGATCATATTTTATTGGAGGAAGTCTGCCAACGAAGAAGTAAGATTAGTCCCCATATATTGCATTGACATTTTAAGAACTTTTCTCTAAAAAGTTAAGGGAACGTTCCAATTTGAACTGAATGTTTTCTTGTTATGCAAAGAATACGTTTGATTTCACTAAAAATACAAGAGATCTACTCATAGAATATCAAATTGCAATCAAAAAATCTTGATGATCGAATAATTGTGACAAAACACCCCATCAACTCAGTTTCTTCACTTAGTTGAGTGACTCGAAAATACAACCAAAAACAAGAAATCTTTGACGTTTTCGCATAGTTTTAAGAGGGAAAAATTACGGTTTGAATATCGCCTTATATTAACAATGATTTTTGCTTTGAGTACTTAAGCATGCTTTTCTTCAAATTTTACTTATTCAAAGAATTTCGTCGAGACTGAGAAAAAATTATGATTCTAATGAAATTTGAAGACTCAGTAAAAGGTATAGTTGACTGTTAATGAAATGAGGTAGAAAAGGAACCATTCCATAGACAAAACGCCTAAATTTGATTATTTTTATTTATGTGCTGCATAAGTGCACCATTATCATGGCAATGTCAGTCACCCTTAGCCGTAAATCAAAGGAAAAGCTTGTTAGGGGAAAAAAGTGAAATGACTAAACAAAATTGTGCTACTGCTTGAATGCAAGGATCTGGCCAGATTCCTTATGTCAAGAAGGAGAAAAATCAAAGGATGCGACAAACAGGATGGCACGATACAGTGAGTAAACATTCCCAAGGTCCTGTGAAAATGCATTACGGAGGCTATGTGTGGAACATTCATGGGAATTCTTTTTACATAATAATCTGAATTATTCCGTCTTTGGTCAGGGTATCATAAAACTACCTCGTGGATGGAGCAGAATTATAATGTTAGGTTGGTCCGAAAGTTCTGTCCCACCATTTTCAAAAAATCGTAACTTCTTCCTAACACAATGTTTTTGCAAGAGCAAAAAACCATATTAGAAAGAGCATTTCATGTGCTTTCTGAAACTGGGTTGGCTGCTATTCATCAGGTTCTGAATGCAGAGATAAAATTGGGGAAAGGAGTTCATTTCAATTTCGGAATTTTTAAGCAAGCCCGTTAAAAAATCTGAAACAGTGCCATAAAATCCAAAACAACCACTACCCTAGATAATTTTACTCCCTCTTTCCGGCTTAGCAAAGTTCGCGTTGATCGAGCTGTTCTTCGGAAAGTTATGATTTTTTGAAAAATGTCAAAATATCAATTTTCTTAAGAAACTGATTTTTTGGCATATTTTCTTGTAAATCATAACTTCTTTCAAAAAAGCTCGATCAGCGCAAGTTTTGCTCAGTTGAAAAAGGAGATCAAAAAACCTAGGATACTGGCTGTTTTGGATTTTATGGCACACTTTTGGATTTTTTAACGGGCTTGCTTAAAAATTCCGAAACTGAAATGAATTCCTTTCCCCAATTTTATCTCTGCATTTAGAACTTGATGAATAGCAGCCAACTCAGTTTTAGAAAGTACACGAATTGCTCTTTCTAACATGGTTTTACTCTTGCAAAAACATCGTGTTAGGAAGAAGTTACGATTTTTTGATCATGGTGGGACAGAACTTTCGGACCAACCTAATATTTTCTAGTCGAAGAATGCTCTTGTGAACTCTTCAAACTTCGAGTAATAAAAGCAAGAATTTTATCAAAAAAGCAGCATTATCCTATCATGACTTATAATAACGGGCTAAGGGTTGTTTACGTCTTTTTGTCTGTGTGTGTGTGTGTCTGTCCGTTACGAAATTCATAGATCATGTTTCAGCCAATGTCCTGAGCCCAAATTTTGCACGGCGTATGCTACCAGCATAAAAGTCCACTATGCAAAAGCATGAGCGGATCCGTTGAATGGATCCCTCAAAAATTGCGTTTCAAACGGATCCGCTTAACTTCTGGCCAGCAAAACTGTGCATGTAGCAGCATTTTTGCAAAGTCATGAGTACGTTTGACAAGCTAATGTGCAAATCATGGACCTTAGCCCAAAAAAAGTGAATAAAAGTTTATTACTTTACGAATGGGGCGCCAAAAAGAATTGATTGCGTAAACTTTAATTTGCCAAGAATTTACCTGATCTTCTGTGAAAATTTTTGCACAGAGATGTGGCCCACGGTGACCACTGTCCTCAAGGCGACTACCAAGCCATGAAAAGTCCAAAAACCCATTTAAATTTGCATTTGTTCTTCTGGGGAGAGTTTCATCCACGGGAAATTACCGATCTCAAATGAAAAAGTTTTAGAAATGAGTAGTTGTTTACGAATCATTCATGATAGTCTGCATAGCGCGGTGAGTTTCAATGTCATTATTGCGGGAATGAGTAAGGCATACAGATAGTGAGACCAGTGCGAGCCTCTGCGAAGCAGAGGTGGCGCACTGGTATAAGTATATAAAGAAGAAAATCTGTAAATTTGTGCACATTTTGCATGGTCATGAAGGATAAGCGCTATAGCTCATTTTGATGTGCTGGAAACATCAAATCATCGAAATATGGTACGGACGGTAGGAAGCGAACCCAAGACGAGTCGAAAAAGAAGGCTAAATTTCGCTACATAGAAGGTCAAGCACGATGGACAGGCTCCGAAAGGGGGTGGAACTCGGGATGCAACCTGGGATAAGATTGATAATGATGATAATAGTAGAAACTTCAAGTTAAACCTCTAGGAAATGATTTTGGGGTTATTAGCTGTGCAGAAAATTCGGTAATGGTGAATCATCGGCAACAACTTCGGACATCTTGTGCCACCTGACCCTATATCAGATGTCGCATGCGGGCTCTCCTGTTGTAATCAGCAGAGATCGTCTTGTCGGATTCGAAATTGGCTTCTTCGTTTTAAATGTGTTGAATAAAATAAGAATACAACAATCGAACTGGTGAATCTTGTTGGTCTCTTCAGCAATTTTTGACTGAAAATGGTTGAGTATGAAGCTACCACAGATTTGAGAGCTGTCATTATTATACTGTATTACTGTTCATTTTTTATTCAGTCTCGTTTTGATCTCATTTATCTTATGATGTTTACTGAATATAGCTTAAAAACTTCAATACCTTTTTTGCCATGTGATTCGTAAGTTTCTGCGCTTTGATTCATCAAAACCTCATCTTATTACAGTGATTGGCACATATGAATCTCTTGAATGGTGACCACTGAGATAATTGATAAATCATTCAGATTACGAGTATGGGGAAGGGTATGCCTAGGAACCAAGGACTAAAGAGCATATGTACTAAAAAGGCATAACGTGTTTTTTTTTGAAAACTGATTTTTTGATCCTAGTCCAGGAGAAATCTGAAGAAGTGAGTTGCATTCTATTCATAGTACATATATTCCTCTGGAATTAGTGAGTTTAAAGCTTGAGCACACAAGGGTGCGAGCAAAAAGTAGACAGATAATTTTCCTCTATTCTGGATGACTGAATGGGGCTCACTACCAAATATAATTAGAAATTCAAGAAGTAGCCACAGTTGCGTGTGTCAGCATATATATGGAGCATTTGCAGGCAGCACTTCTTGATATTTACATAACCTTGTGAGATCCGCTGTAGGGAGGCGAAAAATTCGTGTAACCCTTCAGAATCAAAAAAACGTGGTTCTTATACGGTAAGAGGACTCAATAAGGAAGAAAAACGTGTGATTCGAGGTTGAAGTCAGCAGCGAAAGTAAACATGGTAGGATCAACTTTGCGGTCAAGGAAACCGCCCGGCTAATCCATTTATAGTGAGATTCCATTAGAGGAAAAGCCAGCAGCGAAAACAAGAACTGATAGGATTTGGATGGTGGTAGATCCTTGATGTGGCTGGGCCGGCGACACTGCGGAGCCCAAGGTTATTCGTTGCGTAAAGCACGAAAAATGGCCACTATCTGTGAGAAACCAAGTGGAACTACGAATGGGCGAGGACGTCGACCAGATCCGAGCCGAGCGCATGGCCGAACGACCGGAAAGAAAGCGGAAGATCTTCGTTAAATGGATGGCTATGAGGGCTTTAGAAACGCAAGAGTCGGTGAAAAAACTGCCAATGAACTGGATGGTGCAAGCTCAGCTCCTGCAGGGAAAGCTGCCTGCTCGAAACCGAGCACAAACTTGCAAAAAATCTTGTTTCTAGAACCGAGACGATCATCTCATAAGCCCTGCATATTAGCATACAGTGGGAATCCGTCCAGCTTCAAAGTTTACAATCCACCGTTCATCCTTCGATCCCCGTTGAATCCTTCTCCGATGCCAATAGCCCCTCAAAGACTGGTCCAAAAAACCAGCCGCTCTACTTTTTGTAAACGCTTGTCAAACAAACGAAGGAAAAAAGATGGCGAGGATTCCCCCAACAATCATAAAATCGCTAGAGAAATTTGTGGGTACATACTTGAGCGGAACAAGAATTCATGGATGGATGCTTTTAATGAGAACATGGTGAGAATCCGCTGAAATCAGCTTTCTCAAGGTTGACTGAGAATACCAGAGGGGTTGGCTTGCACCCAATTTTGTCAGACGACGGGTATATTTTATCAAAATAAATGAATTTAAAGTGGAAAAGAAAGCCAAAAACACTTTTAAGAGATAGTGAAACTTTCTAGATAATTTTTAGCTTTACAACATTGAGCGTACGAAATCTGGGCTAAATCCTTGTAAGCCAGATTATCATGATGATGGACCATAAATAATGATATCATTGTTTTGCCCTTGCACAAATTTGAAACCTGTAAACTCCCCCTTTCTCAATGATTTCTTCTGAATTGTGATATTTGCAAAAAGTACTTATTAGTTGTTTTCAATGAAAGCCATTGTTGCAAATTGGAGCGATAAAGGCAATCAAAAGGACAAAGGTTTGGCAGCAATGTTTATGTCGTCAAAAAGCTAAAAAGTTCAATGAAACTTCCTTTACTATTCCTTGTCCTAGTCTAGAATCTACTGCTTAACTAGAAAAGTTTGCGCTAGTCGGACCGGACCGTCTGTACAAAAACTATAATTTTGGGATTTCTTGTTCGACGAAATTCCATTGTATATTCAGATAAGATTGTCAATAGGTATATCAAGATACAACATTTTTCATATATATTGAAGATTTTATAGTGCAAATCCAATGGGAATTTGTGGGCGACTCTTTTAAAACTTTTCCCAAAAGATACAGGCTACATATTTAATAGCACCAATGAATAAAAACAAGTTTGAATGGTTCTACCCCCCCCCCCCCCCCAATATCCTAGGCAATCCCTGAGCGCCGCTAAGACTTTAAATGCGCACACCGACATTCTATATACGTTCGACAATCTCGGCCATACAGCAACAAATCAGCAATTCAAGCGCATCAACATATGTTAAAAGGCCCACGGGAAGCGCCATCTCGGCTCGTTGACAGCCCCGTATGGACATTAGATTTAGAAATGTGTGAAGCCGCATACGCCAGACTGATGGATGGATGTTAGAGGTTTGAGAAGGTAAGAATCGCTTAAGCGGATTATAGGGGATATAGAAACAAAGAAATTTGTGGAAAAGAATTTAGTAGGGGAAAATTTCTATAGAACACAACCATAAAACTCATTTTAGCTTCATATTAATTGGCAGATAACATGATAAATGATATCCTTTGAAAAAGTAACTGCTAAATCTCAAGAAATTAATGTTAAAATGATGATAAATCAAGAAAATTGTTCGCGACTGAGCAGTATTGCAGGATACTGCTCAGTTGAGCACAGTTATAGTGTCTATAGTTCTGTTTCTGTTTTTGTTGATATCATCAGCACCAGTCTACTAGTAATGCTTTGGAAACGACCAAATGAAGAAAACTGCTATGCCAACGTGTTGGCAGCTGCATGGCAAAACAACATTTGACCACAACAACCTAAGCAAGAAAGCATCTGCAGTAATATCATAGCAGATACGTATATGTGTTATATCAATTGTACAAAAAAGACTTTCAAAAAGAATAATGGAAGAAAATTTAAGCCAGAAATTGGTCCTATTTCACCGCATTTCCTTTCCGTCAATGATTTAGAGAACTTCACTGAAACTCTGTCCGTGGTGAATATTCTTGCAAAAATCCCAACAATGCATTAGACCCTCAAAGGTGGAAGAACTTGTGTGGGGACAAAGAGCTTACGTAAAACTTCCCTTATCCATGCCATATCTTCAAAACCACGCAACAAGAGCAAAAGCAAGTAAAAAATTGGCCATGTGATGCAGCAGAAGTTTATTTATGCCCCTTTCCCCTCATGCCCTACTTGGTCCATTCATTCAAGATTTGTGAGTGACGCGAGGAAAAGAAAAAGTTTGGGAGAGTACAATAGGAGCCTCCTCCATCCAAATGGACATAATGGACCAGTTCTTTGAAAAAGTCTTTCAATCAAAGAGCCAAGATTTCCTATCTAGCTGAGCATCTATACAAAAACGTGATTCATATCCTCAGCCAAAATATAATGTGATAAAAACAGCTTTGGAGGGTAGTAGTTATATAACAGCGTAAGAAAGCGAAGCACAGTAGAGCACCACAAAAATCAGCACTAAAAATGTAGGGCGGTGCTATATTTGCAAGCCGATGGAGTGGGCCAAACAGGAGTGCTTGCCCAAGAATAGCATTTGCAGATTTGAACAGCAACCGTACAAAATGGAGCATAAAAAGTTGCGGTTACTTTTGGTATTTCAAGCGTTTGGCATCATTGTGAAGCAGCTAAAATTGCTCCTTGCTTTCTAGAATTAAATTTACCCAGTATCTGCCAAAGCCTACTCCTGCTCTTGTGTGAAGCACCTAGAGACTGCCCCAGCTGTGAAACATAATCTATGTGCAAGGATCATTTTCAAAATGCAAAAACGATTTCAGCATTGACGCTTTCTCAATAAAAACCTCACTTTGCGGGGAAGTACAAGATTTCATTGATCCTCCATTTTATGTTATAATTGACGGCTGAGCAGTAGTCTGTTACCACTCAGCCAGCGAACTATTAGGTCGGCTAAAAAATAATTTCGTTTTGGGATGAAAATCTTCATAAAAACTTTCCTAGTTTATTTTATCCACGAGTTTTTGCGGGGGAGTAGCTTAAAGCTTCTACTACCATATATCAACTATTCGAGATTTTCAACTATCAGTTAGGGAGAGTTACGCCCCAGTACGGCTAAAATTCCAAAAACTCTATTCTGCTACTTTGTTTTCTTGCTGTAAGAATGTAGGAAACAGCAATTTGGTATTTGGATATGGACCAGTTTTCCCTACTTAGCGAAAACAATAAAAAATTGTGATCTGCCATTCTAAAATTCTTTGAAAAAAAACCAAATTTTCGCATGTTTGCGCACAATAAGATAACTAGGCTTCGCCATTTCTTTGTGGATTTCTTTCACTGAAAATTGAATTTTACTCAGACAGATTTCAAACTCTAATCTCATTAGAGCGCTCTTTCCTGAGATACCGAGAACACTGGGCAAAAAATTGTCTGCAGCATTTGTAGGATCCGCAAAAGCAACCGAAATTATTTATTAGCCAACCTAATACAAAAGAACGAGACTGTTATACTACAGTGAGGGTTCTGCTGGAAACAAGGTCTACTTAGCGTTAAACTTAAAAAATGTTGAGGTCTTCCTTCTATTGTAACCTGGTGTAAATTTGGTCATGTTGCTAATCCTCTTCAATTCTTAGCATAAGTTCCAAACTGTCTGATATCACAAATTTTGCATCAGCTTCAGCGGAAAGACCTAAGAAGTAGCAGTAGATCAAACTAGTTGGTAAAGTGCTCTCCTCACCAGGGCTTGGCACAGGTTGCTTATAAGCAAGCTGGAGATTGTTTTTGGGACAAAAAACAAAAGGGGTTTCGTTTTTGTGGCCGAAAGACACAAAATTTGCGACGTATTTTTTGATCGACGGTTCGTTTTTTGGATTTTTGGAAATTATGGCCTAGGGTCAAAGGGGACTTCGTAAAATTCGCGAAAGTCAATGAGGACTTCCTTTCTTGCATTTTCAACTAGCCACCTCGTGCCGAGTCCTGCTCATAGCCCCACAAGTGTTCGCTTGCCAAAGCTTTTCACCTTGAAGCAGATTTGTATTTTGTTCGCAGTTAAAGGAAAAAGCCCTGTCTGGGAGGTGGTAGTATCGAATAACCCGCGGAAAGTCTTTAGATCATAATTTAGCAGGAAATAATCAGAACTTAACCCAACCATACCAAACATGCTGTATATCATCGGATTCATCTTGAAACGCGGATCACAAATAAATGTTTAATATCTGCCAAGCGACTACCTAGAAGGAGTTATGTGCGTTCAGATGTGCGATTTGTCAAGTGTTCTGTGGCGCATGTTCCTTATTCAGGTTTTTGAATGAATTTTTGAATGTGCCTCTTTCCGTGATTAACATAATCATAGCCACTGTAATTGCGCGCCATAAGGCTGCGTTCTGAGGAAATACATTCGTCGAAACTCGAAAAATTGCCCATATTTGAACGCTTAAAACTCCTTTCAGATAGTCGCCGGCAGATAAAAAACATATACTATTTGTTATATATTTGTTTGTTATATATCTGAAATCAGCGTTCTTAATCGAGTCCAGTGATATATGGAATGGCTGGGTTAAGTTCTGACCATTTCCTCGTTAGCAAAATGATAATCTGATAATCTGCATGAATGAAGGAATATGAAGGCTTATCTGCCAAAGAAGCGAAAACGCCCGGACGCACAGTGTACCATCGTTGTTCACTGGTGTAGTATTACATCAAAGTGAACAACTGAAACAAAAAGGATGTAGACCAAGGTTCAACGAGGATAACAAGCAAGGTGTGGGTGGATCCAGCCCAGAACACGAGACCAAGATTTGTGATGCTGCTGGTTTGGCTAGCGATACGAGAGCATTACGCTCATCACACAAATCGCAGCCAAGCCAGTGTGACAGTTGTCCGCGCAGCGCTTGTTTCGACTCAATTTGCGTGTGTTGGTCTTAGTGAGCAGCCGATGAACGCCGGTCGGCAGCGAGAAAGCGCATCGTTTGCGATATTTGAGCGGCTCAGTTTCGTCTTTGCGAGGGGTGGGGGGGGGGGGGGGGCAAGGCGACAACAGCAGCAGAACATAAACAACGAAAACTTGTATTTGTACTGAGAAGTTGTTCCTGCTCAGCTGATTGGAGATCGTATGTCATAGGAGACTGTAATGTCTAAGAAGTTTTGCTTTTTCTCATGGACTCTGGGTCATGCATCATGAATTAAGCGCGGTATAGTCTTCGCGTGAACATAATATGGAGCCTATACATCAATTTCAGAGCATATACATCTTAAATATGTAGACCTCTCTGGAGATTGTGCATTGCTTACATATAGCGTACACGAAAATAACCAAGATTTTTATGCACGATCGTTTGAGTTCACGAGATGCATATTTTACCAGAACGTTTGAATCGTTTTCCAAAACAAAAGAAATTGGAACTGCGGCAGCATTATACTAAGCATGCTACATCCGTTCGTTATTTAGATAACTACGGTGACTTTAGTAATGTTCATAAGGTTGCGCTTTCTAAAAGACTACTGCGCTTCCGTGAAGATCAAATGCTGAGCTTCCCATGCCTTCGATGCTATCTCTACGAGCTATAGTCCCCAAAAAAATTCTTTCTTTCAATTCGGTCATGGCGAATTAACTTTGAACCGAGACTTTAGCAGAGCATTGACGACATAAATACATTCCATGTGACAAATCAGATACATCGTTGCATGTGCCAGCCAGAATCAGCATGGCAATTTTCCTCCAAATCACATAACTCTTTTAAAACAAAAAACTAACACGATCTCCATGGATGCAAAGAAGAAAGCGAAAATCAGGATCCCGACTTGATTACTAAGGGATTAGGTAAGTCTGACAAGGGAGGTCCATTTGGTCGAAGTGGCCTTTTTACATGAAATTGATACGACTGTAAAGAGCATCGAACGCTGATTTCAAACCTGTCTTCGTTATCTGCCAAGCGCCTCTGGACGTCGAGTTATGAGCGTTTTGGGTAAAAATTGAATGCGTTATTAGCATACAATTTGTCAGAATTGTCAAACGGTCCGATGTTGATTATCAGAGCACTCCATTTGAACAACGCCTTCTGTCCAAAACACTCATACGCAACGCTGCTCTATTTGGGCGCTAAAAAGACGGTAAAATTTGACCAATTTCAGCTAACCAATTTCATAAAACGGATCAAGTTGAAAGATAATATTTAAGAAGCATTTCTGGGAATTTCGCTTACCCATAATAGGTAATCGAGATAACAGTCACAGTCAGACTGCGCTAGGTAGCTTCCATTGTCTCAAAGGCGGTTCTTATGACCAGCCGAGAATTTTAGCGTTCAAGACGACATGTGAGATGTTTTGAGAAGCTGCAGAAGATTGTACGCATCTCATCGCAGAAGCTACAGTAACAGGTGATGATGAAATTCCGATGTGCACATCGTTGCTGTTCTATTTTTAGCGATTGAAGTAAAAACATTTCGTTGCTTACAACGATGCAAATTTTCAAACAAATTGTGCGCCAAGCTGATAAGTACCAAAAGAGAAAAAGGTGCAGGATTACATAAGTACTGGATTTTTTTCTTACTGATACATTCACTCGCCCAACTTTTAAGAAACACAACGATGAAACTCAGAATTTAATTTTATCTTCCTACTTTCTGAATTTATAGCGGTTCTACCATAGTTTTGCAGATAACTGTAAAGATAACTGTAATAGATGGACTAGATTCATCAGCTACCATCTCACAGTAGAATTTTAGATGTTATAGTGATGGAGTACATAAATCATTTCCAAAGATAAGTGTGGTGTCAGCCATAGTCAATATAGTCAATATATTTTACACAAAATAAACTTATTTTTGATTTCATGAAATGAAAAATTAACACTTGCTGCATTCGCCACTAATATTTGACTACTTTCTCAATATTTTTTTTAACACTTGCTGCATTCGCCACTAGTATTTGACTACTTTGTCAATATTTTTTTCATGTGGTGGAGCTTTTTATCGTTGATTTAACTTCGCACTAGTATATGGTAGACGGTAGACCACTAGCAAACCTCTTCATCTACAGCAGCTTTATTTTTGATGCCACCTGTTTACATGAGAGTAGAGGACATTTTGCACTTTCTAAAATTATTTAAAAATGAAGACAATAACACCCACGTTTTAAAGTGCTCGTAAACAGTAGGCGCTACTATTTTAGTATTGTGAGTAGTTTAAGACGTAGGCGTAGTTGTTGCTACCAGTGAAATATAATTTTAGTAAATGCGAAGTGTTCCCGCCTAATTTCCTGTCTGCTGGCAATATGCTTCGCAACTGTGGCGCAGAGCAAATATCACTGATATGTTGGACTTCTAACGCCGAAGAGGAAGTTGCTGGTACCCAATAAGGTAAAAAAATCGAATAAACTGACAACCAATTCTTAAAGCTTGTAGCTATCAAAACTGAAAAAAATCAAGTGTATGAATTGTGTCAGTTTGAGGAATAGGAATCTAATGTAATTATTTTAAACGTTTGCTTCATTAAAACTCATATTTCAAAATAATGCAGGCTTGAGGTCTTGCTATGTCCAATACCCTTTTTATACCCGAAAAAAAAATGCATCCATTGAATGACAAAACCAAACTTTTTTGATGGGAATACTTGACCGGAACACAAAAGTGTTGTTATTGTAAAATATCAATGATATTCCGTTTTTGGGATAAAAAACGAGGAAGTATCGTTTCTGAGGCCGAAAAGACAAAAAACTGTGAAGTTTTTTAGTCAATTTTTTTGGGTTTTTACGTTTGAGGTTTAGGGTCAAAGGGAACTTCGTAAAAATTCGCAAAAGCCACGATGAACTTCGTTTTTTGCATTTTCCTAAATCCATTTTGTGCCGAGCCCTGCACTGTAAGTCAACAAATTTGCCTGGAAACAGCTACCCCTTCCAGAAGAGATAATAGAATGCTGCCTTAGCAAAATTATTGAATATAGCTTTGTGTAATCAGCCGGCTTTGATCACCTACTACTTACCAACAAAAAATATGCATGCATTGTTAAAGAACTCTTTTATAAAGCAAAACAAGCATTGTATGGATGTGAGCAAAAGCAAATGAGCTTAGAACTTCAGGAGCAATTGAGCTTAGGACTTCAATCTGTTCTCAATCCAAGAAAATTTACTTACCTCGTAACTTGATTGTGGGCTCTTCATCGGTTGGACAGCGTTCAACAAGCGATTCGTAATAGGAAAAACGCTTTCGAAACCACGCCATGACAATACTATGACATTTCTAGAAACACTCAAGCTACATTCACGAACGGATCACGCTAAACAAGGACAAATTGTTGTGAGAACCACGCACAGGAAAACAGTGACGAATCCATGGAAATGTACATATGCAAAGTATGTGTGGATGAGAAGTGCGGAGAAGAGCAAAAATACGGAAACGGCGAAGAGAGAAAAAGGGAGTTGACAAATAGGAAATGGGGTTCAGAGCAAACAATCCAAGGAAGCTTTGGTACGTGTAGGGTTCATGCGCAGCTTAGCACGTCTCACGCAGACGCTAAGCTGCGAATGACTAAGTAGATGAATCAGATAACGAACATTATAGTCTAGCCGTCGGTGAAAATCACGGGGCTCTGGTGAGTTTTCTGTGTCTGATCGGATCTCAAAAGCCAGATGAAACAATGGGAAGGAAAAGCCGAATATGAAGGAGAAAAGGAGGCAACGTGTTGCTCCCACGATCCGGAGTTTTATGCGTCGTCTTATGGCTTAGACGCAAGTCATATATAAGAAAGAAAGTGCTAAAATAATAATTTTGAGACGAAAAAAGCACAATCGGACTTCGATTTTTTCAAAAGAATTGCCAAGCTTTTGCTATTACTCCAAAACAGGGCTGGGCACAAGTGGCTTGTAAGCTGGATATCGTTTTTGAGACAAAAAGTAAGACGGGTGTCGTTCTTGAGCTCGAAAAGACACAAAAATTGTAATTTCAGCCAACGTTTGGTTTTTTGAAGGTTTTTTTCTTTCATTTAGAGTTTAGGGTCAAATGGGACTTCGTAAAAATTTGCGAAAGTCGTTTTTTGCATTTTCCAAAAGCCACATTGTGCCAAGCCCTGCTCCAAAAACACAAAAAATCGCCATGTTAACACGCCTTACCAATTCAATAATGGCTGCAAAGCTCCTTGTTTCATGCTTATTATAATCGTGCATCCTACTGTTCTAGAGAAAGATTATCATCAATATGGAAAATAATGCGCACAGATCGTACACATTCCGAAACGAAACTCTTTTGCCAATCAATTCCTGATGTGGAATAGCTTTCGAGATGTCTAAATATAGCTCTAATCTTTGATTATGACCCTATAGACAAGTTATGAAGAATTTTTGAATGTTCAGTAACGAAGCAGCAACCGAGAAAGTGAAGCTCTCGCCCTCAAAACTTCATCAACTGCAATTGCATAAGCTATCCCAAAACCTCATTTAAGCACTAGTAAAGCCATAAATCTGAGTAGATACGGCTAATAGGAGAAGCAATTTTGAGTTCTTTTATCTTTTATAGGGGTAATGATTTTTCCTTTATGCCAGTAGTCTCCAAGGATAGTACAGATGTAAGAAGATAAGGAGAAAGAAATATTTGGCTATTGCTAAAGCAGAACGCATGAAAATGTAAAACAACTAAGAATCTTGCTCCTGACAGGTTGTGCCGGAATATATTTTTAAAGACCTTTTTCTCTTTGGTATTTTCACAAATATCAAGTCGAGCATAGCTGTTCCGAATCCAGCTTGGATATTCCATTTCCACTGACACTATAAGCTCTTCCTTTTAGCTCTCTTTTTTCGTTCTTCCAACAGCAAACGTGTGGTAACTTTCCGATAAAAATAAAACTCCTATTTTGTTTACAAACCATGAAGACGTCGCGGAGATATTTGCGCTATCTGCTCTGTGGCTCAGAACATTTGAGAAAACAACAAAAGCGTGATGTTCATTCAATGACAGATTCAGGAAGTTTTTTCAAGAATAAATATTAAAACAAAAGCGCAGAAGCGTACTTCGTACTTTAAAGCTGATTTTGGTTCGGAAAGCATGGAAAATAACCAAAAGGATTGAAAGTTGTGTTTTCAATGAGACGAGCTTAGCGTGTAGCACATAGTAAAGTTAAAACTCATTTACTCTCATCAAGGAGATGATCAGGATTTTGCAAGCTATACTTACACTAGGGTGATGATGTAAGAAGAGCAATCAACATATGTTGTATAATTACACATCAAAACAAATAAATGCAGAACTTGAAATCAAATTTAGAGACAAGGCCCGACACGAGGTGGCTTTTGAAAAATGCAAAAACAAAGACCCTCTTGACTTTTGCAACTTTTTGCGGTCCCCTTTGACCCTAACCCTAAAGCTAAAAAAACTTTAAAAAACGAAACTTGGACTGAAAGAAACGCCGTCTTTTTGCTCAAAAACGATACCCTCTTTGCTTTTCGTCCCAAAAACGATATCCAACTTGCTTACAAGTCACCTGTGCCGAGCCCTGTTTAGAGAACTATGCCTTTTTAGCTGAAAATGGTGGTAATGCTTTGTTGCTTGTCAAAAGTAAAGAACAAGAAAAACAAGGACCTGGAAGTACTTGCATATGAACAACTAGCAATTAATCAATGGACAATAAATTCCATTATTATCTAACTAATTAGGAAACAGAAAAATTTGAGTTTATAAGTATAAGAAGCCTTGTTACTAGCTTTGAATTGCCATGAGGTGTAAGAAATCAGAGAAAAACCATCACTGGAGGTATAAAGCGACAGCGCGGGAGCCTTTCGCCGAGAAGTCTCTGACGAAGAAGTGACATGCATGGTGACATGTGTTCTCCACACTGGATTTTTAGGACGCAAAATACGTGTCTCGCTGTCACTGTGAACTTCGAAGAAAGCAAGTGAAAATAGTGAAAAGTGCAAGATAACCGATTGACCCCATTTCGAAAAAAATTCTTCTTTTGTAGTTCACTTTTTTTTCAAAAACGAAATCGAGATCTTTCACCGAAAGTGGTGTCTTCGAAGGAGATTTGTACTGCAGATATGTATATTTTCTCGTCTGTTCACCTTTTGGGACATTTTGGGAACTTTTTTGAGGACACAAATGCATTCCGCAAAAACGTTAACTTCACATCTCAAACCTTTGTTCGCTGCAAAGTGTGCAAAAGTTCCTAAAAACATAGCAAAAGACAAGCATATTTTAGCAAGTGTTTGTGGAATAGATTAACGCTAGAAATCAGTTTTTATACCTTCGAGCCCCGAAAACGAAGTTCCGTTTATGACCATGGATGTTTGCCTAACAGAATCTGATACGTAATAAGGAAGTGATGTTATACTATGTTTTTGTAATCGCGTATCTTGTTGTTGTCCCCTCCTATAAATAATGACTAGTTCTCCCCTGAACTCAAACAAAAACATTTTTTCTTGTAATCCTATTTTTCGGTGTCAAGATATTCTGGCTACCTATCTGCCAACATCGTAGCTAACACCAAACACAAATATCATAACGATGTGCCAAAGCTTCGGAGTAGTTCCAGTTTTGCTGGTTTTTTTTTCATAGTTTTGTCAGAGCTCTGCTAGTTCGGAATTAGGCAAAGTTGTTGATTGGGGGAAGAAGACCAGGTTAAAGTAAAAGTAAACAGGTGAAGGAAGTGATTACAGCTCGAAAAAAGAGGGAAGGGTAAAGAGGCGTTTCCTCAGATTATGATGGCTATATCAACTTGATTGAGAGTTAGATATAAAAATTGAAGACATAATATAATTATGCATGCACGTATTCTCTACATCACGATCGAAAGAAAACTTACGAGCTTATGAAATATTCCCTATTAAGGAAGAATAAAGCGTCATTGCCAACAGGTTCAAGGTGGTTTTTCAAAGGGAAGAAAAGGCTTCGGAATTTATTCCAATCAGTTGAACCTATCCTGAACAACTTTCCTTGGAGCTCTCATATAAAAAATGATTGGCAGGTTTTTTATGCAAATTGTAAAACCGCAGCAGTTCTCAAAACGTAGTTTTTTCATAGTTGATTAGAACGCTATGAAGTACAAATCCACTTTGTTAAATGTTATTTGGAGAGACTAAGGTACAATTTGTGATGAAAAATTTCGCACACTGCTTTGCCAGCAGTACTTCTGGATAGACAAAACTTTTAATCTGATCAAAGGCTCTTAGAGGCTTTGCAAGAAATTTCGAGCGAAAATTTGCTATCTTATTTCCGTAACCACATACCAAAAAAAAAGAAAGAAGAAGATTCTAACAAAAAAGAGATTTTATTTGTTTACTCTATTGTATTCATGCTCAAAGAAATTTCGAGTTATGTTTGGAATTTCCAACGAAAACTAGATTTAAGATATGCTTTGCAACTGCTGCAAAATGTCTGAAACTTTACAGCAACTGCGTCGAATATTTGAACAGTTGTCTCCATTTTTACTATGTTTTTTGCATCGGTTTGGTGAGAAGTGCAGAATAGAAAAAATGTGCTCAAATGGCAACAGTAAATGCAAAAGTAAATCGAGATACAAATGGTTTACTTTACTTCTACTCAAGTGCGTACTTTTTGTATACCTCGAATGTTCGGCAAAAAATACACATTGATGGGAAAAAATTGGCTGGTTTTTGTATGCATGTGTTCAACAGCAGTGTGAGAAAAGTTAGGAGTTTTGAAAATATGAAAAGTCTCAAGAGATTTTCCACGAAGATATCACAGTCACTTGAATTGGCGCCACAGAAGGTGCAAAAATGTTGTGTTTCTTGAATTCGCCTCCTAAAAACTTTGGCAAGTAGATCAAATTGCTTTTCAACCTATTACGTTTTGGAGGTTTGAGCAAAAATATTTTAATAAGCTCCACGAATTTTGAAAAATGCAATAAAACCACGATCCGTTTTAATGTATTCTTTCGCTTGATTATGCATTTACCAACAAAACAATTAGTGGTAAAACTTTAGACTGTTCTCACAAAAACAAATTTTTTGACTCTTTTCGTACTGGCACCAAACTGGCTGCAGAGATTGGCTAGTAGTCCAAAAAGAAATCTTATGAGCCGAAGGATGGCTGTATGTCACATAGCTCTCCAAGAAAAGAATTCATTCTTTTTATTTTTACCGAGTATTGCTTTTGTAATTTAATAAAATAGATTGTAAATCTAAAGTTGATTAATCTTGTGGAATGTAAAGAGGTCGGGTTTTCAATGTCCGATTTTGAGGCACCGAAGATGGATTCAAGAGCTTACGTAAAGGAATCACAGAAACGAGTCATAGTAAAGATTCGGCCTTCAAATATAAGGTCTCACTTGAGTTGTGTTATACGTTACACAGCATTGTGAAGCGGACTTACCAGTTTGCAATTTTTTCCTTAAGCATGACCAGTTCTGAGATGCTTTTTTTCGGCTCTACCACGACAGATTTGACGTATGTGCATTCGTATGCGCTTTGTGTTATGCACAATCAATCGCAACAACTATTATACGTCTTTTTAGCCAGTGCACAACGGCGTCTTTGAGCGGCAACCGCAAAAGGAACAGCTCTAACAAGATAATTCCTTCACTTGAATTATCAAAACTGTTAGAGCGTAAAATTCGTTTAAGAACATGGTGAATCTCGGCTAGAGGCTTGGGTAGGTTTCTCTCTGTTTTTTGATCTAAAAAGCTACAAACCAAAAGTAGATCAAGCGTTGCTAATACATGGGTACTTCTTCCTGTCAACGCCAACTTTTCAAAGCGTTTTTCTTAAATAGTGTATCAGCTGGGCCTGAACTAGTCTCTCTTACCTTATTCAACAATATATGACAGGTCCCGTACAAGCATTTGTATCAACCACCTGTCGGGTTTATTTTACTCCTTTCGTTTGTTGTTGATAAGGTTCATTTTTTTGTGAAGATGTGAAATTGTAAAAAATTTTGGTAATTGCAAAAAACGCCACGACTCCAGATTTCGTTGGATGGAAAAAGTATTCTAGTTTTGTTTATCATATGAGCTCACAACTGCAGAGCTTAAAAATATTTTGCAGACTTCCTCTTTAGAAATGCGAATAAACCAGCAAACTCACACACAAACATAACTGCAGCGATACATAATAGTGAGACACATTAGGAACTTCTGGCATCAGATCCAAAGTGGTCAAAGTCAATAGGTGATTTTAGTAATGTGGTTAACGGGAGAAAACGGCAGAGCTGCCCGAGAGATTGAACTGGATAAGACGAGAGCTTGTTTTTTTTTCGATAAAAAAGAGAAGCAGTTTTGCACAAACTCCTACTATGTGCATTTCGATTAGTAATAGACTAACATAGGCTTTCCGCGCACCAGTATGTATTAGGTTGTCAAGAAAATAATGTCCGTTTTTATTTGCTTGCTTTAACAAAGCAACCAGACTCAACCCAACAAAGGATAAAGGGTACTGTTCGATAGAGCAAAGCAAGCTCTACAAGATGGCACTCATGTCTTTGCGCCACGCTCGATCCACGGAGAGTACGAACTCAGAATCTAAAGATTTCCAAATGCCCAAAAAATCGAAAAAAATCAGATTTTCGTCCAGATAATTTCTACGGACCTCCCACTCGCTCACATCAATACTATCATTACCAGATATCCATATGTGCGATTGCCGTATTTTTTCCTTGACTAGAAACTGGGAAAACGAAAATTTCCCTGATTTTCTCAAAGCAATGCTGAGCCGTTTTTGCATATGTAGTTCTATACTACAAGCCTAGATAAGCATAATTGTAGTTTTTCAGCCCATTCCGAGCGGTAGTTTTCGAGAGATGTCGATTTTAGCACTGAAACTGAAACGAAAAAATCCAAATTCGTTATTTTTCGAAAACTACCGCTTGGAATGGGCTGAAAATCTACAGTTATACTTACCTAGGCCTGTAGTATAGAACTACACTTGCAGAAACGGCTCAGCATTGCCTTGAGAAAATCAGGGAAATTTTCGTTCTCTCAGTTTCTAGTCAAGGAAAAAATACGGCAATCGCACATATGGATATCTGGTAATGATAGTATTGATGTGAGCGAGTGGGAGGTCCGTAGAAATTATCTGGACGAAAATCTGATTTTTTTCGATTTTTTGGGCATTTGGAAATCTTTAGATTTTGAGTTCGAACTCTCCGTGGATCGAGCTTGGCGCAAAGACATGAGTGCCATCTTGTAGAGCTTGCTTTGCTCTATCGAACAGTACCCTTTATCCTTTGTTGGGTTGAGTCTGGTTGCTTTGTTAAAGCAAGCAAATAAAAACGGACATTTTTTCCTTGACAACCAAATAGAATAAAAGACAGCTTTTTCCCTTAACATCAAACCACTTTTCTTTCAGGAAATTGCATGCTTTTACAGCACTACTTCTTCAGTTCAATAAAGTTTTAGAACTGCACCTTAAATGGCATAGAATATTCTTCACAGTTTGCGAGATAGCAGCATAATTGTCAAAAACTTAAAATGTTCTGACTTTTGTACGAGTATCCAGATGATTAGTCAAAAGTGTAAAAAACTACATCGAAGAATTAGCCCGGTTCGGTTCCTCACATTTCTGAAATTCTAGATCGTTTTTTTAAACGGATGAAATTAATAGGAAAACTGCTTCCTACATACTGGATGAGAAAAATCGTATTTTTCAAGCACGAAGTGCTATACAAAAGCTTTATGCTTGTTTCGAACAACGCGCAGCTCATCAGAATTCAGCATCAACAGAAATTCCACAAAACTCGATACCGTATCTGTCATAAATTCTTCTCGAAAAAATTCCTTCAAGTAAAGTGGAGGATAAGGGGTGAGTGACTTTTCATACGATGAGCAATTCCGAGGTGCGAGGTGTGAACACCTATGGCTAATGTCAAATCTCGCACCTCCGTGTCTAGTATACTGTAGAGAGGGGGGGGGGGATGGGGACTTTTCATACGAATGCCTCCACATCATCTTTTGGCAAAGATCCAGTAAAAACTGGCACCATGCCAGGATTGTGCCTGCTGGCTCCAAAAAAACATCTAGATTAGCTTCTGGAGTACCGCGAATTTGGATAAATTTGGAAAACTTGAACACTGTACGGATTCAAAGAGTGTTTTGATGTGAAAAATAACACTATGATCGTTCCACTTACGTTTTTTTAGTATTCAAATTCACATAATTCGGTCCCTTTTGCAAACGTTTTGAACTGGAGTATTGTCACATGCCTCTCCGACCTTTCAGCATGAACTGGAAGTGTTACTCTTCCCATAGGGGATATTGGAAGGGGAAGACGGCCAAGAGACGCGATTTTTCTGGGTGTCATCAACTTAAAACTCCAGTTTCATGATATGGGAAATTCAAAAAGTGCCGGACAAAGTTCATTGGCTTACTTGCTGTTTGAAGTAACACTTGGTAAGTTTGATTTTTGCTAGAAAACTGACACAAATATTTACAAAATTGCTGTTAACTGTATTTCTATGTGTTTTTGACCTTTAACAATTTTGTTTGAAATCGATTTCAAAATGATTGAACAATCCCTAAATTCCCTAATATATTTCTTTCAAAATTTCAAGTAATTCTAGAACTTCATGAAACACTAAATATGTACTATATGCTGCCCATCTGGCAATAGGAATCGCGCCTCTTGACATATCTACACCCATTGGAGGGCATGCGACTCGATAAAGCGAACTATTCATTGCCACAATTGTGCCAGTTGTTTGCGAAAATGAATTCGCTGTGGCCTGAAGATCTTTACTATGATACGCTATTTCAACCCGATAAGCTTCATACAAGAGATCAAATTAAGATATTCTTTAGTTTACGAATTTTTGATAATAAACGTTCCATTTTAGCCCATTGTAATCGATAACTGGAAGTATTACCAGCACCCTAGCATACGCTAGAAGGTCAAAGTGATCTGGGAGCGATCGTATGAAAAGTCCCCCTCCCCCCCCCTCACCTAGGCGTAGTGGAGAATCTTACTCATTACGTGGATGGAGAGGTGCGATGTAGGTGTGAGGTAGGTGCGAAGGCTAGGTGCGAAGTCCCCGATCGTATGAAAAGTCCCCCCCCCGAGGATAAGTGCAGAAATGATTATTATAAATTTACTAAAAGAATCTTCCTCTGATCCTGTTTTTTGAAGGAAACACGGAAACTTGGAGTTTTTTTTTGTGTTCAATGGTAATCCATCATAGAATAAAAATGCAAACAGTAGCGTGAAAAAAGAGGAAAGAAATTGGAGTATACATCTGGAAGAAAAACGTGCAAAATCGAACGTTGCGTAAGAGATTTTCGCACATTGTTTCTTTTTATGTCCAAAGATAAGCACAAATGAGCAAAACGTAAAGTTTTACGCGAAGGCAAGGCGCGAAACAAGCGTTATCAGGAGCGAATTAGACGTTTCCTCGTCTCCGCCAAAGCCTCGCACGGCACATTAACAGAGGGCGAAATGACCAACAATAAGCACTACTCAAAGCAATCGTGAAGTGCTTGATCGAGAGAGAAGTGCCGGGATTTGCAAGGGAATTAACAGCCGGTGGCAGATGAACGAGCAGAAACAAAAGCAGAACGCGCGACTTGTCTGTTGTGTGGCGGACTAAGCTGCTCGGAAGACTTTAGGAATAAACATCGTAAAGACGAGCGCGATTAACAGATTCTCTGCTGCTGACCGCTGCTGGTCAACAATCATATGGAACACGTTCCAATGATCCTCAAAAATCCCTCCAGGAAGTACGAAAGAAGTAGAATACAGAGGTTCTTGTTAGCTAGGCTAGGGAGGTGGGGGGGGGGGTGTACATATGTCGAATCGCGCAATTTCTGCAGTCGTTATCGCCAGATTGGCACTAATACAGCATGAAGCAAGATTTCCCAAGCTTTAGAACTTTGCTGCGATGCTGTTTAACTAGTGGATGATTTGGAATCAGTCTCAATCATGAAGTAATGAAGACCTTGAAATCAATTCTTGCACCCATTTTGCAGATTTTTGTTTCCTTTGTAATAGGTGACGCATAATTTTCGTACTATGGGAAAATGGCTTGAAATGTTCAATAAATCACAGGACTCAGCACGGTGACTTGTAAGCAAATATCATTTTCGCAAAGGCAAAGGTATCGTTTTCGGTTTTGAGGCAAAAATATAAATATTTTTATAAAAGATACAAAAACTGTGAAGTTTTCTTCAGTCGACCTTTTTGTTTTTTGAGGGTTTCTTCTACGTTCAGGTTTAGGGTCAAAGGGAACTTTATGAAAAATCGCGAAAGTCGAGGGGGATTTCGCTTTTTGCATTTTCCAAAAGCCAACCTCGTGCCAGCCCTGTAAATCAATTTGTTCAATATATCTCAATTATGCATTCGATGTAGTAATTTGTTACACGTTATGAAAATGGTTTAAAACAAAATCAAAAAGATAAACAAAAAAATCTAGAATCACAGCTATTTATAAAGAAATCAAATCACCACAAATTTTCCTTTTTGAAAAGGTAGATCTCAAAACTAAGATAAGAACATCCTCTACTAGACTATCTGAAGTTATGTAAGATCTAGTAGAAAAAGATATAAAAATAGGAAATTGGTACCAGCTCTTAGTTTGAAAAAATCTGGTACAAGACTTATGTATTAACCGAATACGACGGTTGACGAAACTCGTAAATGGAGGTGGTAAATGACAGCTCCAAAATCTATTGGATATTTTTTGAGTACCTATTCATTTATTTGTTAAGAAAACGCGTTAGGATAAGAACGAACTACTAACAAAACGTTAAATCCTTGCTCAAAGAAAGTAATGAGCAAAAAACAGCAATCTGTTGTTTCCGGCGAATGTTCTGCAATAGTTTGGAGGATGAAAACCTACACTTAAGAGCTATTTGGATTGCGACGGTTCAACGGTTTCCCAGGTGGTCGAGGGCACTCGTCCTTTTGTGAACTACAAGGAACAACTATTTCTAGTTTGAGCCCGAGTACAATAGGGTGTGTGTGAGTGCCGTGAACCGGGTAGCCAATTATCCAGATCGCGTACCGATTTCAAGGGATCAATCCTCGCATATGCAAACCACCTGTAACCCCTTTGACCTTCTTGGACCTACACTAGATAAATTATGTTTGGCGGTTATGAGGAAAACTGGCTGCAAGAGTGCTATGCTAATCTAAACGTCATTTATCACTATGCGAGGCTCAACTATGGCAGTTTTCGAGGCATTTAGCTGCCTAGATAGCCCTAACTAGGTTAGCAATAGTTTATATTATACTTCCATGGCATTTTCGCCATAAAACATTCTTTAAAAAGGAAAAAACATTCTTAAGCTTTTCGTATCAATTTCTAGACAATGCACATGAGAAGCACAATTTTCGAAAACTTCTGATTCCTATTTTTATTTCTTGTTTTTAGGGTCATATGAGATACAATGTCGAGATGCTTTCTCGAAAAATTTGAAGAAGAAAGACAAACAAAAAAAATATTCAATGGAAACTGGTATGCATGCAAAATCTTCTCAAATCTGCTGGCCATGTATTTGCAACAACGAGCAGCCGCTGATTAGACTCCTTTGCTTCGTAAGTATAAAGCAAGATGGAGAATTCCAGAAGCTTCTCCATTTGAGAATAAAAGATATGCAACAGAAAACAACCGAAAACTTATTGGAATGAAAAAGGAGTCTTTTAATCACATGCAGTGTTCTTGCCATCACCGTTTTCTATGGTGTCTTTTTTCAGTGAATCTAAATTTTCCTATGCAGAAATTCCTTGCAAATTCTCCGCCAAAGCAGAGTAAACCCTGCCATTCCCTAAGTATGAAGCAAATTGAATTCTGAGAAAGCTTTTGGACCTCAGCAGGACGGAAAAGTTTAAGGGAAATCATTCGCCAATCTAGGACCTTCAGAAGCAACATTTGAAGGGTAAATTTGGTATTGAACGGAACAGCAAACTTGTAGACAATAGAAGTATAGTACAAAATTAATCTAATTGTTGTAAAAAGTCGTGACAGGTGTGTTTCCCAGCTACAGTACTCCCCGTGAATCTATTCTTGGCTGCTAGTACGCATAGTAATCAAAAATGCGAGCTCCGAAGCACAAAGGGTGCGAGAGAATCAAAGACGAGCCGAAGCGTAGCGCATTAGGTTAGGAAATGAAGGAGGCTGGTCGCATCCTGAGGCCACTGACGAAGTATCTCAAAAGTGACAATGTGCGACCGAGCCCGACAACCATGAACGATGTGGTGGCAATTCGAATTGAGAGCCCGGACGAGTTCGCATGCAAATGAAGTGTGCATTCAACAGAAATCCTGAACAACGTAAAGTGCAGCTGACTTGCCGTACTCACGGGTCGCTGTCGCGCAAGAAAAAGCGGAATGAGAAGATGTCAAACAATTCGAACTAAAACAACATTTGCGGTAAGATATCCGGATAGATGACAACTTTCACAGGGTACTTAAATTTCGAAAAAACGGACAGAACTTGCAGCGAATGAATGTAGTCAGAGGCCTAGAAGAAGAATTTGCCTACGCTTTCTCATGTTTGATGCCAGACCCAATGATGAATTCGTTGACAGACAATCATGTGTGGATTCTCATATTATGCAAATTGTGAGTAAGAAACGGTAGCGATTTTTGAGATCAATTTAGTCACATGGTTCTATAAAATTGAAAACCATGGCAACTTTGAAATCAATTCATGCACGAGATTCTACTTGATAACACATTTAATCAAAGTATGAGAACCCTTGATGATGCTTGAGGTCCTTTCACTATCTAGCCAATATAATGCAATTTTTCTATATATTAGGTTGAACGCTAAGTTTTGCAACTTGTTTCATAACTTCACTCTCATTCAACATGGCGCACTCAAACTTTGACATCATGTAGAATGCAATGTGAGCTACAAGTAAGCACAAATTGTCTGAATTTTGAACACGAAATAGAAAAGTTTCAGGCATTTTTCGAAAACTAGTAAAATTTGAGAATTTTTGAGGTTTCAAGCTAAAATGAAGCCTTTGGCAGCCTAGACCATGCGCAGTAATCCGGATTCGTCTACAAATTATTGCAAGAGGTTGACTCCTTTGGCCTAGCAAGAAAGAAACAAAATTTATGGGCATGTCGAGATTTGGCGTCCTCATAAAGTCGAACGAGTCGATGTACGCAAGAGCTGCTGGGGACGACCGTCAATGATCAAAGAGTCCGAAGCTCAAATTCCGCCGAGACTTCACATAGTAAGGTTATTTGACCTGCCAATGCGAATATCATATTCATTTGTTGAATCAACGCCTTTTTCCTTGTTTAGGGTGAGACCCCATATCGTGCGCTTACGGTAATCCTACAAAAAAGCCCTTATCACGCAATTTCACTATTGCTTTCGTGATCAGCATGTCGGATCACATCCCTATGCCAAGTTTCAGCCAAATCCGTCAAACTTTGAATTTTTCCCCTTCATACCATACACCTACCGTAAGCCTCAATGCGACGTCAGTATCTGGTAGGACAGCAGCTGCGCTTGTAGTATACATAGTAACCAACATAGTGGCAAAATTTGAGTGCACCATGTTGAGTGAGAGGGAAGTTATGAGAAAAGTTGCAAAACTTAGTGTTCAATCTAATAATATGGAATTTATCGATTCAACAACCCGGTTTGGTGCCTTTAAGAAAATCCTTTCAGCCATAAACATTGTAATCCTTATCTCAAATTGAAAATGCTTGAGAGCATGATCAGGACTCGGCACAGGTGGCTTGTAAGCAGGATGTATATCGTTTTTGGGAAAAAAGCAAAAGGGATATCGTTTTTGAGGCCGAAAGGACACAAAAATTGTGAAGTTTTTTCTAGTCGACGTTTCGTTTTTTGACAGTGTTTTTACGTTCAGGGTTTGGGGTCGAAGGAAACTTCGTAAAAATTCGCAAAGACAAGGGGGATTTCGTTTTTTGCATTTTCCAAAAGCCACCTCGTGCCGAGCCTTGGGCATGATATGTAGTGTTTTCCGTCAGATTTCTTCAAAATCTTTCTGACTTCACCAACACAAAGATGCAGCAAAACTACATAAAGTAGAAAAACCTTACATGTCTAATGATCAGGGAATTGAGCAGTACATTCAGTCTCTTAGACATATATCCCGTATGCAAAACTTCTGAACACCTTTTAAAGCTGTTCAGAAGCCATGAAAACTTTTTTCCTATGCTGACTTGCACAAAGACAATTTCGTGAAAATTTGATCGCGATGATATAATGGTGAGTGGATCGACACTTCACAACAAGAGAGCTAAATAATTATAGAAGTTTATGAACTAGCGAAATAAATTTGAGATTGAATGCAAAGAAGCATTTAGATACAGATGACCTAGGTTTTTATCGAAAAGCTTCGAATAATAATCACCTAAGTCAAGTAAAAACTATTAGAAAGCAAAATAATCAAAATAGGATATTCCAAAGGTTACAAGAAAGAAATATGGCTATAATTGATTTTAAGCTATAGCTTTCATAAAGAGTTTCGTCTAGCATGACTATAGGCATTTTATATGTGGAAGTCCGAAAAAGAACTGCTCTTTGCGCACTGAATGCGACCAAGATATTTTTCTCATTCATGCCGCAGGTCACATTCACAATGCACTTTTTTGCCCCATTCGGAAAAAAACCAGCTCAAGCTAGTTGCAACAATATACCCGTATTATTCTTGTTCCTAACTGTTTCTATTCTTGATCGCAAGCAAGTTTTGATTTTCAAAGAAGAGTAAGAGTAGAAGAAAACAAAAAGAAAAGATCTCTGTGCAAACGATTTGAATCTTACAATAAGAAACTCCCCATCCTTCAGAGCTTTTTTACCTATGTAAATTAGCAGGTGGACTGTACCAACATCAATGAAAAAGGGAACAGGTCAAGTAATAGTTTTTTTCAGTCCTCAAGAACAACAGTTGGTTGAATTACGATGAGATTTATTTTACTAGAGGACAAGCTCGAGAACTAAAAAAGTGCGATGAAAGAGTTTGATGTGATAGCATACTCTTGGCAAAAGCACACAGACTGTAAAGTTGTTGAGAATCAGAAGCATTTGTGATCGAAATTCGTGCATGGTTATTGATCATGTTGGGGCTATGTTCGGACGCACAATTCTCTGTCTTTTTTCGGGCCTTAATAAAATGAGGCTGTCATGTGTTTTCGCTGATATGGTTGCTTATGTTAATCCAATATAGGACAAAAAATAAGCGTAAACTATGTTGTATGTACGTCAGAGTTCAAAATCACCATCAGATTTTGAGGGCACGAAAAACCAAGTCTTATATCAATTTTTCAGTACAAATCATTCTCTCGGGTCAGTGTGTGTCTGAACATAAGCTTCGCTTTTTCATCATTAACATCAAATTTTAATTACTCTGTCAATTTGCAAAATGAAGTTACACTACAACACCGTGTTCTAGGTTTACTTTTACGAACTTGGACATTTAGCATAAACCGACATGTAAGGCAGTAATGAATGAACAGGTGAATGAACAAATATAACAAATATTTAGAAGAGCGCATAAACATCAGTGAACAAGATTTCCACACACAGCTTGCGCCGAATGTACAGAAAGAGTTTGAACATTTTTCATCCGGGTTCAAATGCCATTTTGTTTGATCAATATCATTGCGCTTTCAAATGCTGAATAATAGCCGATTTGAAACGGAATTGATATGCTTTATTGAGAAACGAGGATTAGGCCATATAGTTTTTCCCCAGTGCGATTCACCTGATTCCTATAGATTTTCCGCAATACCAATGAAATTTGGGCCAGCTCATCAATGTCCAAATCTCATATTGAGAGGAAAGAGATAAAAAGAGAGTCGGGAGTTCCATAATCATTCATGCGTGATAAATGTGTAGGAAATGAGAGGGTGAGAGAAGAAAAACAAGCATTGAGTTATTTTACGATCATCGAAGTGTAATGATTTGTAGGAGGATAATGGATGAGAAAAAGTTACGCACGACAGAATGGGGATGAAGGGGGATGAAAAATGTTGCAGATGGACAAATGCACTAAAATGCGCACTATTGAATTAAGTAAAAATCGTTGGAGCGTAGCCGAAACAGGAACAATGTGGGTTCGTTTTTGTGACCGAGATTGGCGGAGAGCCGAATTGATGAAGATCAGATTACTCAAAGCACAGTATCGGGCTGTAGATGCGATCGAATTTCAAAAAAGATTGTCGGGAGTGTTTTGAGAAAAACAAGTTCTGCTTTCCTCTGCCATCGAGTGTCAGCAAATCCCATAAAATCTGCTCCAGATAGAGACCTTGACCGGTATGTTCGGACTAGTAGTAGTGTCACAATGCAAGTTACAAATGGACATGACCCAGTTTCGTAAAATTTTTAGGTGGGTAACAACCCCGCAGCTGTTTGTGAACACTGGTTAATTTTACGGAAAAACTGGGCTATGTTGCACTATGCAAAACACTCACTAATTCAAATTTGCACTTTGCATGACGAGGAAAGGCAATTTTGCGCAGATCAAGAGCGTTCACTATCGATGGTCAAGAGTGTTCCGAAATTTTTTTCTAAGTAACAGCTGATCCCTGCGAACCATCAAAATTGACATAGAATAGATTTTTCAGTGAAATGTAAATGTCCTCCACGTAGGCTATGAACTATTCATGAATTTTTTTCCATCGCCCTGATTGCGGGCTAGCGAGCTAAAACTGGTCCACAGATCTTGTTTTGTCGCTAGTCAGCTATTTTTGGCACATCTTCATAACAAAGTAAACCATACCTTCACTAGAATGATGAAGCTCTGCCAAAATAGATTGTTTAGAAAAGAAGAGTTTTGGAGAAGTTCTTGTTCCGCGAAGGAATCTCATCATAAAAGAGGAATTTTCCATTTTTAGTACATAACATCAACGTATTGAGTTCTCACTTATACGAGTTTGTTTCAATAGTATGCTTTTCCGTGTGAGCAATTTTTGCCATGATTTGGTGAACTTCAGGCATTTCTATGCTGAATTCATGCAAAATAGTTGCCAGACAAATTCTTCCTACTTCTAGACTGTGAATAGATTTACTATGATCATTTACATCAAAACATGTATTGCGGTTAGTGTATAATATGGTATTCAATATAAAAACATCCTCTAGATTTTGTTAATCCAGAATTTTTATGACATGCCTCCCAGAACATAAATACAAAAGCTCTGCAAATATAGTTATGCAGAGCTTCTAAGGCAGATATGCTTATAGGTTTGATAAGCGAAACAATAACTACTGATGATAGAATGGCTACCTAAACAGACAATTTGCATGAAGCTAATTCTCTGGTGATATTCTTAGCTCCATTACTAATAGGTCTCCAAAAAGTATAGGATTCGCCCATACCTTGTATCTGTTTGAAAAAAAAGGAAGAGTGAGTATAGCCTTGTATCTCAGATTAATATGTCGGAAAATGTTGAGACTTTCACGTAAGCATATTCCTGGGAAGATTCTATGTCGACTTTCAGGCACACCGCAGAGAACAAAATATTAGGTTGTCTCAAAAGTAAACCGTATTTCTAAATAAAACAAAATGTTTGTTTTTCTTGCAGACTTAGGGTACCATTCGATAGAGCGAAGCAAGCTTTGGATCCAAATTCTACCTAGCCCATGACTTGGAAAGATCATTGGAGGTCGTTTTGTAGAGGTTGCTTTGCTCTATCGAATGGCGCCCCAAGTCTGTTAGGAAAACAAAAGCAGTTTGATTTATTTGTATATGTGTTTTACTTTTGACACAACCTAATAGAAGGGCTCATTTGCATGCTGACCGATGAACACACTGTCATCCATCACTCAAATGTAGGACAAAAGATAATAGTAATTACTTAAATGCAGATCCTCCTTATCATTAGGTTGTGGTTCTATCAATTAATTTATGAACCTCACTAGGTACAATTTCAAGTTGTTTATGAATTAGAATAGAAAAGAAGAAAATCATGCCTTGCAAGTGTATAAGGTAGACTCAGATGTTCTGCGAACAGTTCTGTAAAAAATCTTTGTAAAACAGAGTCAGTTATTCCGTTATTTCTGATTTATTCTTGATTTTTTCGTTTTAGTCAGTCTTTTGTTGTTCTTTCGGCTCTTAGCTGGAGTGAAAAAAAAATTTGGTTTTAGTTCTTAAAACCCCACCTATAGATGGCGTTCTTAGATCATAGCTGAAAGCCGAAGCACCGCGCAATCTAAAAGATTTGTCGTAATCAAGGACTGAATCGGCTAAGTAGATCGACGAAAGCGAGGCGAGGGTGCACAAATCGGCTTCCCACCCGAGTACGAAGGCAATTACCAAGGAAAAGCAGCAGTTTGTAGGAGCATTAGGAGTAAAGAATCACGTAATGGAGAGCCTTCAGGTCGTCGTAGGTTTCCCACATGTTTCTGTCGGTTATAAAAGCAGACATCTCATTTAGTTCCGAGTGAGAACTGAGAACACACAACGCGAAAGTTAACGACACATTTTGTGGTGAGAAACAAAGTTAATGGCTCGTTAAAGAGAGAGATAAAGTAGCTAGAATAGCGCAAGAAAACGGGAAAAAACCAGATTCAACAAGTCTTCAAAAAGCATGATTCCGAAACTGTGGCTGTTATGGTCAAGCTTTCGCCTTTTTGTTACCATAGTTATAAAACTTATTACAGTCAAAGAAATGAGGTGGCCTTCGTAGATAGCGGATTTTCGATCTGTCACTAAGAGTGATATTGCATGAGTTCGGCACAATCAAAAATGTTCAAAAATCCCTTCAATTTCTGGTTTTCTGCTTTTTATAATCAGGATAGATTCTGTGTCTAAATACATTACAGAGAGTTCATTTAAATGCAAATCATATTGCAATTGATAGACCGAAATCCGTAGCTGTTCGTAAAGACATGCGCTCAGGGCCCGGCACCGATGGTTTGGGGTCAAAGTGGACTTCGTTTTTGGAGTTAGAAGCAACGGGGACATCGTTTTTATGAGGTCCTGGAGGAAGCGCCAAAAAGCACGACAAACATGTCAGGTTTCTGAGTTGAACGTGTTCTTTCGCAAGCGCGCGAATTTCAAATGCAAGACTCAAACAAACAAATGGCTTGTTTACAGCGCACAAACAATCACATGGCTCCGAATTTGGGCTATAAGTATACAATATTACTCCAAACTATGTTATGTAAAAAGTTCCCAAAACTTATGTGTCCTAATATCCGTTCTCAAATTTGTTGGTTTCTAGACCAACCACCGAACCAACTGGGTTGGTTCGGAGCAATTTCGGAGAGTTCACATAAGATTTGGACCTTTTTGATTTGGACGATTAAAACGCTCAAAAATCTATTATATAGTGAAGAGAGCGAACCAAACTATTGCCTCTCCTCTTCTTTTGAGCCAAAAGTAGTGCAAATCTATACGCCTTGATAGATACTGCGCTCCAATCACACGCGGTGTCCTTTGAAGTATGTGGCGAAAAATGCACTGCCAGATCGTTGAAGCCACAGATTTGGTTGGCCTAGGAGGTTCTCGACATTCTGAGCGCTAAAATGGTACGCTACCCAATGACAGAGCCTTTAATCAACTCGAAATGTTTTCTTTTTGCTTTTTTTGTTGTATTAGTTACCTCAAAATGCGCTTTTTTCGCTTTTTTAATGTTATTTTGACTAATTAAGGGTTTCCCTACTGATTTTTACGTCAAGAGGGACTTCGTAAATTTTCGCGAAGTCATGGGGGACTTCGTTTCCAGAACGCTTCAAACCAACGCGTGCCGGGCCCTGCATCCGCTCATTCAAATTTACTTTTAAATATTTAGAAAAGGCATGCCACAAAGTGAGAAACAAAAATAAGTGTTTTAGCAAGTTTAAAGGATAAAGGATAAAGGATTCGGCGTCTTCAATACCCTCTGAGGGCATGCGCCGAACGCACACACTAACTTCATAGTCGAAGAGGCAATTGTATGCGTGCGAGCCTATTACAGTGACTTGCGGGGGCCAGCCGTTTTCAAGTCAGTGCTTTTATCCTCCCAGATTACTCTGGTACCAATTTACCGGCCCCGGGGGGGTAGAGGGCTTGGTTGGCCCAGGGGCGGGGATCGAACCTGTGTCCGATCTGGTCATAGCGGCGCCTCATACCACTACGCCACTCGTCCCCTTAGCAAGTTTAGCAGCTGATATTCAGAAAGCCTTCTTTTCGAGTATTTTTCTCAATCAGTTTGTGTCGTTAAGATATGTGTCAGTAGCAATTTGCACTCTAGAAAGCGCAAAAATTTGTTTCTCAAACCAATGTCAAACCAACGATTTTGTTGAAGTAAAAAAAGTCACAAATTGTTGGAATTTCGGTGCAAGACGTATGCATCAATATGCAGAGAACTATATGTGAGGATGCGGAAAAAAAGAGATTATCTGGAACCGGTATTTGCGATTGGTTTATTTTTTTTGTGAAGGTAAGTTAGAACGTCGAAAAAAATGACAAATCAAGTTCAATAACATCAAGATTTTGATTTGAGGATGCTCAAATGCCAGTTCGGGCGTATAGCCAATGAGATACACAAGTTACCCGCAGACACCCAAGAAAGAGCACATTCTAGATTGAGCTAGCCAGGAAAGACCGACCCCATGGGGTCAGCCAAAAGATGAGAGGTTCAAGTGCTTCGCACCCATTCAAAGATACATAAAGAAATGAAGTGGTCTGGGTTGCTCCTAAGATAGAAGCCTCGTCTATTTGCAAAGATATCGCTTTGGATCCATGGTGATGGATGAGCAAATAAGGGCAGTTAAAGACACTTGACAGCTCTAATGTCCTAGAAAGCGTTTTGATGATCCCTAAAATCCCTAATACCAAAAATAGATATTGAAGCTGCATGATATAGAGGCAAATCCATAGCGCAACGTGTGCGAGAGTAACTAGCTCCATTACTTGCGATTTCCCACTTCAGTGGCTATATACGATGTATATCCAGACGATCACCAAACCAGCATGAGTGGCTAGTCAAATGACACACATTTGTACCGAACAAGGCAACCCTTGAGATTTGAGTGACTCAAACAAAAAGAAAAGAAAAGTATTCGTCATACTGGTTTGGTACGGTTTGTTCTTGTGGCCGAAAACCATGGTCTATAAAACTACATTCACAGGCAAATTTCCAAAGAATTTTGAAAATATTAGCTTACACTTTCTTGTAATGTGGGCATCTTTTGCAAAGAATATGGGCAAGAAAGTAGCAACAGTAGTACAATGGGCGAAAGAAAATTTATTCATCTATTTCATACGCATGCGGTGCATCAAGGCAAAAAATTGGGGCAAACATTAGAACCAGGGCTCCGCACGAGCTGGCACCGAGGAAATTTTAATACGAAGTCCCCTTTGACCTTGAAAATTTCGTACGGAGTCCCTTTTGACCCTAAACACTAAACCCTAAAAAGAAGAAACGTCGCAATTTTTGCGTCTTTTCGGCCACAAAAAGGATATCATCTCCTTTGCTTTTCGTCCCATAAATGATAGCCAGCTTGATCCGGTGCCAGCTGTGCCGAGTACTGATTAAAACGATAAATTTCGCAAAAAATCAGAATTACTGGCTTTATTGCATGTTTTTTTTGGAATAATAAAGGAGGTTTACGGTTTGGTTGCTGAGTAAGACATTTACTACAACAACGGAAAGATGTATTCAATTAATTTGATTTAATCTAATTTACATTTGCTCACCCATGCTTGATTCTAGCAATGTTGATTTGCGACTAAGATTTGAAAGACCTTGATGAGTTTCGCCCTCAGAAAAATAGTGGAGGAAGGGAAAACTGAACAATTGTTAGAACAAGTTTATACTCCCAGCTTGTCCCATAAATTCTCATACCAGCCTTCTACTCACCCCCCCCCCCCACATTCTTCTAGTTTTTCATCATAACAAATTCGGTGTTGGAGCTTCTGAGACAAGATTTGGGAGCATTGCACAGCAAATGACCAAGAATTATTGAGAAAGGTGATGGAGATCAAAGAGTTGGCTGATGGAATGGGAATCAGTGATATTAGAAATGAAAAGCTGCAAAAGTTTCCTGGACAAGAGATCGCTGGTTCTCTTGGAACAGATCTTTCCAAAACTTCCAAGTTCAATAGACAGAGCTTTTTGTAAAGCTGTGAGACGTAACAATCAATCGAATATTGCAGAAAGCACATAAAAAGCCAATAGTAATCGAGTAGCAATCGACAGTTTCGTTCAAAAAAAGGCTGCTAGCCAGGCGCGTATAAACGATAACCAAACCCGGCTGTCAATCGAATGTTTTGGAGCGTTTGCAGATCGGCCATCTGGACAAATACGGCTGCAGTGAGGATAAATAAGGACAGCCAAGAGGTCAACGCGGTTGAGAGGGCAACGAGTAGCTTCCGCCAGTGTTGCTAAGTGCAACTCCTGCAAGAAGATCGGAAGCGAATTTCCGCAGAAGAGAAAAGGATATCCCAAGCAAGTACATGATATCGCGTTCGATGCTTTTGCCATGATTTACATCACGTTTTTCTTCTTCACTCTTTAGAGGCAGTATCCAACTATTGTCATTCGAAAATGCCTTTCCGTGGCCCTGATTATAGATAAGAAATGCAAAATGTACACCCCCCCCCCAAAAAAAACCCCCCTACTTCTGGCAGCCTCATCGTGAAAGCACAGGCGACTTTCAGTATAGGGCGTTTGAAAAATCGTGACGATGGCGCAACCGCGCTCAACACGCGCGCCACTTCCGGAAATCGCATTTTCTTGGTTTTCGTCTCAATCGGATGGTTTCTTTGCTTGCACATGATACTATTTAGACAATGGAAGTGACTGGGCTGAACGTCGAGGTGATGCTTTCTTATATGAGCGTTTTGTGCTCCTTTGGGAGCAAAGTCCGCAGTAAAATCCGTCGTCACGATTTTGTAAATAAACTATACCTGGATGGGCGGAGTTTGGTATCTATTTTCTCCCATTCAAATACCACATTAGAGGAGTGGACCAACACAAATACTCTACACCTAGGACCTTCTTGTAGACTAGTTACTAATCATCAAATGAAAATTGCAAGCACGTATAACAATGAGGACATCCTTTACGGAAAGGTTTTGGAACTTTTTTTGTCGAACAGAGAATGCCACTCGGCAGACCGCGCCTACGCAATTTGGAGCTTTGGACACCAGTTATAACCTTTTCTGTGTAATTTTTCACCTCATTTTTTTCGTCCATTTGTTACAATCTACTTCCCAAAAGTAGCCTTCCCGTGAGATTCTTGGAGTATTTCAGGCGCAAGTATAGGTAATCCAGAGCTTTTGCAGCGCAATTCAAAACGATAAAGAAATTGGCAAACTAAGTCTATCAATTGGTTCAAAGGAACTTCCTAGGAAATTACGTTCCAAATATTGGTTGTTGCATAAGTTCTGTCCGATTTGAAATTTTTGACTTCAAAATGTCATAACTTCTTTCAAAGTTAGCTTTTTCCCAAGATCTTAGTTTCTATTTGTTGAGCAAATCCTTGGCTATCAGATACATCTTGAAACCTGCGAAAATTCTTGTTAAGGAAGAAGCAAGAACTCAAAAAATTTACAGCGTCTTTCTTCAAACTTATCTTTTTTGACATGGCAGTGCTCCCTTATGAGAATTGATAGGCATCTTGTTTGATAATGGATAGATAGAGAATTTTTCGTAGATTATTATGCGCTATCAAATTGCCTTTAGGGTCTGCATTACCGAAAGATTTTCTTGACCGAACAAAAAATTGGCCGCTTTTTGACCTCGCTTCAGCGCATGTGTGCATGCCTATTTACAAATTACAAAAATTTTAGAGTTGCCGTGAGCGCCGAAAAAAAATTGGTGGATGGTCTCTGCTAGCCCTTGCTTTACGCTAGCACCTCCAATTTTGAAGTCGTCAATTACTCCTGTTCACAGAATGTTATAGCTTGTAAAACATCTATACAGAAAATCAATGTTTGACAATAAATTTTCCTAGCAAGACGTTTTCTTCATGAAACTGAACTTATGCGTATGCTAGCCTATTACACCCTTATTCCGCTACCAGTTGAAAAACTTGACCTGAAGGGCGCATTGTGGAGATTTCCTCGCAAGAACATATTTCTAGAGTGAGAACTTACCTCGACCACTTGGAGATTTTAGGCCTGAAATCTCCTTACACTAAGAAATTTATTGAAATTTGGCATGCATTAGAAAGCGCAAGAAAAGCACTTTCTAATAATACTAACAATACCTCATTAAACATGAAATTCTCTTAGAACAGCTGCCTCAAACATAAGGCAAAAAAAATCGAACAGAACTTATGCAACAACCTAATACTGTGAAGCACTATGAGGTTTTGCGGAAAATCGGAGTTTTAGAACTTTTCAAGGGGAAATGTAGAAATGTTTTGAGCTAACCCACATAACTCTAACTATGGGATAAGGGCAAGCATATTTCGAGATCTTTGGGGTAGGACTCTGAATTAACTACTACTACCAAATTCTCGAGGATATGTAGCCCTAACAGGAGCCAATCGCTCGCTGATTACCTTCTTCAAATTCCGCAGTATTTCATGGTTTTGTTCAAAAACGACAGAGAAACTCGTACAGCTCAAAATTAACTTCGACATCGATGAAATGTGCAGAAAAGTTAAAATCGGGAGGCAGATAGCAACATAGCGGAAAATCACTTGCTGAACAAGATCGAATCATGTGAGCGTAGCCTAACATCTTCGCTTAATGCAGCTCAAACGAACCTAATGCGCCCTGCTTGAAAACAGGGGAGAAGCACCCATTTTGATATTGCTTTTTATGATTAGTGCTGGAGTTTTATTATGGACACGAGGAGTAAGTTCACTGACAACGCTTTGAAATCGCGCTAGAACTAGTCTCAACCAATAATATGGTACTGAGATATCTTTGAAGGGCAGATGAAAAGTTTTTTCCACTAGAATGGAAGCGGCTCTTTACCGTTTGAGATAATGTCCTCAAATAGAGTATTGCTGAGCTTCGGTTTCTATTTAAAAAAAGAGTCAACGCCTTACTGTACTTTATGTCAAAAGACCTACTAAGTATTCAAATATGACAGATAGTTTTTTACCAAGCCATTTCGAGCCAAAATAAACTTTTCAAAGTGCGGATGCCCTTGACTAAAAATCGCATGCATTTGCATTTTTTTGTTTTTTTTCCCCAGCCTTTAATGAGAATATGAAAATCATTGCGAATTTAAACAATTTTGTCGGCCTCCACCGGTAGTTATCAATGGGAAGGTGAAAATGGTTGCTAACTTATACGGAATTTGTCGGTATCGACCATAAGATCGTAGAAGAAGAAGATTGTCATAGTAGAAGATGATTATGCTTTATTTCTAAAGGCTATTGCAAAAGAAGGCGCAGAAGCAGTATAAGTTGAGCAAGAGCGAACGCGACGCGCGCGTGCCTTCATCGTTGTAAACCTTGCGTCTTATGCGCTCTGCGGCTAATAAAGCCGCGTTCGCACCCAAGGATATTGCGCCTTCATCATGCAGTAGCCTATAACTATATGTGAGAGCCAGTCTAGAAAAGGCTCTTATGGATGAAAATTTCTCTTGCGTCGCGTGTATGCAATTTTTCAGTAAAAAATAGAAGTGGAGGTCAATGATCATGAAATGCAATACTCTTCTTTGGTTGCATTATTATACAAAAGGTGCAGCATGCAATAAGGGTGAACTGACCATAAGAGAAAAGAAAGTTGTTTAATCTATGGAAAGGGATGACCAGAGATTCGACATTTCTTTTTTCACCATGGCCAGCAGCGATTCGTTCTATAGCTTTTTATAAGATCTTCCATTAGTATTGCACCACATGCGTACAAAATGTTACGTTGCGAGTGTAAAACAAATGCAACGAATCCCATGGTTCGCTGACACTAGTATTCTCATAGAAGAAAATGGGAATTTTCAAAGTGGAACCCCAGAAATTTGATAGTGGTGACAACAGGTGCGTGAGTGTCCTAGGTACGGCTCGTAACAGTATCTGTTACGAGCTGTACCTATTTACCTGGACTATTTTGAACGCAATATTCAAGATACTGCATTCTTTACAGTAGCTCTATAGAGGAGCAATACAGATGAAGCTAGTTCTGTGGTACAAAAAAAAGGTTGCACTCGCAAGATATCTTGGAAAATATAATAAAAACCCTCTTTACAATTCAGCAGCAAGCTTACGCTTTTCTATTACAGTACTGAGTGTCCAAAAAGGCCTCACTTGCATACATATTTCGGCTATATAATTTGGTAAATATTGAAAGTTTTCGAATACAGAATTTTGTGAAAACATGCAAAAGACGGAAGGGGTGAGCACAAGTAAACAAAATATTGACGAGAACATCATCACATTTCTTTAAAAGAATCTGCCACCCACGTCGTGGAGACTTCATGAAATCGCACTAACATCGTAGGCGTCATAATGGTCGTCACATTAGCTTAATGCGTCATTTTCCATCTGAAATGTGGGAAGAAAGAAATCGGCGGAAGTCATTACAAGCGGCCAGTGATAGAGTGGAAACTAGATAGAGGTACAAACTTCGCTTTTAAAGCTTGATTAAGCCAAGCTTTACATAGAGATCTAGAAATCGCTGAGACCCGAAAAATTACATGTAGGACTTGGCAAGAAGCCACAAATAAACACTGTTGTTCCCAAAAATTTCCTTATATAATGCCTAAAAGATAAATGATTCGAGACGACTACGGGACATTGTGACGCCAAAATCTGTGAACGACATCTTCAGTTTATACAAAAAGAATTCGCGGCTCCGCCACGAGCGCTTCTTATTTTAATCCCCACCTGTATCCGTTGACCTTCAGATCTTTCCTCATATATGCCTCATTACATTTACTTGAGTGTCTAGAAATTATGAACTTCGAGGGTCAACCCAATTTCCCTGTGAACTTTTTAGCCCCTCTGATGTGAGTATATGTACTACACCAGAAGATTTGAGTGAAGATTTATGAGTTCTTAGCAAGAAATGTTGCAAATTTAGTCATTAAAATATTGGTTCAAAAAACAGAATAATTTTGACTTGCTTCAATGTGCAGCGACAAGAATTCTCCAACAAGAATTTGAAATCTGATGTTGATAAAGCACTCCTTTAATAAGACCCATAATAATATACAACGTTATGGGACTTTACTGGATCGTCTTCAAACATTTTTGAGCCTTTGCGCATGAGTACTACACACATCCCAGCAAATTTCAAGCGCACTCTGATTTCATTCTCAATTTTATCAAAGACTGTGGTGGATCCTCATTTTTGCCTACACACCGTTGTATAACATTTGAGCAAATGCACAGTTTGTTGCTTATTCTACCTCCATCATTGTTATCGAATTCTTGGAAAGAGCATGATTTGTGCTGCTATTTAGCGACATACATCCCGATCATAGAAAGCACAACCACCTATGGTAAGGAATAAAAGACCAGCATGTAGTTTGGTCTGTGAAGCAAGCACAAGCATTTCAGTTTGCACCGACTGTCCTTTTCTGATAACTCACCCTCACTTCAGAAGAACAGCTGATGTATTAGGACAGCTGATCTAAGCCTATGAACGCAAATACTATTACTTGATTAAGCTGGCATCTTTTCAGAAAGTCATCTGACGGAAACTTATGAAAAGTTCAAATTCTTGAACATGAAAGGTTACGACTTCTGTTAAACAGACACGTAAGTTCCACTGCTGTTAGTTGCACATCCAAACTACTCACCAACTATGAAGAACATCTTTTCGATGTTGTTAGCTTCTGCCGGGGTCAGCTAGTTGCACCGCTTGTCGAGATGAACTTTGCGCGATTAAGCTGCCCCTCGATCTTTTTCGAAATGTTTTTCATAGGAGCCGCTCGAGGGACGGCACGAACGGTGTAAAGAAAAGCGCTGCGTTCGCAAATCACCCTCGGCAAAATTGCAACATTGACGAGAGCCCCGATCACAGTGTTGAAAGTAGAAGGCAGTTAACGATGACAAGTGGCTTCAGTAGAAACCCTGCTCGTCAAAAGTGCAGGTGCAGATCATGCTCGTAAATCTATCTTATCTCGCTGCAAATGCTGCACTAAACAAAAGTGATAAAGTGCCTCGTCCAACACTTCAGGCGTTGATTTGAGCACTTTGCTATCGTTTAATTCTGATAGTCTTCTAGTGGATTTGCTTATGCGAATTCCATGAGGAACGGGAGGGGCTGGGCGGGGGGAGGGGACGGGAGTGAAAAAAGAAGTCGTAAAGGATGTAGGAAAAAAAGAGTAAGTTGAGCTTACTGTGCCAACATTTATTTTCAACCTCTAGCTCAATGGCAAACTCCAACGCGATAGATTTAGCTCACTAAAAGTTCAATACTAATAAAAGATGGACTCTTCCACATTTCAATGCCTGGCTTACATCTCTTATTGGAAATGAAGACCTAGCTTTTGTTCTAGAAAATCACTAGCTATATACTTGCTTTTCCTCCACTAAAAATCTTTCTGGAAAAGATCGAATTAACTGAGAAGGTCAAGGAAATTTAGGTTGACCCAAACAGCGGAAATTATCTTCTCTTATAGATACCTCTAAAACATCGATTGACTGAATAGAAATGTCTCATTACTATTTTATTCTATCCTACTTGTTGCTTTCAAGGCTTTCGCTCAAACAAGGAAAGAATACTCGGTGATCGTGGCCATGGAATGCGATGTATAGCGTAAGATGCATCTTAAAACGCTGATTCTAATTCTGTGCTCGCTATCAGCGAAATGATCTTCTAAAGAAAATTATGAATTTTTTTTCGTAGAAAATTTGCGTACTTTTGTGTAGTTAAAATCACCAGATTTGTTCTGAGTTACCCTTTGAAGCTAATAAGGTGAATCTTGAAAGCACTACTTTGTATAATAAAACAAAATCATATTCAGCATCTTAAAAGGAAAGAAAATTTTTTACTGATTCCGCAGTCGCAATCTATTCATGAAAAAATACTCATGACTCCATTTAGACTATCGTGTCGCAGATATGGAAGACAGAATTCGAACCAGCTTTGAAAGACGCATTTTTTGATATACAAGTCATTACAAATAGCCACGCTCATCAAGTATCCTTCTCTCGTAAGGCCTATCAGATCAACTTAGAAATTACAAAATAAGTAAATTACTCTAATAAATTACTCTTAGTTCAAGCTGCACAATTTGTGACACATTACGGAACTTATTAAACAAATGCTCTGAGAAAGAGAGTTCATTAGGTGTAGTTAATCAAGAAGTACCTTTCCACGCCAACGTCAACTCCTGCTGACTTGCTCGAAAGCCGCAGTCGTATTTTTACTCTGAAGTTTATATCTTGCTATTGTTAATTTGCTTTAATTTTGAACCAAACTCAGAGCCCGACAGTGATCATCTGGAAGTAGGCTGAACATCGTAAAATCGGCGAAAAGCAAAGGAGGCATCGTTTGTGTGGTCCGAAAATAGGTTTCTTTTAATCGAGGTTTCCGATAAAGGTCAAAGGGGATTCGTAAAATATTGCGAAGTCAAGGGAACTTCGATTTCAAAAAGCCTGAAAAGAACTCTTGCTGGGCTCTGACCGTACTCTCTCTATCGAATTACGCTTTTACACATCTTTACTAAAGTTCGAATTCAGTGGTCCTTGTCGCAAAATTTCGCGTTTTCACAGTTTATTAGGCTAAGTGAGTTCTTCCACCTTGAGCCAAGTTTGTCTCAAAATCTTACACGATGACTTCCGTAAATATCAGAAGAGAATGATTGTTTATGTTGTGGATTAGGACCCCAAGCTTGACTCGTCTATGTTATTCCCGCTTTTGAACAAAAACTTGATTCGAAGATAGCAAGTGTGCAGTCGTCTAGCTGCTCAATGCTCATTGTCAGATGCAGCAAATCACTCGCAACATAGCTATTCATTGTAAAGAAAAAGATGGTCGCAGCAAGTGCATCCATCCAAAAGCACTCAATCAAAAAGAGATCGAGTAAAGATAGTTTCAGAATGATTCAGTGACCGACTGCTAACACGGAAATTTGTAGGCCCAATCACACAGGCTAAAATACAACCTAGCGTTCTTAAAGAAATTCCAAGCGGAACATCTGATGTATTTTGCATTACAGGGTAAAATCCAAAAGAAGCAGAGTCTTGGCATATTTGTGGTAATGGGATTTTGCCCCTGTAGCAGACCGTAATGTGGCCCAAGTTTGGTCCAACAAGATGATCTACAAAGGTTGACTGTTACAGCATCTATTCCGCTTGAGTTGGCAGAGCTGCTAATTACTAATATTTCCTATGCTGGAGCGCCGGCAAAAGAACTCTTGGATTGGGCCACGATTTAAAATCGCATGTTTGCTCATTTAGCACACCTATCTTCCAAAATACTTTAGACTTTCTTTGTTTGTCCAGACAGATTATTTTTTCAGCTTTTAAGCGCAAGTGACTTTGAAGAAAGAAAGTTGATCTATTGGTTTTGGGAGAGTATCTCGTAGTGAAAGTGAAGACAGCAAATGAAACAGCAAAAGTTCATTTAACAGTTCCGCTGAACCATCGTATCGAAACCCGGATACCATCAAAGAAAGCTTTCAAGATATTCATACCTTCAAAGCGATGATGACATTACTTGCAGTCAAAATCCACATTCTACCTATTTGTACAAGTATTTAAGTACATGAGGAAGAAGAAGCAGATTACATTATGGTGTTGATTTCACTTGCTTCTTCTACCTTTTTTGTAGGCCAATAGACTTTATTTTGTAATTAATTCAATCTAATGGTTGTTTAGTTACTGTATGAGTATAAAAAGTTATAAAAGTGTATAAAAAGCTATAATATCTAATAAAGTAACGTTATCTACCGTTAAACACCGCTTATAAAATTTACTGGTCAAAAAAGTAGATCACCAAACCAAATCTGCGAAGATTTTTGGGTGGCGTTCTATAGTTGCACTTTTACCACTAGAAGCATCTTCGAAAACACTTTAGTAAGAAATCATAGAAAATGAATAGCTGCATTAGAACCATGGTTATTCAAAATAGGGGACCATATTAATATTACTTTATTGCTACATAAATGAGATTTTTATGAGATAGAGAAGTGAACAGAGGAGTTTACGATAATGGTTAGATTTCTAGGCTTTAAAGTAGTGACATCAGTATTGACAGAACATTCACTATTCGGCGATGCCTACTTTCAAAATAAAGAAGGAATAAACGCTCCGAGTAGTGCGTCAGGCTATACATGTGATGGCTAGTTTAAGCGGTAAATTGTTCGTCAAATGGTAAAAAGCAGCCTCTTTGCCGGTTTCTTCCCAAGAAAAACGATATGATTGCTTAATGCGTGCTGAGGCACACTAGTTAGTAGAGCAACCATCATTTCAGGATGTGACAGACAGTCGTCTGACGGCTTAGCGACTTCAACCGGCAATTTTCGGATCAAAACTCGCGCACGGTCGAGTGTCGTACTATGGCGCTACTTGGAGAATGACGAGTAATAGTTCCGGCGCCATTGCCTATTATAGGATGGTCTATGGCTACTGTTACGAAGTATTACTTCTAAATGGACGCATTTAGCTGACTTGCGCGTTGGAGCGGATAAAAGGTTGTAAAGAGTAAGTTGTATATGCGGAGTCTTCCGAATTCTCTTGAGTCTCACGACAGGTAAACAGGACATGGCGACCATTGCGCGTGTATCCTTTTCGAGCAGGTGGTCAAGAGTCACACGGGGTCAAGCTTCCTTGCCCTTTGCTGTCGTCCAAACAGATGTGCCGCTCGTTCCGGCTACCTTCAAAACTCAAAAGAGGGGGGATATAGGGATGGGATATTTTTTGAAACCAGATAGAACGGAAAAATGGACTATCGGGACCGCTACAGGAAATAAAAGCGTTCAATAGAGATATACTACAGAAGAATTTGAACATTATTCTAGCCATTGCGAAGGTAATACTAATTTTGGAAATCCACTGAGCAGCTTTAGTCTGAATATTTGTTGTCCATCTGTATTGTTTGATGTTACCATTGCAGGTAATTTGTTCTTACGAGATTCTAAATCTATTGATCAGTCGAACTTGTGTAAAGAAATTGTGGATTAGCACACCATACTTGCTATGTATTGAGAATGAAGGCAAAGAGTAAAGTGCAATAAATTCATCAAACATCCTCCATACCTACTGAAGTTTCAAGTAGAAGATAGGGTTGATTACATCAAAATAATTGGAATCACTCAATTTTGCGCATGCTGACTCATCTTATTGGTAGGAAGAGTAAGAGTAGGTAATGATCGATATGACCGTATAGTAAGTAGGTTGGCACAGAAGTCACGACGCACTACGTTCAAATAAACTACCTCCTTGACAGCTTAACCGATTTTCGTGACCAGGGCTCGGCACGAGATGGCTAGATGAAAATGGAAAAAACGAAATTCCCTTGACTTTTGGGAATTTTTACGAAGTCCCCTTTAACCCTCAACCAAATTTCCTTTAAAAACCTGAAAAATTCCCCAAAAAACGAGACTTCGAGTAAAAAAAACGTCGCCAAGTCGCCACTTTTGCGTCTCTCCTCGATCACAAAAACAAAACTCCCTTTGCTTTTTGTCCCAAAACGATACCCAGCTTGCTTACAAGCCACCTGTGCCGAGCCCTGTTCGTGACTCCAGACAGAGAGAGAGACATGTACTTGGTAATAATCTTCTACCGGCTTGTTAGAAATAAAAATTAGGCATCAAAAAGGAAATGCAGGCGTTTTAAGTGGTTGCCAAGAATTTGGGAGCTGCATTAGATTTTGGAGCTATCGTAATACTTTACTTTTACCTAGGGAAGTGAAATTTATGCCGTTCAAACATTTCTGCGGGATCATCATTTCAACAAAATGCCAAAACTGGAAAATGAACGTACGGTAACAAATGCGACAGGCAGTATAAATGCATAAAGGCAAAGCCTCTGCATAAAGGCAGAAATAGAAAATTTCCACACACTAATTACGCGACGGAATTTTTCTGCCAACCCTACACTTCTGGAACTTCTGAAATGCTTTATAGTCCGTTTATGTGTAGGGAAACTAATACGACATTCATCCACGACTCGCGGCATCTTGAAGAAAAAACGAGAAGGAGGGAAGTGAAGAAGAGGACGCAGATTATTCACAGGCTTAGGTTCCTGTGTATCTACCATGGCATCATTTCCATGCAAGTGCGGAGGTTTTTCGTTGCACAAAAGAGTTTCTAATTGCTACATTGCATGTCCATAATTCTTCCATAGCCAGCTCTGTATGAAGGGAGAGCGCATGGAAATAATGAGGGTTCTTACGAATAGGAAAGTTCATGAAAATCCGAGGAGGAAGTGGCATACTTGTTCGATTGTTCTGAGACCAGACCACTCAAACGTGCTTTGAAGCACCTCATTAAATTGTAAAATGTGGCGGTCTTATTCTGCTTGTTTCATGACCATTTGTTAGCATGAAGCAGGCTCATAGGGATGCGTATAGCATATATTCTACAGACCCATGCTTCTACAAGGCAAACTGTTCATAGAAAGCATAACCATACATAGACTTATCTCAGTGTCAGACTTATCTCAGTGTCAAATGCAACGTAATTCTAGCTCCACTGCTTAGCGTATAATTTTTGATATATTATGAGTCGGTTTTTACCAATGCATTAGCTCAGCTATCACTCTGTGTTCCTTTCCAGATACGATTTTTCACAAAGCTGAAGAATGACAACTGTTGCAATCAGCAAACACCTACACAATATACACTTTTGCATCAGCGTTTTGCCAACAAAAAGCTATACTAACCAAAGGGCCGTAGAAGATTCCAGCTTAGAAAACCACAGACTAGTCTGAAAAGTCGTAAGCACTGAATTAAGCATAACTTGCTATCAAATGTATCGCGCTGTCCCATAATATTTCAGTTTTTTTTGTAAAGTCATAAACTAGAGGATACAATATAGATCGAGTCGTTTTCTCAAACAGTTTTTCCAAGCTTTCTTATTTTTTTGTGTAGGACTTATGAGATTGTCTTATAGTAAATGTGTAATCAATAGTATCAAATATAATTTCTCAGAACACATTCAAAAAATGGATGTAGACTTTTCTTTGTTTATCTGAAAACCAAGTTGCTTTTTCAACATAGCATTTTCGATGATCGAGAGCAAACTCGCACTTTTCCATCATACTATTACATAATAGTAGGTCATTCTCATTGCACAGAGCAAATGCTTGATTCCATCAGCTCCTGCGCTGTATCAATAGTGGCTGCTTATGTTTGTAAACCAATACTTAACAAATTTAAAATTATTAGAGTCATGTGATAGAAATTTTAACAACTTCCGATAAAGTCCAACGTTTCAGAAAAAAGCCTTTTTGTTACCGATTTGAGCAAAAAGTAGAATGCGTAAGAAGTTAGCTGTTGGCATCTTATTTTCAAATTTTGAACTAAACATTCCTTAAAGGCAGCGTCCGGGCAAAAAGTCGATTTTGAGATTTTGTGCTTACCCGGGCCTATTCGCTATGCTGAATCCGAAAATCACCACTAGAGAGCGCGAAAACGGCGAAAAAGGGGTCTAACGCAGGAGGAAAATCAGCAGGGGGCGGAGCGTCCGAGAGGGTGAATTCTCGCTCCCAGCTTCCGGAGCAATCTTCTCGGTTCCTTTAGTCGCCCTAACATCGCTACCGGCCAATTACAAACGAGTGATTTGAGATCGGATCCGAGAAGATTGCTCCGGAAGCTGGAAGCGAAAACCCACCTTTTCGGACGCTCCGCCCCCTGCTGATATTCCTCCTGCGTTAGACCCCTTTTTCGCCGTTTTCGCGCTCTCTAGTGGTGATTTTCGGATTCAGTATAGCGAACAGGCCCGGGTAAGCACTAAATCTCAAAATCGACTTTTTGCCCGGACGCTGCCTTTAACGAAAAAGAAGTGTGTCTTGCAATCAAGAAAGTATGGCATAACTTCCGTGAAAAATGGGTCCCGTTAAACGAGTTTACAAAGAATAGCTAATTATATGACGAGAATATATTCTAGTCGTTGGCAGTAGAATAAATGGTAGCCATGGCCAATAAGGAGATCAATTTGACATTGCACAGTCACAGTGATTATAGTCGTTTAAAATGCGGTTGTGATGTACTAAATAATATAATTTTTTGAAATTGTTTCAAAGAAAATTTTTAGTGATCTCGATATCTTATTCCAATTGCTATCACTTCAGCCACGAGCTAGGTTTGATTATGCATTTTTATGAAGTTTGAAAGGATTCTCAAAAAAACGTACCTTTAAGCGTGTTCGTTGTCCCTTTCCTATGAAAAGCAGCCAGTTCCATGCTGTCGCTGTCGTAGTACCTGCAGTGCTCATTAGGTAATTTTATCATATACAAACAATTGTGGCCGAGATGACCAAGCACTAAAATTTGATAGATAAAGGTCAGCTAAGGCTTGGAAAACGCAAAAATTCTCTTCTGATGGAATGCTTGCGACAGTCACGTGTGAAGGAAAACATGTCGTAGTTATGAGAGTATGTGTACAAAGCGAAATAGCAAATAGCAGTGACCAGTGATAAAACTGTCCGTTGAGAAAAATACTAACAAACTATGCTATGAGGTTGGCCACATGTGATAATCAAGCAAACAAATGAAAGTCCATACTTTCGTTATATTGAAGCACGCCTTGCGTACCAAATCAAAGTGAAAATGAAAATGAAAATGAAAAATTGCAAAAAAGATTTTCCAAAATTACTCTCTACTTGATCTTCACACAACCGGTTTCGAGTCTATGAACTATACCGGTAATGTGTCTTGGCACCTCATCATCAGTAGTTCCCAGGAAACCTTCAAAAGCAAATAACTAAAACTATAACCTTCAAATTCGGCGAGTGACCAAGCTAACATGAGAAAGAACAGTAAAAAAGTTGCCATTTATAAGCATTCCTTGTCTCTGCAGAAGCTTATCTGAGGACAAATTATGAAATTATTATCCATTACTGATCCATAAAATAATATTCAATTTTGGAGTGATAAAAAAGCGAAGGATAAGAGAGTCTCGTTTGAGGCTGGAAATGTGACGATTAACTTTCTCAGGATGCTTCAGCTGTTCGCAAAATCTAACCATACTTTTATAAATGGTAAAGAGGCTCAGTATAAGGATAAAAATATAGTTTTGCGAACAGCTAGAGCTCTTAAAGAGTGGTAATCACGATAGAACTGATGTTAGGAAGCAGTTCTTCAATGAGGCTTTTGCTATTTCTTTTGTTTTTGTGTCATCAAGAAATCTTAGAATTTGGCTTGATTTTTGGTACTCTAGAAATTACAAAGGCCCAAAATCTCTCAAGTTCTAAAACTGTCAGAGCTCGAATGAAGGTGACAGATAGTGTACAAGTATAAGGGCAGATGCGGTTGCAGATAGCTCCGACTAATGAAGGCAAGGTCAATCGGTAATCACTTTCTGTGCCGTTCTTGCCCATTTGATGGACGTAATGATGTTTATGCTGGTTTTTATACTACGATACAACTTCGTAAGGAATGCAATTTGGAGTTTTAGACATTTGGACGATTGAAAAGCAATCGAGTAAAGCTGTTGAGTATCAGGATTCACTGCTATCAAGTACCACAATCCTATGGATGTACGTCGTTCTTAACAGCGGCTCTAAGTATCTTTGAAAGAATAAGCAGATATAAGTATATGCTTTGGTAAAAAAAAAGGCATGGCAGGGGATGCACCATCTGCTTCTCAAAAACCTTAGGGAATGATCGGTACTTACCACAGTCATACCAAACATGCTGTATATCATCGGACTCGTCTTGGACAATTGATCAGGATCTGGAGGGAGGTTTGAGCATTTAAATCTGGATTTGCCAGCCATGAAATAGGCTTCACAAACACCTTTTTAGGTTTCTGGTAAATGTGCTTCTTTGAACTGAATTAACCATAGCCACTGTAAATCCGCGCCATCAGGCTGCCTTTCAAGGAACTACATTCGTCGAAACTCGAAGAATTTACCATGAACGCTCATAACCCCTAGTCGCCTGACAGATAAAAAACATATATTTGAAATCAGCGTTTCAAGACGAGTCCGATGACATACAGCTTGCTTGGAATGGCTGGGTTGATTTCTGAACCATTTCCTCGCTAGATATTGGCTCAATAATGCGTATAATGTTCCATGAAATTATAGTTGGTGCTTCTCCAGTCATCCTTACTGCCAGAAACAAAGTACTCAGCCCAATCACAGAAAGAGGGAAACTATGAGAAAATCTCAGGATTTATTCCCAAACTTCATCCTCCACCAAATTTGGCTACACATTGACCATGAGCATCGATAAAAATATGAATTGTAATTGATATTCTCCCTTCTCAACTTTCTCTTTCTGTCCCAAAAAATGATACATTGTGCCCAAAGATCCACTCGAGCAGTTGGCTCATTAGTGAGAAAATGAGTGGTGTGGTGGACCTAAATTTGATTACATTGGAAAGTATCAACATCGTTTTTTAACGATAGTGTCCGAATTCATCAAACACGGTATTAGAGGCTGTCACTAACTCCTGACAAACACATAGCGCGCACAGAATTCATACCGATACAAAGCCCATCGAGGAAAACTCCAAAATATCAGCTCCTTGTCTTCTCATTTGCCCAGCAGCACTGACAAGGGAAGGAAGGTTGGTCGAAGTGGCCTTTTGAAATGTGGTACATACTGCCTTGTAGAGCTTGGAACGCTAATTCCAAATCTACTTTTGCCATCTGCTGCGGGCTTCTGGGCGAGGAGTTATGAAGGTTTTTGTGAGTAAAAATCTGGATGCAAAAATAGGGTAAAATCAGTCGTAACCTTTTCGCAATGTTCAAATGAGGCAGCAGCGAATTGATATGTTTGAATCAAGAATATTTGTTGCACCGAGAGTGACCCGACTACCAATTAAACCCAATAAAAAAGTTACGACTGATTTTAGCCTACTCTTGCATTCAGATTTTTACTCACAAAAACCTTCATAACTTCTCGCCCAGAAACCGCAGCAGATAGCAAAGGAAGATTTGGAATCAGCGTTCCAAGCTCTACAAAGCAGTATACATCTCATTTCAAAAGGTCGCTTCGACCAACCTTCCTTCCCTTGTGAGACTAAAGTAGTCGTTTTCATTTCAAAGAAAAAAGCATGTTATCCTTATTCTCGGCAAATACGGATTGTACATACCTCTTCAACTTGAACTTCACTGTTATTTCATCTCGATGCGACGAGATGATCGCGAAGACAACACTATGTTTTTATATAGTGTTGTATATTTTATATATTTTATATTATATATTAGGTTGTCAAGAAAGTTTTGTCGGTTTTCAAACCGCTATAAAACTATGCGCAATAAAGACCTGAATGAGTTCTAACATGCATTCGATGCAGCTCTTCCTTCTCTTTCTTATGGCTACATTTTCGTGCAACAATCTTGTATGCTTCTTTTGATAAATGTTACAATTCTTCACCCGTCATTTTTATGTGCTCAAAGCTAAGCTATTTTTTAAAAATTTCATTTCAATGTCCCGGAGATGGTTAAGTATGGCACAAATAAAGCACTTCTCGGACTACAAGGTAGTTTTTTTTAGATTCTCTTCCTGCTGTTTTTAGCTTCAAAAAATTATTTCTTCGGAGGTCTCGATTTTTTGGCAAAGTCATGAAACACGCAACGGCAGCAAAAACATGAAAGCTTTTGAAATTTCTGCGAATTAAAACTTGATTGCTAATAAACAATATATGCAATATAACCAAGTTTAAATTGCTTTGAAAATTCAGCTTTTTGGAATATTCGGTAACTTTACGTGATAGACGTGATTAAAAAGCCACTGTTTTTCTCAAGTAAATAATTCGGACTTGATAGACGTGACCCACGTAATCTAAAATGGGCACGATGTAGCCAAAGATTTGCTCTACATAATAGTTATTAACGCTCTTCAAAAACAGCAAAAGAAAATTTTTTAAAATTCAGGAAAAATTTGGCGTTACTGTAGCGCTGCTCAAAAAGCCATGGCGATAACATCGCAAAGACAGAGTAGATCAAAGAGCAAATACAGCTGTAAGAAAGAGGAATATGAATCAACTGATACCTAGATCGTTCATGGATTGGTGTTCTGTGGGTTCTAGGAGCGATAAAAAAAGCGACAAAACTTTTGGGACAACCTAATATTTTATATGTAATATTTATATATTATATATATTTTATCGCATATATTTTTCTGCATCACCTTCGAAAAGAGGAAATGGAAAGGACTTGACAATGGAAGCTGATGTCTAACAGTTTCCACCTTTTATTGCTAGTGACGTGTTTCTTATGGTGTCCAAAAGAATTAGCTCAATATCAGTGCAAGGATTGTTCACCGATTAATTAACGAAAGATTATCTTCCAAAGTTCTTTGTCTGTTTCTATCACAGGATAAGATCCCGTAAGTTCTGTGATACTTCCCATCAGAACATAACTCTGCTCTCACATCACTGTCTAGGGCAAAACGAAATAGGCGTTTAGCGGGAAGTTGACAGCATACTGAGAGACTTGGGGGTTACGATAAAAACCTTCATCTCCAAAACCTTCACATCAGTTCGACAGCACTTGTCGAATGCGCATTAAAAGCTGAGGGCATGAGAAGACAGCAGGTTGAGCTCGCGATACCGTCGTGAAATTGCTAATATGGTGAATTTGCTGGCAGTAACTATTTCTCTTGACAGCAGTGGTGGTACGGACTCTAACTTATGTCATAAGTCTGGCTGGATAAGTTAGTTAGGGGGTGGTAATGCAAAGTGACGACGCCAGTTGTACGGCAGTCAGCAGTCTGGATTGGTGATACAGAGGGGAAGAGACCTTCACTTTATCAGATACTGTAAATAGTACATATGAAGAAACACATCGTCTTTTGTAATATATTCAGGGTCCGCTAAGGTTCCTTCTACTGTCCGATAACGGGCTGCGACCCAAAAGTCAAGAGCTAGTATTGAAAAAGAATCATTTCATCTGCTGCCATGGAGGCTATATGATCATGGATCATTCTTGCGCCATTTACCTACGTAAAAAATGCAATCTAAAAGTTTCATCCAATTTAGGAGTGCAGCGAACTGCCAACCGCAAATAATCACAAATTTTAACGTGTGTAGGAAGCTTCGCGAACTCGTTGTTACAAATTGGCCAACTCCTAAATGAAACAATTCATAATTAGAGCAGAGTGCCATTTTAGGCTAGTGTACATTAGGAAATGCAATAATGCTCTTGAATGTGTTTTTGTATTGATATACTCCTGTATGACATTCCGATGTATCCAGCAACGTTGTCCGTCAAAACTGCGAGGTTTGGAGTTTCAAATACCTCAGCGCTGCCCAAACTGTATCTCCTTTTGCATATGACTTCAAAGACAACCTACTGGATTTTAACGCGATCACAGTTGAGTTTCATGCCTTGGGAAATTACATACCGAATTTCGCATACGATGTAGGCGCGCTACATGAAGGTGAATTTAATCACGAAAATTTTCCATTTGCATAGCTCACCTTCAAGCGTTTCTGTGTGCATCACGAAGGTCTCCACATAGAGGAAAGCTTGTTTAGTGCAACCATGAAAGAAAAGAGCGGCCAAAAAAAGGGTACTGACAAGGAAGGATACCAGGTCGCAGTGGGGAATCAAAATGATATGCATATCATTAGATGGGTCTTGATGAGCTGATTCCAAATCTACCTTTTTTATCTGCTGAGCGCTCTTCTAGGGAAGCTAAGGGCGGTTGGATATGTGAAGTTATTGGGGTTTTGATGCGTAATGTGCTTTGAAAACCGGCTTGGGAGTGATTAATTGGCATGGTTTTGAGAACATTGACTACAAGGAATGCATACATACACCGAACACATATATGTGTTTTTGAGCAAGTAGTTTTTGAGGATGTGGCACTAACTGTTTGCCAACTTCGGACATTTAAACGCTCATAACTCCTTTTAACAATTGACGATCGCTTGACACATGGTGTGTCAAGGCTTTGCACACCATATGTATCGTTGAAATGGCTACTATTTTGTGCTAAACCCACTACGGGAGTTTTCTTTTGTGCTGGATTTAGACACAGCCTTTACTGCTTTGCCAGAGTTCCAGAGTTACTGTAGATGTACTTAAGATGAAATTGCGAGCGATTTTATCTAAAAAAAGTCAATGTGCTAGAGATGAGCTCAGCAGATATGGAATTTAGATTTGGAATCACTCATCAGGACGTATCTAATGATATGGATATCAATTTGGTCTACCATTGCGATCGGGTATCCTTCCCTTGTGAGAACTATAGTTAACAGGGCAATCGTAGCTATTTAGCTATTACTTATTAAATGTATGATCTTATGAAAAAGTTTGCAGTGCTAACTTAGCGACATTAGTGGAGCGGATACGGTCAATGAAAACGACCAAAAGCTAACGAGCTATCAGGCTGTTAGTAAAACTTTTTCACCGTCTCAATTTGATTTTGCCTCTATTAGCTTTTTGTGTATATATTTTTCAGGTAAAAATTCGGAAGTAAATAGAACCATAACTTCGTTAACTCCAAATGCTCAACTGTTTTGCATTAATTTTCACATGTTGACAGCTCTATTGCGGGATAGCAATTGTAGCAATTAAAGTATCAAGTTGGCTAATAAATAAGTTCGTTTCGATATGCAAATTCAAAGCTTCATAACAATTCAAGTAACCGCTATTCAGCTGAGATTTTTTCGTGAGAAGATAACCTCAAGCCTATACTCTCAAATATTGAATAGTCAAGATTTTGTTTTAGCAAAAAAGACAATTATAAGCTTATATGGTCAGACTTCTAAAAAATCGCTTTTTGACTTTCTAACTTTCGTTCTCAGCCTGCAGTGAGTACACAGGCGTAATTTGGTGGCTGTGTACATACAGCCTCTGGCTAGGTGGCGAGCCACAGTAGAGATTGTGACCTGCTCTTTCTGAGTTCCTGCAGTCAAAATTATGAAAATTTCCAGGCATTTGCGCGCGAAGGTCAAATTTTGGGCATTCCAGATAACTCGAATTTGGCCATCTATGGCCATGCAAATGGGTGGAAATTCAAAAATGTGCTGTGTCGGTAGCGAATCTACGCTTTACACCTTACTTCAGTTCGCTTTTCGGAGCGTGATTTTTCGAAGTTTTTAGGAAATAATCGGACCAATTTTCTTTCTTTGATCATTTCACTATCAGAAGAATTATTTTTGAGGAAATAGAGTTAACCTTCCGATTCTCACTAATTTGCTCTTTCCATGATACCATACATACACACAAAAACTGATTTGTGACAATTCTACAGGCCGCTAAAAACGACCGAACTTATTAGGATGATCCAAAAGTAATGGGGCACCTTGATTTTTTTAAACATTGTTCAAGATCTCTTTCTGATTAGCTATGAACAACCAGCAGTTTGAACCTTTTGTATAAAGTGATCTTCGCAGGCAAAATGCAACTGTTAAGGTTGAGCTTATTTGTTTACTCTTGACAGCACCTTGCAGCACCTCACCGACATTCCTTCGAGCGCCGCTTCAAAGAAGTCAGACAGACTTTTTTGAACGCCATCCGAATTTGTGCTGCTGCACCTGAAAGTCCCTCGACATATGGCATACCATACGAAAGAGCTTTCTAAGCTCTTTCTAATGATTACTCAAATATTCAAAAATTGCCTATTATTACTACAAAAAAGGCACTTTGTTCGAAAAAGGCGGCGTTTGGCGCAGATTTCCAGACTAAAATTCATGTTTTGGCCCACAATTTTTTGAAAATGAGAAAACTCGAAGTAATGTGCATATGTATGGAAAGAGCGTAAAAAGCACTATCAAAATGCAACTGTTAAGGTTGAGCTTATTTGTTTACTTTGATGAAAGACTAAATAATATGTCTCCTGATACCCAATGCTATATCTTCTGTTCTAAAGCCGTGGGACCACCGACCTATCGTGGATTTGGTGACAGTCCCCTCACCCATCGTTGCGCAGATATCTTTGGTAGGCTCACTTGTTCTACTGCGACGCTGCTGCTCAAAGTTCAAAATTTCTTGAAGTGATGAGCTTCAATTTTAAGGGTTTATAAAATTAACGTCATGTGACAGTGCCCAACTATAGATCTCGATCAGAAGGTTTTGTTATGTACTAACATCTGCCAAAACTTGGACTTCCAATTAGTTTTTCTATTTGAGAAAACTGCATTTATTCTCTAGGTGCCCCATTACTTTTGGATCACCCTAATATTTTTAGCCAACCTAACAGTATTAATAGATTGTCCATAAGTCTTTCCATGTCCGTTCACCGGCATAAATCAGTTCTTCTCACATTCGTAATAGATGCGTAAGGAAGGACGCGGGTACTGTTCGGCAGACCATAGCAAGCTCAACAAGAAGGGTCTTAAAATTTCGCATCAAGCCTGATCCACACATAGTTTCAAGCCAAAAACAAAACCGAATTTCCAATAAAACGAAAATAATCGTATCCCAGTTCAAAATAATTCTGCGGGCTTCCCACCTCACGCATATTTTCATCCCATTTTATGCTTACATATACACTGCCGCTTTTTCTGATGACTGGAAATCAAGAGAAAAATAATACGCTAAATTTCCAAATTTTAGCAGTTCTCTGTTTCCCGCAAATATGTGATCATACAGGGTGTCCCAGTGACTCTCTTGTAATGAAGTGTTTCGAGAAACTTTGGATACCATTTTGTAGAGCGAGGTTCAACTTAAATTTACAGTGTAGAGCCAATCGCCGACCGCCCATGCTTACTGTAGGATTACGGTAGAAACTTTGAAGAGGGTTTTGAGCCATGAAAGGCCATATTTTGTTCCAAATAGGAACCAAAACAACCTGAAAACTCTCATACTGGGCTAATTAGAGTTGCTGATTCTAAATGTGAAGTTCGCAACTTTTCGTAACGCTTCATCAAAATTATGCGAGGTAAGCAATAGCGGCCTTCTCTTCGATTTCTCAAAAAGTGCGATTACACCGTTTAGAAAGCTTCGCAACTTTGTAAATAGTTGGATATCGAACTTAGCGTCCATGAAAACCCTATTACACAAGTTTCCACATTTTTTGAAAATTTTTGAAACGGCCGCTTTTTCCCCAGTGACACTATACGTTTGAAGTTTCTACCGTAATCCTACAGTAAGAATGAGCGATCGGCGATTCGCTCTACACTATAAATCTAAGTTGAATTTTGCTCTACAAAATGGTACCTAAAGCTTCTCGAAACACTTCATTACAAGAGAGTTATTTACAATCAAACAGTATGCACATTTTTTGGGACACCCTGTATAGCTTGCTCACTCTCAGTCACAATTACTGCCAGAAAGTTACCTTTGTAGGTGCCCTAGTTGTTGAGAAATATCAATTTGAAGATTCGATTATGAAAAGGATTATGGGACAACCTAATAATAACGAAAAGAAAGACGAAACTCAGTATTTTAGTGAGGGGTTCTATTTTTCTGACACAACGTAAAAGTGGTAAGTCAATGGCAATCCATCTCTCCTACTCTATTAGGCCTAAGGCATACCTGACGCGATTCGGCCAAATCGCCGCTTTCAAGCGACTTGGCGATTTGCAAGATTTCTACAGATTTATCGTGCGCGCTTCTCGAACGCATAGGCGGGTAGCTTATCTAAGTTGTCGCAAATGAGTTAAGTCCTGACCAAAGGAAGCGTATTAACGACGAGTTACAAAGAGTTGTTGTTATGCCAAATCGCGCAGCGACCGGACTCGCGCGAGGTATGCCTTAGGCCTTACACGAGATCGCGCTTCTTTGTCCAAAGCCAATTTTTCTGAAATTTTATCGTACAACAAAATTAATCGTAACAATAAAAACATTGCATTAATCCCTGAACATTCCTAGATATTTCGAAATAGACAAACAGCTCGTTTTAAACCGTGGTCATCCTTGTGGTAGCTGCATCCAAAACGATTGAATTTCTGTATACAGTAACAATCACTTTTCTTCTATTTATGTACCTTGCCTACCCTATACTTCAAGGGATAATGTGTTCTCCAGTATGAGCGCATAGAGCGTGCGAATATTTTCAGTGGCATAGGGAATACTCTGCAAAAAACATTTCATAAATACTATGATTGCATGCATGCGAAGTTCCATGCATAACATACGTTGCGTAAGTTCTGAAAGTATAGGTCATATTGTGCAAAAATTTTCTGAAAGTCTTAACTTTCCAGTTTTGGAGTTGAACGTGAGCTTCGAGTTCGTCTAAGCAGCTGTAGGTCTAAACGTAAAATTTCGAATGATTCTCGACTTCACGAAACTCCAGCTTACCAAGCCTTTGTTTCTGTTTACCCGATTTGCCAAAACATCGCGAGTACGTGTATTCATAAGGGAACTCATACCGAGGCATTTGCGGCAATCCGGGTATGATCTGCTTGTGGCATCTGTCGCGAAGTAGAGGAGCTGAATGCACATTAAAGATACTTGTAGCTTATGAACAAAACTTATTTACCACGAAAAGGGGGTAGTAGAATCCGACCATTGTGTGAAAATTGCTTGAGGTTTTCTTGCTTTTATAGCCGCTTTTGATATTTTTCTCGCTTGTCGCCATTGTGCCGCATGATCTCTCTTGCAATGTTTAGCAAAAGTACTACTGGTTTCATTTGACCAGATGTTACAAAGGTGTTGTTAATCAAAATACAACACAATGCACTTCTACACTCTAGAAATTCTAATAATCATTTTCCAAAACAAAGGCCCACCCTACCCTCACGCACAATTAATTTTAAGATAATGCCATGGAATTCATAGCTCAGATAATGACAATATGATGCACAAAGCAATGTGGAAAACATAGAATTTATCCAGCATTCGCCCAATGTTGCGAGAAGCCTCCAAAATTCGAATTTTTGAGTTATTTCGAGTCAGATTGCATCACAAACACTCATTTAAGGGAAAGAAAGAAAGAAAGCGAAGTTGCTTTTTCTTTCTGCGAGCATTGTGAAGAAATCTCAGAATACAAACCGTTATAGAGTGCAGAAAAGTTATATCCACAGCTATCGAGAGGATAGAATAAATTCGGAGAAAAAAGAAAAAATTGCAGCATTTGAACAAAAAGAAAAATTCAAAAACTTGTTTTAGTTACTGATAAGAGGCTCAGCAGCAGACGTGAATTAAGAATCTCTATGTTGACGCTTCGAGTGATTTTCCAAAGTAGCATTGCTATTGTGTTCTACTACAACCTTAGCTGCACTCCTAGCTCATAAAACGAGATATCTAGAATCTTACACATAATAATAATAATATGTGAGCCAGTAAGCAAACTGATATCAACAAAAACTATGTTATTTTTCTATGACTGATAGTCGCCTTAATACGGGGTTTGATGTATTGGAACTCGGAGCGCGAACTGTGCCGTTTCTGAAATGCAAATAGGGAATTATGAACGAACAAAGTAAAAGTTATATTTGCACTCTTATAAAATTTGGTGCTAGGAAAATTTGGTGCCCTATGACCACTACACACAGTCAAACGAAAGGTTGCAATTATTTGATGGCATTGCACAACTCTAACCTTTTACAACCACAGGAAACCCGAGCGACGTTCTTTCTTTTCGCAATCCTCGAAGAATTTCATCGATGATGAGATAATTGAGTTTAATATAATTCTCGACATAACCTTATACTTCTGTCAATTTCAAGATTTCGTTCACAACAGGAAAACTTCTCCATGAATAGGCTTTCCATAGGTATAAGTTGAAAGCTCATCAAACTATATGCTTGCTATTGAGGTCGAATGAGTTCACACATAAACACAGTTTTTTCCTACGCAAGATGTTGAACTCTCCCTAGGTTTGACATCATACTCTTATTCAATTTGTTTGACTCTTACGTATTGCGCGTTTGTCTACCTTATATGATGCAAAACAGTTAGAAATCTGCAAGTACATTCAAGTAGGTTGGCCAACTTACTCAATGAAAAAACCCTCTATTTTGGAGAAACATATAAATAAGTGTCTGTGAGGAGTTGTATGCTGACACGACTTTTACAGCTGTAGAAACAAACGTAGATATTGGAGCGCGGATCAGTTTTGAATCTACAGTACCTATTATAAGTAGTGAAAAAACGACCATGTCACAGAACACTTGCGTCGCAATGACTTTTCCCGTTTTGAAGCGAACCAATTCTAAAGTCCGAGGTTCCGAGGTACCACCCAACTTGTCTCGACGCCGCAAATAGTAGGATTTGTAGCCCTGTTTAGGTACTGTAGGTGGACGGTGAATAGTTTTCAGCAGCTCCCGTGGGTACATTGAGTTACCTACCGTGACCGAAATAAAAAGTTTTATGGAAATTATTGCCAACCGTGAACGCAGTATCCAATGAACTAGAATATCTGAAGTTGAGTGCGTTGCTGAATTAAAGCGCCTCTGGTTTTAGAATTCGCCCACTCCAAAGCGAGATACGGTGATGCGACGAGAAAGCAGCAAACTCCGGTGACACTTGGGTCTTTTACAACAAATAATTGGTGATATGGTTTCTATCTACCAACGTTTCTATCTACGTATCTATCTACCATCTACATGGTCGTTTTTTCTATCTACCTATCTCTTTTTTTTCTTCTCGTCGTTGCGCTCGTTGGTCCAATGTTCCCCTTATATTGTGATAAATCTAAACAGATCGCTCGTCAAAAAGCAATATACGTTTTTCCCGAAACTCTGCTATGTGAATTTCACTTGGGCAAATCTGCAAGTTTTCCACTTGTTTTCTGCCCTCTCGCAAGGGGAGGATACTTGGCCGAAGTAGCGTCTCCAACATGGAGCGCTGTTTTCAAATTTGCTTTCGGTATTTGCAAAGCGTTTTCGAGAGGTGAGTTATGGGAAATCTTCCCACAATTTGAACGCTCCGATACACTAAAATCATCCAGAACTATAGTCAAAGTGCTCAAGTGGAGTCATCATCACTTCCAGAGCGCTTTGTACGTTTATCTATAGTGTTATAAACCCACAGTCACTACATCATTCAAGCTTCGAAGAGACTTCAACACCTGTGTTTACCTTAGCCGAACCCTTTAATTTTTTTTCAAAAATTTCCACTTCCCCTCTCGGAGGCGCTTTGCAGATAACGAAAACAGATTTTCGGTGTTCCATGTATAATAAGACAGTGTACACTTTTCATGGAAACGCTATTTAAGCTAGCGGCTATTTCGACTAAGTATCCCTTTTTTGTCAGATTAAACACGTTCACCGTCCATGAATTCAATTTATTCATTCTGCTGCTGTCAGTTTTTGGCACTACTTACTGTTGGAGTACTTTGAGGACTTTGTCTGAAGTCGTCCTATTTTGCTATCACTCAACCATTGAGGTTCTTCCTATAATGTAATGGACATGAAACCAAACTCATCACACCCCTCCCCCTTTTTTTTTACAAAAAAAAACTCGACCTATTGAGTATGTGAGCTATCAAGTAGTTTTGAGCTTGAAAAAATGTCCCAAATTATCCGAAATTTCGGCACGCGCAAATGACTGTAGATATCGGAAATTTTCGTATGCAATGTGCGCAGATTCAAATTCTCAACCAAATGTACTTTTAGGGAGACTTCCCTTATTAAGGTGTCCCGTTAGTGTACTTATGCATCCTATCTCAGACAAGAACGAAACAAAAATATTCGCGTTGTGCTTGTAGAGTGATTCTACAGGGTGTCCCAAAAATATTCCTACTGTGTGATCTAAAATATTTTTCTTGCACTGAGATCATCCGCCAACACTTGAGTCTGTAAAGCTGGCTTCCACTTTGTAGTATGGAGCGAATCGCGATTCTCCTTTGCTAGGGTAGGATTACGTTAAAAATATCGAAGAAAGTTTTACACCACCAAGTCAAATTCTGTCTCAAATTAGAACAAAACGGGTGCAAATTTCGTCATCAAGTAAGTTAGAAACCGCTCACCTCAAGAATAGCCAGAACGTTAATATGGACAAACTTACGCCAGTACGCGTAAAAATAACATACCAAATAAATTTCTTTGAAAACCTGACTACGCTGTAAAATGCTTCACAAACTATATAATTATTTGCTTGAATTTGCGCACACGAAAACCCCATAAAAAGATTTCAGATGTTTCGAAAATTCTATGAACGCAGCTAAAGTGCAAGAAAGCGTCCTTCTGCAAGTTTTTTACTGTGATCCTACAGCAACAAAGAACGATCTTTTTCAAAGCGTACTGTGAATCTAATAATAACAATAAGTTGATGTAGCTCTACAGAATGACGATCAACGGTTGGTGAAGGACATTATTACACGAGAGAAATTCTAGATCCACCAGTAGGGCCATATCCTTGACACTTTGTATGATCCTCACTCATCACTATTTTCATTAATCAGTGCTATCATGCATGATAAACTGTACCTTCTGATTTTTTCTCCCACATTTTGGATTGGGAGATCTCAGAAGAAATCTTTTTTGGAAACGTTGGATTTCGTCAAATGAATAAAAGCTGTTTCAAAAATGATCTCTGGAGCCATTAGCTACACATTCTGTATGGAGCAAGGGCCGCATGCATCTCGCCGGCTAGAAAATCACAGCGTAAAAGAAAGCTTCGTGCCCTAAAGCTTCAGATATCTGGATTTCACGCTGTCTACCTGTCCGTAAGTATTCCTACTATCCTTCATTGTAAACATGACGAACAGGAGCGAGAAGTTGTACAAACTGCATTTTTCGGCTTTTGTATGATCCCTGGTGATCCCCTGCGCCCGACCGTCTTTTCTTCAAAGTCATTTTTCCTTCCTCCATGTGAACGAAAACATTCCAACTTGTACTGATTATCTCACCGATCAGTGCTAACCATGTTTGTGATAAGAACAAATGAGCTATTGATAGATCGGAATTTCCGATAAACTCCAACTTTCGACTTGTGGTTCACGGCGAATATCATGACTGAGTCAGTACATCACTCTTGTCAAGAACACGCTTAGCACTGATCGGTTAGATAGTTAGTACAACGTTGGCACGTTTCCATTGACTTTGAAGAAAGAAAAATGACTTTGAAGAATTGACGGTGGCCGCCGCGGGATCATCACGGGATTGTACAAAAAGCTGAAAAATGCGACATGTACAACTTATCGCTCCTGTTCATATGTTTATCGTAAAGATAGTAGGAATACTTGCATAGAGATAGACAGCGTGAAATCCGGATATCTGGAGCTTAAAGTATGAAGATTTTTTTGAGCGATCCTTTCGCGGAGGGGATGTTAATGCATGCGGCCCTAAGTCTGCGGATGTATGCCACAAGGAGACACTTGAAACCTTTGTAAATTCTTCTCCATCACTTTGTTATACAATGGTCGCTATGGGGTCGTGCCCAGTCCGACTCGGTTCGGGAAAGATCGATGCGGCGGTTGCCTCGTCTCTGCCGCCCTATGCAATCGATGGGGTCGCGAGGGATCGTGCACTTAGCGTAGGGACGCAGAGATAGAAAACCAGAGCTCGACTACGCCACGTTTGTTCACTTCACCTTGGTCGCAGCATATTTCTAGTCGCAGATAAGATAACATCGATTTTTACAAGGTCTATCATTCCGTCGTGGATCCATTCAAGGCTTTCTTCTTTATTTCTGTCTGAAATTTCTCGTTTCGTTCTCGATTTGAAAGTTTCTTCATGTGATTTCAAGTTTATTCTTCCTCCAGAAGACACTTGACCTCAACGTCACGTTATTTGCCAGGAGCTAAAGCGTTGGAAAAGCAAGAGTGAATAAAACGGTTACGAATAAGAGGGACGATTTCTGCCAGTGTAGGTCCGTTTATCAATTTTTATTTATTTCCAAGTTTTTCAATTCTCATTTACTTTCTTATCATTTTGAGTTATTGTTGTTACGTTGCTGTAACTTATTCTTTGATTTCCCAGAGTATCATAGCTACTGGATTTACGAATCTGTTATCCAATTTGAGAAGAACTATTTTCGATTTTGGTTGCTCTTGGCCAAAGCAAAAAGAACCATCTAACTTTCTGTTGCATTGTCTTGAAAGTTAAACTGAAGCGTAAGCAGCATGTCTTCAATTTTCACTTTTTCCAAAGTATATCCTTCGTAGATCTGTTGTAAGACGATTACGCACTTTTCGAAAGCCGTATAGAAAAGTATAATCATGTCTTACACGGGAGCTATGCTCAATGGATATGCAGATTTAATGGGTGATCTACTTGTGAATGTGATGGACTCGCAGCTGGTGCCAATACTGTTACGAACAATGCTTGCATTTATCCTAAACGTTTTTCCCAAAGATTGAGTAGATTTCAAGTTGCTAGCATGCGATCTTACTGGTTAAATGTGTAACATGCTCCTTTATTCACTGAAAATGCAAGGATCTTTCGTTGTTTGGATATTATTAAAGGCAGCGTCTCGGCAGATTTTGCATTTCCATCTTTTTGCATGTTTTGGGCCTTCTCGACCCGTAGATCCCGAATCTGAGCTTCAAAAGGGGGTGAAAAGGCCTTTTTCGGGGCGTTTTTTTTTCAATTTCCAAAAGGCAGCTCGGACGAGAATTTCAAAGGAAAGGCGGGAGGCCCTGCACGAAGACCCTGCTGCCTGTAATTTTGGCTTTGTATAGCATGCAGAATGCGGAGAAGCGGTTGGGGGGTCCCGCGCCGTCTAGCGGAGAATACTCGTCCGAAGAAGGTGTTAGGGGAGCGAAAGGAGGAAGGGGAGCGGCGCTTGGGCCGCCCCCTGGCTTGCAGAGTTCACATTTTCGGCGCGGAGTTGTTGTTTTGGTTCACTTGGAGGGCCTCCTATCCATCTGTGTCAAAATCTGAGGTAGGTCAATCTGCCGAGCCGCTGCCTTTGAGTTGTGAAATGCTTTTGTGCGCATTTTCGTTGCTTCTTCTCAGTATGCTATATTGTACCTGATGAATTGTATAGATGTTAACAGAAGCTCCCTTTTTGCTCTACCGAATTACTTGCACTATACTTTCAAGTTGGAAGATTTTGAAAGGCGTCTTAGCTTTGAATTAAAGTTTGAAGAGTGAAAATTGCCATCTTTTCTTTATCCAAGCTTCCCCATCTTCAATAGAATTCATCTATTAAACTGGACAGCAAACTACAAAACAGATTATCTAGGTACTGTCATTGACTATGCTTCTTTCTTTTCAACGACTACCAAAGAAAAGCGTCTGTTAAGGAAAATGGCTCTACTTCTGCTATAAAAAGACAAGCTGTTACAGCTTTATGAACAACTGATGTGAGCATGTTGGTGCAGTGGTATGCCAACAATAATAGGCGTGACAATATAAACCAAACATCTGGGCAATAATAATACTTACATTGTAACAGGTCATGCTTACGAAATCTCCTTTGCGCTTATTTGACAAGGTAAGCACAAGGTTATGAGGAAAGTGCCGAGAGCCTCGTTATAAGCGTATCTAAGTTGCCTGTCCACTGAAGCATTAAGTTTCTTGGAAGTAGTCAAAAAATTGAATGCTTTTGTGGCCGCAAATTACCATTTCTGCCATTCCTGAAATGTCCGTCAACCATCTTTTCCTAAATGTGCCTCCAGATGCCCAAGTTAAACTTCAAAGATATTTCGGAAATGGGACCCATCATCAAATTTAAAAAATGATTCCACGGAGTTTTTGAATATAGCAATCTTTGTAACCTACCCCCCCCCCCCCCCACTTCCCCTCATGGTGCAGATTTTTGGAGCTTTTTCCAAAAATTTTGAAATATTCGATACGTGCCGTAACACTTCTCAACTTTAAGGTGAAAAACGTACTTTCTTCTTTGTTAAATGCTAGCAGCTGACCGCGCTGCTGTGCTTCAATGAACTTTTGCTTTCCACGCAACTCTCTTAGGTAAGGCGCAGCACATTGAAGATTCCCTTACGACCTGGCTCGAGCTCTCAGAAAAAATAATACGTTTTGTGCTCGCGAATGGCATTTTTCATTTTTCAGCTTTGGAAGTTTCAATAGTTTCTCAAATCCTCCAATTTGAGAAACGGAAGCAAGGAAATTGATAGAGTGTAACAACACCTTTCAAGCCATGCGCATATCACTAAGCGCTGCAAAACCTCAAGAAAAAGTTGAATTTAAAATGAATCCAGACTAAAAAAAACAATTATGATGTGAATTACAGAAGGCAAATTTACAACAGCATATCAAATGGTGAATAACGTTTTGCAGTTACGCTGACCGCAATATTGCATGGGAAAAATGATTCAGTGAGCATGAACATGCAGTTGAGTGCTATGTAATGGGTCTAGCAGAGGTATAAAATGTCATCACACAAAACCAAAAATACTGGAAAAAGAAAAGTTTCAATTTTCATGCATGATTATATCGAGGTTCTGAGCAAAAGTGAATGTTTACACCTGACTTGAACATATGAGTACGCCCAAATTTTGAGAAGTTGATACGTCCTCCGTATCACTTTGTAAGTTTCATATGGTTTTTTTTTCTTGATAGGCATTATAGACTTTACACTGGATATGTAAGTATATATAGAGAGAAGAGCTAGTTTCTGGCGGAGAATACAGAAGAGGTTCGATTTGATTTTGGAGAAGAATATGTTATTGATGTGCGTCGTATTTGTCCGTACTTTCGAGTCAAAAGTTCGAAATTATTTCAGTCTAAAAAGTGACCTTGTTCCTCTTCCTTCTCCCAAAGCATGTTTCCATTGCAAGCAAAGGCTTTTGTCTTTGCATAGTGTGCATGTTACTGTAAAGTAAATTTTACTAAAAATTTTGAGCCAACGCTCCGCATGCCATGCCACATGTTACCAGCACTAGGCTCACGGTGCTCAAGTACGAACGCTTCGGTACGGTTATCATCGCGCTCACATGAACTAAGATGGTTTCGCTCGTAGAATTGAGACCGCATTTAGACTTTTGCAACATCTTGAATTTGTTTCGCATGGAAACCTGCAAGCCATGATTTAAATCCAAAAAAAATTTAACACATTCACGGCCATGCAAATTTTTAGTTGTCTGCCTTCTGGGACCAAGGCCTTTTACGGACCAGCTCACATTTTTCAACTATAATTATGCATGCTGCCATCTACAGCACACAGTAAATATGAAAGGCTGATAAGAAAGGTAGAGATCATCCTTAGATTCAATGCTATCCCAGGATAGTAGTCATTTTTACAAAATCCAAGCCTTGAAGCACATGGTGTGTCAAGCGGTCGTCAATGTGTTAAAAAGCCACGTTGAGTAAACCATTGATTTCTAGGTTTTGCCTACACTAATAAGAAACAATGCCTAGGTTTATATGCGCGCACTCACCGAGGGAAGAAGAGCTGTAAAGGAACGCTTTATTTTTTGTGCTTCAGGGATCTTCAGGGCCCGTGCATGACCATGCCGCGCGGTGGGGCGGGGGGAGGAGGGGGGGGGGGGGAGTGAAGGAGGGGAGCGCCTTGAAAGGAAAGCTTGATATTTTCAAGTCGTAGCGTTGTGAATTGCGTTTCACCTTGTCTATCCAATCCCAAGTTTTTTAGCCTAGAACATAATGAACAGAAGAGCGTTGAGTCGTGTTTTTCTGCTCGTTATACGGCCTCCGATGATATACCGCGTTTTCAACCGTCTTTTCTTTGTAGTTATCTTTCCTTCTTTAAATCAGTGAAAACATTCCAAAAATGCGCTGATCTAGACAACTCGCAGCTGATATGAACAGATGAGGCACGAAGTAATCAAAACCTCGTTCAAACGCCTCAGTACTCTGAAAACCTATTTGTTTATCAGATGCTTACAAGGGAATGGTCAGGAATCGAAGCCATTCCAGACAAGCTGCGTACCGTTAGATGCAGCATGAAGCGCTGACTCTAAATCTGTCTTCCTTACCTGCTATCGCTTTTCTGGATGAAGCTACAAGCCATTAAAGAACATTATTTTGCTAAGAAATTATGCGTGAAATTGAAAATTTAGCCGTACAGAGCCGCGTTTGCCTCAATGCTGGGCCGAAACATGCAGCTAGCTTACTTCAAATTTTTAAAGCCAGAACCTGAGCTAAAAGTGCAACATTGTGCTCAATTTTGCCGTTTTTATGTATGATTTTTTCACAATAAAATTGCTTGTGGCTTCGTCCACAGAAAAGGGAAGCAGATAAGGAGGACAGATTCGAAGTCAGGGTTTTATACTGCATCGATTGATATACAGCTTGTTTGGTTTGGCCACTTCGACTTCTGACCATTCCCTTGTTAGCAGTGCTGAGTTGGTTAGAGAGTACAGATTTGGGATCGTTTATCACCTTTCGAGAAAAGAATGACTTTGAAGAAAATGTTGTTGGCCGTTGGGAATTATCGGAGGATCGTACTGAAGGCTGGAAAACGCGACTTATGCAATTTATACGCTCTACAACTGATACTTTGGACTTTGTTGTAGTAAATGCAGCAAAATTTTTTGAATAGGACAGACAGCTTGAAATCCAATTAGATCTTTGGGATATAAGCTTTCTTTCACGCTCCCCTCTCCGGCGGGATAACAAGGGAATGGTCAGAACTCGAAGTATCAGTCCAAGCAAGGTACTTACGTACCATTCGATGCAGCATTCAACGCTGTTTTCGAATGTTGTGTATTCCATATGTGCTTAGCGTCTTTGTAAACGAAGTTAGTAGTTTTATTGCGAAGAAATTGTACATAAAGAAAACGAAGAAAACGTACATCAACACATTGCACTTTCATCTTTAGGCTTCAAGAATATAAAGGAACCTAGCTGCATGTTTTAGCCCAGCAAAATTTGCGCTTTGCAGAAACTATAAAGCGCATGAAACGCTGATTCCAAACCTATAATTTCTTGCAGCGGAGCGGCTTTGTAAAGGGGCTATGAGGGCTCTTTCCCCTGGGATTGAGGCGCCTTTCAACAGGTCTCCCCTATCTTCGAGCACTGTAGAGGAGTACCAACTGGCGGCAACTGACCTAGTGGTGACTTGCTAGATAAGGAGAGGTTAGGGTTTTAATCCCTTACGCATGCAACTTTATCGGAATTTGTGCAAAATTGAGCATCAAATGGGTTTAAAGCCCTAAAGCCTAAAATTTCTGATAATATTGATGCTAATCGAAGTTAAAAGTGTTAAAAAACCAAAGTAATATGCTTATTATAATCCTTATTGTAATGTTCATTCAAATTACTTACCATTAGGCCAGTTGGCATTAGTGGTACTTTTCTACAGTACTCATAGGTAAGGGGAGACCTGGGAGGGCGCCTCAGGCCCAGAGGGAAACGCCCCTTGTAATTCCTTTTAGAAAACCGCTCCGCTGCTAGAAATTACAGATTTGGAATCCGCGTTTCAACGCATATATGTCTCATCCGGATTGGTGTTTTCGACTAAGTATCCTCTCCCTGTTAGCAAAATAAAGGTTTTCAACGGTTTTGACTTCGCCATAGGCGCTGAGCAGTGGAATACAGATTTGTTTCTAACTATACCCTTCTAAAATGATTAGGGCAGCGGCATACGAATAGATGGTGAAGCTGCTTAGATTTGCGATAAACTTTTTCTCGCAGCTGGGGGATTGAGAATTTCGCCATTCTGAGACCTCAAATATCACTGCCATAGTCATTCTGAGCATCATCGGATCCATCACAAGCAACTACACCTTTTATCGAGTTTTTAGGAAGTGACGTAGAGCTGCATGCGTTTACATCCCCGCAAGGGAGGGGAAACACTGCTTCTCTGGCAATGAAATATTCTATCGGTGTAATTTAATCAATGTACGTTACAAAGAACTGGCTCATATTGTTCCGCATTTATTGCTTCAGGTTTAGTAATCTTGAAAAATCTAGCGCATTAACTTTTCCTACCTTCCTACTTTCTTATAGATAGCGGTCGTTGCATGAGCCTACATTTAGCACATATGCTTAGAAGCTTTTAAGTTCTTTACTAAGTGGGATAACGTTAATTTTTAGGAATTTGAAGGACTTTTTTTCTTCAAAAAATGTGATGCCGACTAGATAACTGCCTTTTATTTTCACTCTGCTCAGAAATTGCTAGGTGACGGTGATCATTACGGCTAAATTTGTTTTAACTGTCAATCTCGAAAACTTTTCGAGGTCGGTGACTTTAGTCAAGGAGATGTTTTGCAGATAAAAATTGGTTGGTGCAAAGTAATGAGCGTTCCTTATGCTACAGGAATATAGTGCATCAAGTACATTATTCGATGCAGCAAAACAAGCTTTACAAGACTTTCTCTCAAATTTTTTCAAAAATTGTGATCTACTCAAGCTGGATAACCGGAATTCGTAAAGTACCCAATGAGTCCAAAAGTGGATTTTTGCCAAAAATCTTGCAGGCCTTTCCATTGGTCATCATATTACTATCGTCGATTCCCCGGAGTAGACGAGACGTGACTGCGGACTCGATAAATCGATGTCTACTATACTTTGGACCGAATCGAATAAATATTCGAGTATTCGAATAAAGTATCCGAATAAATTTTATTCGAAATTCGATTATCCGAAACTTCAAAATCTCGAATATATTCGATATTCGCTTATTCGAAACCTGTCAATTTCAGATTTATTCGATTATTTGGTTATTCGAAAATTTTGATTTTCGAAAATATTCGAACATTTAAATATTTTTTTTTAGAAGTTATTCGATTATTCGGCAATTTCGGGTAATCGAATAACTACATATATGACAGCGTCGCAATTTTGACTGCTATATCAGCAACCATCGTTTGTTGTCCAAGTGACCACTGCATGGAGTTCTTCACTGTGCTGATTCGTTTAAAACTTGTTTGAATATTTGACATCTTGATGCAAAATATTCGTTTATTCGAACTTTTTCCTCAAATAATTCGACTATTCGGTTTTTTTTTTTCATTTCGAATATATTCGATATTCGATTATTTGACGATTTTTTTACTTCGAAAATATTCGATATTCGATTATTCGACATTTTTTGTTTTTGAAAATATTCGAAATTCAATTAGTCGATATTTTTGATTTTCGAATTTATTCGGTTATTCGATTATTCGAAAAAATTCTCGAATATTCCAGAGTATAATGTCTACCCTATCTCACAACACTAGGTTGCTGCCACGTCTTCTGCTGTGAAACAGCGATACATAAAAATACTTGGACATAAACTTAGTCGGTGGATCTTTTTTGAGGCTAGAAGTCAAGTAACAAAATTAGTTCAAAATAGGAAAATGCTGCTTTTCTCGTTTTTTCGTGTGCAATGTGATATTTTTCTATGATTAACGCGCAAACAGGAATAAGAGTTTTATGATTTTACTCTAGGCGAGGGCGTAAAAATGCGTTACTTATGCACTTCCCTCGCAGACTTCAAGATATTCTACTAGATTTTACTAAAAGCGGTTGTTGTCCCTTCTCTCACCTTGATTTTTTGCAGATAAACTGCTGATATTCCGGCAAGAGAAAAAATAAGAAGCGGCCTCTCTCAAAACTTCTACCCGCTTTTCTAGCAACCTGCGTGCGAAGTGCGAGAAATCAGTCATCTGTTTTTCCGATGTCCGCTTATCCTCGGCGAATGATAAGTACTTCTAAAGGTTTCAAATACAATTACATATGCGAAACTAGCGCACAATCATGTTCGCTCATTTTCGGTCTCAATTTTTCCGCAATCTACAGCGTGAAAACGATGCAGCGATCTGCATTTAGTGAATGTTTGTGTGCGTTTATTACCCGCTAACCAAGTAGGAGGTTTGTAGTATCGTTCTGGGCCGAGATTCAATTTTTGAGGAATTCAGAGTTTTTGCATTCTGGCTTTGAACTACATGCGGGTTACGAGGCGCGCTTATATGTGATAATTTGGAGGGCATGCTGTGCTTTGTTGATTAGTGTCTTCATGCTTGTTTTACACGTTGCGGCGGCAGCAAAAGAACCGCTAAACTTTTGAATACATTTTATGCTTACTACGTACAAGAGAGGGTCGCGAAGTCAAAGTGGTTGGTCACCATAAACCGCATACGGTTATTGAGGACTTAGAGCGCGATTCCGGATCTGCATTCCACATCTGCAAATTGAAGGAAATTATGGGCATTTTTCTAAGTTAAAAAATAAAGTTATGGCCGAAAAATAACCAGTTGCTACACTTCATATAGTGAACTTTTTGCTTGTTGCATCAGTGCCTTTTATTGCTTCACTTGACGAAAATAGGCTATGACGATTAACTTTTTCCCATCCATTTCATTCTATCGTTTGGAGAAATTCTCGTGCTTCATTCCCAAGGTGCTTCCAAAGCA